>OZ059787.1:16511100-17111100 GCA_964057025.1 Standfussiana lucernea
CCTCTCTAAACCCAGCTCTTAATTCGGCAAAAAATTTCTTCATTTCCAGTACCGACTACTTCTTTGTGTAAAGTAACTTACTCTTTATCTGCAACTTTGCATACATTAACACCATTCGTCCTACTACCAGAACCAGCTTTACTGAAAGAACTGGTCTTGCTCTAATTATAATTTGTAAAGTGTTGCCGCATTGCATAATAATCTTTAAACAAGATTCAAGGCAATACCAGCAATCTAATCCGTTTTAAATGGCAACTCGTTCGGACTGATGGCTCTGATAGTATATTGACAGTAAAATAAATGAAGTAAGTCTGTTTGTAATGACTGGGCAAGTAAGATAGACATGTTTGGTGGAAAAAAAAAATACCTATAAACGTTAGTCGTAAATTTTTTAAGGAAACCCAGATTGATGATCTGTACATATTTGGCGTAAGTCTCTAAAAATAAATATACGTGAAACCGAAAAAGAGTTTTACTCTTGGTTAGTCAAAGGTGAAGGGAGTACCTACGGGTCAACAGACTATTGACCTAGTAGCATCCGAACCTCGCCACATAAAAGATGAAAGAACTGGCAAAACTCTAATGAGCACAGAAAGTTTCTTTGAGTAAAGCTGCGGGCCGGGAAAAGTGCTGAATAAAACTCTCTTGTGAATTATCGCACCTGCATTTTCACCCATCACACTTTCAGACATCTAAGCACGATTAAGCAAACCAATGCCTAGATACCGCCCGAAGTTTTGTTCACCCCTTAAGGCAAAATAGATTGACAATCATACAATAGTCGAAATAGTAGTAGAAGGCGCGAAAGCCACCTAATTGACGTTTCACGGGCACTGTAAATCTGTATTTTCTCCTTGAAATAGAAAACTTGTTCGGTCGGCCCCATGGCACGATTTACATAGTTTGCGCCCACCGCGGAGTCGGCTGCAGTGGTGGTGGGTGTTGGACATAGCTTCGTAATTATTGTTAGAGAAATCTATGTAGCACGAGATTATTGGCATTGTATGGTAAGCATGAATGTATGCCTGATAGAGTTGCTCGTCTAGCGTTGGAATGCTCCAAAGTATTTGCTTGTAATGCATGTGGGAGCACACTGACAACAGAAATATCATAACATAATTGCATTATGAAATGACTGTCTCACATCCCATATCCAAAACCGCTTTTGCCCATACCTTCACCCGAATGGAGGTGGGATATCCGACGGGAACGTTTTACCAGAATAAAAAGTATCCTTAGTCTCCTTGTGTACCAAATTTCATCCAGACCGATCAGACATTAAGGCATTATTAGCATAGGTTTTCACAATATTCGTCACCATCATTTCGTGCGTTAAAACAAACCTTCGCACCCACAATTTCTTTATCAATATCACTTTTGATGTCCCTCACCTTTGCTTGGTTATACATGCACTCCGGCGTTGCATTTACAATGTTTTCTACTGGTATTGTTTGCGTTGCATGTGTTTCATCATTGTGCATACAGAATTTGACATTGTTGTTTTATGAAGGAAAGAAACAACATGCAATAGGGTGTTTTTTGTAGTTGATTACGCAAGGTTACTTAGCATGTTAAACACCTCATTAGTCTAGCGGTGGGAATGTGCACATAGGTCGACTTAGGCGGCTTCAGTAACCAGAACAAAGTTTCCTAAATTATGCTTTAGAAATAGCTTGGCACTTTAGCGACTTGAGGGACTCCACCTCTGGCTACAGGACCAATTTTGTAGATTTTTTAACTCTTTAGCTGTCATAAGCTTTTACGGTCTTTGGGATACTGCTGCCAGTCTGTCTGGCAGGGCCTCTAGGCTTTTAGCATCAACCATCGAATATCTAGGTTTATTGCACCGTAAAACCCTTAGCTATCGCAATCGTGGCAATCATATCGTGTTATAACTACATATTTGGTATTTACGCAAGAACACGTAAAAACCGTCAATTACGCTGTAAGCGGTGACATTTCTAGCTAATTCCTTTCACGGTTATTGGTAATGTCACGTCTTCTAATCGCTTCGTCATCCCTCATGTGCTTGTGTAGTACCCCATTTGTTCTTGAGCAAATTAGATTAAGGTCAAGAAGTGTTGGACTTGTTCCAACTTCAATAGCTTGGTTTTGATATTGCCTATTTCGGCCGTTTTTATTGTTTCTTTTGAAACTTCTGCAGTATTATGTAATCGGCCAAACTTTATTGCCTCTTCTATTTGCTCAAACTTGGTCTTCTAATAGGAACGTCTACACATTCGATGTATGCCAAAAATTACCTTGAAGCAAAAAGTTTTGGATCAGTTCTAATCGTACCACAGTTATTAATGTTTTAGGAGTAAGCTGTTAAATTACTACACTACTACTTTTAATTACTACAGTTGAGTAATACTCGTATTAATAAAACTTGTGTCGTAACTGAGATATTGAATAGGCCTTGTTCGGGTAAAGCTTAAAGCCTCCCACACACAGGCGCAGCGCGTCACGCGACGTTAAAATCTCCGTAGAACAAATTGTATGAAAACGCGTGCGCGTGTTCACACTGGCGCGTCACGACGCTTTGCGTTTCAGATAATTTAATAACTTTTCGATAGCGCCGCGCGCGACGCGGCGTGAAGCGCGGCGCTCGGCGCCGAAAAACAAAAATACTCGTAGAACATTTTGTATGAAAACGCCGGCGTGTGTTCACACAGCGCGCGTCACGCCGAGGCGTCACGCGCGCTGTGTGAACACACGCCGGCGTTTTCATACAAAATGTTCTACGAGTATTTTGTTTCTTGACGCCGAGCGCGGCGCGCGCCACGCCGCGCCTGTGTGTGAGGCTTTGCGTTGCGGCGTCACCGCTATGCTGCAAAGCGCGACAAAACGCGTCTGTGTGAACGAGGCTTAATGGTTTTCCGGTCCTGACGTTGCATCATTGATCTTCTTGAAAGCAGATGTTACACATATAAGATCTTTCTTCATTCTACCCATGATGCAGAAACTACAGAACGCCACCTGCTACGATCCTTACTCATCCCCTTTACTTCGTCCGGTTCCTTTGAGAGACATAAGCTCTAGATAAAACAAGTACCTAGGTACCCATCTACCTCCCAACACGGTAACACCTGATTAACCCTACACGCGTCAACGCCAGGCATGCTACCTGCTAAAACATTGCATTAGGCTTATCTCCGCCCGCAACTTGTTATGTTGAACCGAGCTGAATTGATTATGACACAGTACTCGTTACGATAACATTGCTGTGATAAAAGTTAGCCAGGTATGCTTATACTTGTTGGAATTTATATTTTTTTTTTATAAACACTCCTATTGCTAAGGTAGGCAGAAACTACGACTCGTTTTTACTTCGTCTATGTTTATAATTCGTACAACGGTCGCCAGTTGCAAGCGGGCCTTTAGTGGGCACCTGTTTATTTACTCGGTCCTGAGGATTGCAACCTATCTTGTTATGTTGTTCTGGATTCGCGCTAGATATGTCAGTCTTGAGCCATTCTTGATGCTTCCTTCGAGAATTTGTTTTCTTATTAATTAAGCTTTTATGAAAGAGCTTTATATATATCCATTCATCGTTAATTGCTAGCAATAATTAATCGATTAATCGTACATTTTATTTGCGAAATAATGCTCAGGTTAAAGGCGATCAAAATTGGCACATTGCAAGGTTTTTGTCGACGTATAGCCTATCAGTATGAAGTAATTACATCGCAATGCGCTAAAATAAACCTATTAAAGCTGATTTTATTTTGGCATGTTTTCATCTAGATTCGAACTCTCATTTGATTAAATTCTGCATAGCCTTTAGCTCTAGGCACAACACATCGATAGATGTTGTTTTTATTACAGATAATAATCGTAAAATGTTATTAAACCCATTATGCTGTAAAACAAATTACATATTATTATGCCACAATAGGCAGCTACAGTAACGTAACGATTGCCTAAACTTTTGTTCATCAGAGATTTAGTGATTTAGTCGAGAGTGAAAGTCTAGAAATAATACCATTACTTTCAATTCAATGAATACAAGTTTTTTTTTGTTTTTGTCCGAACATAACTATTAATTAGTGTTGAGAAGAAATCTATGCGTGTCGGGGTATTATAGGCACATTCTGTTCAGTACCAAGTGCTTTTTAGTACCTTATTATTTGCTTTATGCAGTTAGTTTTATTAAAAACTCTTGGTAGAAGTACTCTTGGCAGTTCTTGCGTCTACTCGATCTAAGTATAAAACATGATCCTACTACAAATCTCTCCTATCACAAATATCTCAAAGCCCATTCACACATTACGATCACCACATGCAATTTGTACTAACAAAGTCATAAAACGATAGAGATTTCACACAGTACGCCCACATAATACATAAGCTATATGGACCAGTCCCAATCGGGGTCAGTAGACGGTAGAAAACCTTGATATCTAGATTAAAAGCAAGCCATTGTTTTAAGGACTTTGTTTGGCGTTCCTAAGTAACTGAATGTGTATTTTGTCCGTAGATTTTCTTCTAATCTAAACTCTGCCTCACAATCTTGAAGACCATTATCAAAGTGGTCTGTTTTGTCGGGGTTAAAAAACTCCCTAGCGAAAATAGTCTCTTCCTTTTCAGATCTCTACTTCCAACAATCGTTCATACTTGTGAACTTGTTTAACTACTCCGATTCAAAGTATATTGCTTATTGTTATATGGACCAGTCAGAATCAGGGTCGTAAACCTTGACAGCTAAATTAGGTTAGGCTAGCCACTGTTTTAGAACTTGGTATGCGGCTTAGGAGCCATTGACCATGGGCTTATAAATGCAGTTTTGAACTTCTTATGATTGGTTGTGCTGTGGGATCTGTGCCTCAAGCTCTTAACCCGCGTATGAAAATAAAAATTACTTTAGATGTAATAGATGTCTTCCTCCAGATAGTTGCCTGCATTATCTGACCTGTATAAACCAGATCAAAAAAAGGAATTTGGCCAGGGTAAGCAGCAGGACGCGACGTACTACACTGAGATTACATAAATGCGTATAACTGAGACAACATGCCAGAAAACAGAAAAAGTACACTATTTATTCCATACAGCGCAGGCAGACAGAGATAATTTCTTTTGACGTTCAATTCAGCCATTTTATTACTTCTGGACACCAATGAATTGCTTAATATTTCGAAATTATTAATCGATGCCTTGATAGAACGCATTAGCTGATGACATATACCTATTAATAAGACTAAACTAATCAGCTTCTAAATCATTAATCTCAAAAATACTTAACTAATGACTTGACACAACCGTTTCCAGTCAAAACAACAGCCTTGTATCGATTTTCTTTAATTGACTCAACGTTCAAGGTCGAACTAAGACCGTTATAACAACAAGTATTTATAATCTAATTAAGTAGAAGTTGTATTAAAGACAAGGTCATTTATTTTAAGTGGGTTACTAAAGGAAAGTCTGTCTTCTTCTTTATCGCGTGGTTAGAGCCTAACCCGGTGTCAGAGTTTTTATGCCGCCCATGGGCCTCTGACTTGGCTTTACATGCCGTCGAGAAATATCTCTCAGGTATGCTGGTTTCCTCACGATGTTTTCCTTCACCGAAGCAAGTGATAATTATTCAATACGCACATGATTCCGAAAAATAAGTGGTGCATGTCCTGGGTTCGAACTCGAGACCTATGAATTGGCAGTCCAACGGTCACACCACTAGGCTAGCACTGCTTCGGAAAGTCTGTTATTAAAAATATCTACAGCGTTAGAGAATTTCATTGTTATTCTGAACCCTTGCTATGTTTTCTAATGAACTCATCCTAGTAGAATTCCCAAGTTCCATCGCTAATTAACAGCGCTCGAAGACCGAAGAGTCTTATGATGACATTTTATTAAAATGCAGCAAGCGTTTAATAAAATTTCAAAATATGATTTCTATCTTTGCACAAGTGCACACACATTAAGTTTATTTGACAACGAATTATAATTTCGTCACCTTATCGCAATTATTGATTAAATAGTAAATATTGAAGTCTCTATTTCTTTCTTGGAATTAAAATGTAAAACAAACACAACAAGCTCTTTAAAATAATCACCCACAAACATGGTCCTTGCATCCGCGTAAGCCGGCTCTTTCTTTCTCACACGTACATTTCAGCTGCTTCTATTTCGCCTTAATCAGGAGTAATGATCGCACTATGTTTTCATTTGTACTGACTGTTCTTCTACCTTAAAATCTAGCTCACGATCTTCAGGACCATTACCTAAATAGTCTGTTTATGGGTTGAAAGCACTCCCAAGCAAAAAGAGAATTTTCTTTTTCAGGTACTATATTTCCAAAAATAATTGTTTCTTCTTCTTTATACTCGGTCTCTCAGTGCTGAGGATCGTGATCCATCCTGTTGGTGTATGTCCTGGCTTGGCGCCAGATATAGCGGTAAATCACATATACTTGTCATGTTTTTTTCATTCTGCCACTGCATATTGTCAAAGTAATAATTATGTATGACTCACACATGAATCCAATTATATCTAAAAATTCTTCACCGTAATAATGCTTCCGTCTATATGTAATATAGCTTCAACGGTACCGATATGTGGTGTTACCGTTTGAAAGTCACGTTTGACAAATAATGCGATTGGATTTGTATAGGTTGTGCGCGTGCGGCGAGGCTTCTAGCTCATGGACTCCAGACATAGATATTTTCATATATGAGATGGATAATAATTCATTATCTACGTATACTAATATTATAAAAAATACTGAAGTATTTATGTTTGTCTGTTACATAATTTTTGCAGACCATGACCTGTGTTAAGTCTTATGATACTGTTTTTCCCGGTAGTACGTTCCTGTGGGGCTATGGTGGTTGATGGTAATAGGTTCGCCCCCTACTACATGGGACTTTAAAAATTACTGGCGAAATGTGGTTGTACTATTAGGTACACCTCTGTCTAATCCTTCGGGGATTACAGGCGTGATGTTATGTTATTAAATCTAGTTTTCTTTTAATTTCATATATAGTTTTAGTATATAATTCATTATACATGAACATATTATCACACATAAAATGGCATTAACCACAAGACATAGCCTACCAGTCAACCTCTGCGTTAATAGAATAATATCTATAGTATCACAAACTATAGTCAATAGGAATAGCATAGAGAGTTTAAGTAAAGTTATTTGCACAACTCGTGCGCAAGTATCTTTTGATATGATTTAATGATCAATCAATCAGGCTCTTATCGACTAATGAGTTAATGAGGCGCCTGCCATCACGTAAATGCCGAAGAAAATACTAGAACTTAGTGCGTAATATCTTCATCATGATTATAAAACTTGTGAATTACTTACATAAGAATTTTCCTCATCGGTATCGCTATTCTTTCGTCAGGCTCTCAATGTCTTTTGTCTAACCTATATCTTGATGTTCCAACGTTGAGCTAGATAAATAATTCAAAAGTAAATAAATAAACTGACTAGGACTACATAACATGACAAATAAGTCTATCCAACCTTATGAATCAAGTGTACCAGAGCATAACCGCAACTTAGTAGATGCATTTGCTCAACGAAGCGTGTTCTCTGTGTTTAGTGCCCAGAACACCAATATCATAGACTAGATGTAATTCTACGAACAGTAACCCCTAGGCCACGCGTCTTGCGACCGCGACTACAGTAAAAACAAATGATGATGAGACTTCGCCTTGACTGATGCAAGTCGCGTCACAAGTTGCAACGCCTTATGCCTCGTTCACGGCTGCTGATGATGCGACTAACATCAAGTTACGCACACACGTTTTTTTGCGTGAGTATCGTCGTTCCGAAGTATTGCTTTTTGAGCACCAATGTTTAGAGCACCAAACATATTCCCAATTGAGCACCCATCAATATTTTAGCTTCGTGCTCAATCGGTAATGAAATAAAAAATCTATTATATTCCTTTTTGAACACCTACGATAGCTGCAGTAGGTTCTAGTGGTGTATAATAAAACATATCCGCAAGTCGCAGTCGCGTGCGTCGCAGTGTCTGGCATGCTCTAAGCGACTTTTGTCATTTGTTCTTTCTCCGAAGTCACCGTTGCAACACACTTGTTGCCTGCGCCATGCTCATGGTCAAGAAGTAATAGTAAATTAAAGCCGCTTCGAATCCCCTTGTAGGTTTAATAGCAAAGCTGTCACTATTTATGACATTGCTATCTCTATTGCTATTGGTCCACTTAACCACGATACTGTAACGGTTATCGTACAACATGCAATGCACCTTCGAGTTAAGACTGAGAGTAATGTAATTGAGGATCGAAACATGAATGGGGAATGTCGAGCGAATGACGGGTTAAGGAAACACGGTACTGAACATGGGATTATCTGGCAAATTAAGGTTCAGAAACAATTATTCAGCTAAAGCAATGGCTCTTATTTTTTGTATCATTATGTCACACTAACAGACAAAGAGTATAACGAGTATGATGAAAATGATAATATGGCCAACAAAATGTGATTCAGAATCGGAACATGATGGGATATGTCAAGCCAATGGTGTCTTGAGAAAACATCAAAATCGTACTGAACATGGGACTATCTTGAAAGTAAAGGCTTGAAACAAGTTAAGAACAGAAGAAGTAGAAGTTAAGAATGTCGTGGACTATTATGTCGAAGATAAAGAAACGAAAGGAATGGATTTGGCTGAAAACTTCAAAAATGGCCAGTGCAAAGGGGAGAACACTGAGATGATAGTTAATAGAGATGTATACAGATATGATGAGCCTTCTCTGAATAAAATGGGACTAGGGAAAGAGGACGATGTTTATGTCACAGACGAACAAAATATGCGAATGTCAATCAAGTAACATGCAACCTTCTCGCTTCAGGAGGCAATACAGGACCTGTTACCGATCTTTATCTAGGTAACCGATATTTAACCTGGTTTTTTTAGTCAAGCTTCTAATTGTACTAACGTAATTAGCCACGCAATGCATAAAAAGAAACTTTGATATACGTAAGTCATCTTACGTAAATAAATCGCTCTAAATACTATCATCATTCAAAATAAGTATGCCAATCATTCCCGCTTTTATAGCTTTCACTAGACCTAATAAAATAGTTGTTTATATGAATTTTATTATGATTACACCGTTCTCGCCTTGTTACACTAACCATTCAATAGTCCGAACCTACTGAACGAAAGAACGAATCGTTCGTTCAGTAGGTCATTCTGCGCCTGCGACTCGTAAAAGCACCGAGTTAGAATTGGGTTGAGTATGCGTGAGGAATGCCAGGTAATGATGTCACCGCATGTTTTTCATCACGGTTTGTCAAGCAATATTTGAAGTAAATTAACCTTTAAAAACATTTGCGAAAAAAAAACTTAATATCGAAAGTAATCGTAAGATGATGAAAGATCAAGCACATTGTAAATATGATGAGGCTACAGATAAATATTGAAATGTATCTCACAAGAGTATTCAAATATAGCAGGAAGGCAATAAATACATATTGCTTTATTGAGACAAGATCACAAACAAGTTTTGAGAGAATTGTCCACTGCAAATCAAATAAAAAAGATCTACAAAGGTCTTGCGCTTAATAAATATTCGTTTTCATTTGCGAATAGTTTGAGATTTGTAAACTATTGGTTTTACTCTTGTCCGTGACGCCCGTAGCAATGTCATCAATCAACACTACAATATTGCGTTTACATATCTTTCAAACACTTTTTTCTTTTGAAGAGCATGATCTTTAAGTCCACATCCAGATTATGAAACATTAAAACATGGCCAGTTAGTATCAACCAGGAACCAATAAATAAAATATTCAATTAACAACCTAGATTGACCCTTGGCTCCACAGCCATCCACAACGGCTGTCACAATTATACCAAGCTGCAGATTTCGCCATGCTAAGACAATGGGCAGTAAACACTAATAAACAGTAGTATTGCAGTATTTGCAGCGACAGTTCGTAATGACTCGCCCACCAAGCGGGGGCGTACGTGGGATTTGACTTAGCACCGCGAGAATGCCGTTCCAAAAGGATCCTGAATCCTTTTTGCGGTTATTACAAGCTGGTACAACCATTTTGGTGTATTGATCCTTCGGTTCAGCATGTTCTTACTTATTACCTTTAGCATAAGTATTATCATCATCCACGGCCAAAGACCTCTCTTTTTTATGCCATTCTTCACGTTCTTGTGCCCCGAAGCTAACTTTATCAGCCTATACTGTTTCCACGGCTGGGACACAGGCTTCCACTCTCTGTAAAGGAATGGGCTGTAATCCACCATGCTGGTCCTGTTCGGGTTGGTAGGTGTCACATCTTTTCGAACTTTTTGCTCAGCTGGTATATGTGATAGTATAGCAATGATGAAATAAATTATTATACAAAATTAAGTGCCTGTCTGCAGCTAGGAGACGTTTGACGGGGCCGTCACCAATGGGCCGCTACTCTTTCTTCATGTTACCTTTAAAATGTAGAAATTCTTGAGAGTCGGAAAATCATTATTGCGGTCTAGCTTTTCCCAGCCGTCTACCAGAAACCGCCTTGCTCAAACAAACTGGTCTTAAGATCGTTAACAAGCACACGATACATTCGCTCATCTATAGTACAGCGAGATTCTAGTTTGGTCACAGGTGTACCATAAGCCGAGAAATCTGACTACAACAAATAAATTTCATTTTAGCGTCGACGTAAATGTTCCTGATTAATTTCTTCGTCCAGCTTAGCGTGAAGAATTTCTCTTCAAAGATGATATGATTGAGAAACAAACTTCCTAACACATTTTCTCATAGTTATCGCCTAGGATTGCATGTCAAAACTGCATTCTCCACCATTTGATTTGTTAGTACCAATAAATTGCTTGTGGATTTTGATTAATTATCTGACTGTTCGGCTGCAGCATTGATTTATGATTGCAAACGACTTCGGTCCCCTTTTCTTGTCGGTAAGACCTCAATGTCACCTGGTGTATAATGGTCGTTATTTGTATTCTTGTAAAAGTTATTATTCTTTGTCTTGTTTATCTGAGTTTTGAAAATGTCTCCGCGGTCAGTTGAACGTCGATGATTTTTATGGCGTTTTGATAAAAATCCTGTTTGCTTTTTCTAATGATTTGGAACATCGAATACTATGATATTTTATGCTATAATCGGTTGAGTATTTTGAATAAAGCGGTATAAATTGTAAACATGTTTAAATTTAAATGTCCTTTTATATTAAAGGTCATCAACCTACAGTAAGCCACCTCCACACTTATTTCTTGTTTTCTTTCTTAAGTAGCACTTAAGATGAGTTTTATTGCATTAAGCGCTCTTTCGCCAAACACCCAAACAGAAACTCTTTCTTCACACTAATTGAATAATTGCTAATCAAATGTATTCTTAAAATTGTAATTGCTAAGATTATAGCAGCCAATCAATGTAGCGATATCATTAAAGTTAGGGTTATTATGTCACTTTTAAAGCTCTTAATATTCAGTGCCTATGGACGAAATTAAGTATCGTTTTTTGGAAGTCGTTTTTTTATACTTATTCTATTTTCTGAATATATCGGTTACGTGGAAAAGTTTGGAAAAGGCAGTAGAAAGTCTGGACAGTCCGTATGTTATTCCTAATTAAAGTTATGTCCTTAAACAAGCCTTCTCAAGTAGGTACTCACAGTGGGTATCCGTTAAGTCTAGATACTGCAAAACAAGGCTATAGGATGCGAAGTTTTTTCCACAGGAATAGCTTACACTTTTTGCGACATTCCGACGATGCAGGGCGTCCGATGCACGACTGCACTCGCTAATAATATCTCTCACTACCTAGTAACAGACTGGCTGAGGGATCAGACACAACATGTTTTTCGAATATTTCATTATTTTCCTGTTTTTTAAAGTCATAGACAATTTTTCCATTTCGTTTTTTAGAACTTTATTACTTGTAATGTAGGTACTATTTTATCTTTAATGTTTATGAATTTTCAGCCGTTTGTAATTTGTTTTATTGATATGAGTATTAATGGCTATAAAAGTAGGTGAAGTCCAATGGAACTATGGGTGAATTATATAAAAGGGGTTAAGTATGGAATAAGAAGACATGCTGAACCGATCCCAAATAAAAGAGGCTAAGGACAAGAGATTATTTTATGGTCCATTTTCTTACTAAAGAGCAAAGACAGTTATTAATTAAAATTGACTATGTAAACATGATATAAAGCTTGCGTGATGTTGACTCTCGAGATGATGCGTACAATCGTGATGTATTTATTGGAGAATTGAATGTGACAGGATGTAGACGCAAACTATTAAATGCACGACATGAATAAATTAATTACGTAGTACATTACAACGATTATAAATACAGTTGTATAATCTGTGTGATGATGCAAATTAAATGCTGTTTTTGTTATTGTAACTTAATCTTTTAGATAACCTTTTCTTTGTTTTCATAGCTTCTATTTAGATTAGAAGTTGACAGTATAGTTTCTAAAAATAGTTATGTATGATAAAATCTTAGGTATAATGAAAACTAGTGCAACTTTATGTCTAAAAATAAACACTTCAAACAGTCGCTAAAATAAAAACACTGATAAACACGTTCCAGAAAAGGCAGAAAATGTTAACGACATAATTAATTATGTATTCAGATTTCTGGATTAGTATGGAAGGAAGCTAACATCAATATTAAACATATTGTTGCAAATAAAATTGTTGGTATTTTAAAACGCCGTTTTGTATTAAAACTTATTAATAACAGAATGTATAAGGTTTCCATCTAAATCATTACAAGTATTCACACCTTTTAGCTTTTTCTTGGGGGAAAAGGTCTCCCCCCCCCCATTCACACCCAAATTAAGAGAAAGATATATCAGTTTTTAAAACGAGGCCTTTTTTTGCTCTCTATGTTTTGCCGTGAAGCGTACAAATATAGGGTACTAATAATTATTATCCATTACAGTTTGCAATCCTTACTAATATTATAAACACGAAAGTTTGTATGAATGGATGTTTGTTACTCTTTCACGCAAAAACTACTGAACGGATTTGGATGAAATTTGGCATACAGATAGTTCATAACCTGGATTAACACATAGGGTACTTTTTATTCGGGTAGTACGATCCCGTGGGACAATAACCGAACTCCACGCGGGCGAAGTCGTGGGCATAAGCTTATAATAAAATGGCAAATAATTAAAACAACATTAAAAATTAGAAACTCTAATAAATTATCAATTAATTTGCAAAAGTGAATAATTTAAAAATAAGATGTCATGTAATAAAGAAATAAATAATTAAACAGATGTCAGAAAAAAAATGTCAAAGATTCAATCATATTTCATCATAAAATAAACATGTAAAAGCAAAGTACACACTTTTGGCTCCTTTATTTTATGTTTTTTTTTTTAATGATCTGTGCTGCATCTACCCAGCATAAAAGTTATTCTTTATTGTACCAGCCACCCCTATATCCAGACATAGTTTACGTCTGCACCCTCAACTAGCTGAGTGCGCAACCTGTCCCGCCCACCGCGGGCGTTGGCCTCGTGGCGAAAGCTATAGCATATCATATAGTAGTATAGAGCAGAAGCTTATAAATTGTTACAGTACCGGCTAAGTGATCCGCGAATATTGTAGCAACATCGGTGATGGAAAACGAAAGTGCGTGATCGATGCGTCGTCAGATCTCTGTGGGGAAGATTATTTACATTACATTGTATGGGTAACTATAGTATGGGCTATGTGTGGATAATGCGGATGTTGTATTATGTCTTCATCGTCATCATCACCACCCTCTTGCCATTATTTGGGATCGGCGCAGCGTGTCTTAATCTTCCAAGAGGTATTAGTATTTTTGGTATCTACTATTGTGTATCAGGTTAGTATTTTGTTCGTAAGGAAAAAGTTTTTTTTTTTTTGCTAAATGCGTATCCCAGCAACAACAGACTAATATAAAAAGCAGAAAACAAAAAAAGAAATGGAGCATCATGACTATGATGTGAAAGGTAAATATTATTCTTGCGAATAGTATAACGAGGTCGCAAATATCACACATAAAAGCAGCATTGTGATTCGAATTACAAAGAAAACCCTTTCATTTCTACAGATCTAGACCACTAACAGTATGTCACTCTCAGAGTCTACCCATCTCAAACAAGATGAGACGACCTATTTTCCAAATCGACCCGTCGAGCTGGATACCCACCAGACGATACACTTTGCTCCACTTTCATACTACATACTTACTGCCAGTCGTTCTGGGAATACATATATCTACGACTAAAGCCTGTTTGACGAACACCACGTTACATCAAAATGTATGCCTGCACTCTCTACGCTGCGAGCAGCCAGATTTGCGCTTCGATTTGGACACTTAGTGACAATCAGGTCGGTCCCAGCTGTCATTTGTCAATCTGTGACAGCCGTTACAGGTGGTCAGTGGCCCGAAAGTCTGAAAACCAGTGTTACCAAGGGGTATCGTATCACCCAGTAGGTACTAACTGGGTTGTGGAAGTCGGGTAGGCAGTCGCTCCATGTAAAATACTGGTATTCAGCTGCATCCGGTACATCCGGTAAGACTGGGAGCCGACCGTTCGTTTCCCAATGGGAAAAGGATATGCAGATGATGATGATTTGGGCACTTATTTAAGTGTCAATCAGTATCTCTGAAAGCGGACATAAAGTGTAAGTAGTTTACTTTGGCTGCTGTAGCACCTACTCGGTCTATGATTGCACTTCAAGTTTGAAATAAAGTTCGGTATTGTACAACATTTCTTGTGCTAAGTTATAGAATCAGGCGTTACTTTGCGGAAATCTATGACATTAAATGTTATGCAAAATATGTAATTTTAATTCCGCGATGATGCAAAAAGTAAAAGAAAGAAAAAGTATTTATTAGTCTCGCACTGGACAAAACAAAATGGTAACTTGACAATAAAACAAGATTAAAGAAAAAGTAAAATCAGATCGAAGCCGCGTGGATGCTGTACCGCAAAAGTATTGTTGCGGGCGGTGCTGCATCCTGGATCTTTGTCGCGGAATTAAAACAAATTTTGGAATAACATTTAAAATCCGACGTGTCCAATGAAGATCGTACTGTATCTGCTTGTACTTGTGTCTTTAAAATAGTCGTAACAAGTCGTTAGTAACATAAATAATTCATAATTGATATCTCACGCAATTTTATTGCCTGCACATACGCAGTGTCAGCTTTCTTGATTTATTTATGATGATATTTTGCAATACGTATAAGTAAAAGATAGTCTACAATATAGATCCCTAGAAAGAGTGTAACTGGAAAAGACAGATAAACTAACACTTATCATTCTACTGTCCAATCCCAATTTATTTGGGGTCGGCGCAGCTTGTCTTCTCGATTACTCGTCATCTCAACAATCAGAGTCACCTACATTCTAACCATATAGAGAAACTAACATTAGAGCAAAAAAATACAATTGCATTTCGTGTTTTCTCCAAGCATCTAATCCAAGTTATTCCAAACTACATTGCATCGAGTAAGTCTCGAACTCACGACCTCTTGCTCCCACGATACCATATTGTTACCAAACCCTGCTATTTATTAGCCCAGATACAACAAATTCTAATTGAACCAAGCTAAAACCACCAACAGAATTCCTTTCGCCGCGATCAGTTTACAAAATCGACGCGACGTCACCTTAACGACATGCTATTAAATATTTCATAGTTGATATTCAATATTTCATAGTAGATAGATTACTGCGGTTATTATACTGCTTCAGACACTAGGCAAGGTTTATTTAATTAGTTTATTGGCTTACTGATAATTGTTTACTTAGGGCCTTCGATCACGGCGGCTTTTTGTAGCGATGCAAACGCGCGTCAGCATCGCTACTCTATCGATGCAGTTGACTGTTTCCGACGACATTGGGGAGGCGAAGAGTGGACAATGCAAGGAGGT
Source organism: Standfussiana lucernea (assembly GCA_964057025.1). NCBI lineage: Eukaryota > Metazoa > Arthropoda > Insecta > Lepidoptera > Noctuidae > Standfussiana > Standfussiana lucernea. The sequence goes on from OZ059787.1 coordinate 16,526,974, forward strand.
TGGCGCAGAATTACCGTTATATGGTTGAAGTTCCGCGGACCCGAACAAAGCGCTATGCATCCAAATTTATTGTGCGAACCGCCAGTCTGTGGAATTCACTGCCGGCTTCTCTGTTCTGTTCCCTGATCATTTTATTCTGGATCTATTCAAGGTTCGAGTGAATCGGTTTCTTCTAGGCAAGCGTGCTCCACCATAGGCTGCATCATCGCTTCACATCAGGCGAGTTGCTGCCAAACGCAAGCCTATTTAGTATAAAAAAAATCGTCGTAATGTAGGTGAAGGTACACAGCCAGCGACACTATCTTGACTGTATCGCGACCGTTTTGCGTTTGCATCGCTGCAAAAGTCACTGGGCGGGGGCTCTTACTAAGGGACCGCGCGAAGACTACGACTTTTGGCCGCATAAGCGAATTTTTGTCGAAACCAGGAAGAAAGTTTGCTCGGACGACCGGGCGTCCGACTAGCTTTGTTCAAGATAGCAGCCGGTCATGCGACAAGTCGTGACCGCGTTGTGCGCGAGGTCCCTTAGATATAGAATAGTGTTGGGACATTGCGTTACACAACTCGGTTCGACTCCCTTCGGTCAGTCGTTATACGAATTTAAGGTGGCAAGTTTTCGGATAAATATCCGATTTGTTGCCGCCTGCCGGTGTATTGCGTTTGTTGTTTAGTAGTTATTTGCAATGTTGTTTTCACATTAATTTAGTGTACTTGTTTTATTAAAGGGTGCTAATTAATTTTCATTTAGGTTTGTTGTAATCTAATATTCTTGATGTTTGGCGCCTTCGCGGTTAGATTGAGACAGTCTTTGTTGCTTAAGTAAATCAAGCAAAAGCGTTAGTGCTCATGTAAGCCTAATAACATTAGGATGGGTAAAAAAGATTTTATTTTAAAGATTATAGATAAGAAACCGTTTAAACTTGGACCTTCTTTCTTTCGCCTGTCGTATTTACATTTCTTCAACAAGTGCGTTCTGGCTTTCTATAAACTTTACATACCTACTTATAAATAATCTTTAGTCAACAATATACTTTCTTGATAACTAACATAAATATTTACACGAACATACGTCTGCTGGTACAAAGCAAATTAATTACAAAGGCAATATAATGTAAAGTGTTAAATTATATTAATAATTATCTTTATTTTTATAAGGTTTAGATAGTAATCTTCACGTTTTTCATTGTTTTCCGTACTAGATATACAAAATACCGGCAGTACATACATAATGTTTATTTTCTACATACAAAAATAATTCAATAGCTGTGAAACTACAGAAGAAAAACAGTCACACACTGTTTTTCTTCTGTAGTTTCACAGCTATTGAATTATTTTTCAACTTCACTTCGGTTTTAGAGTTTGGTATTCACTTAGTTTAAATTCTTCATCAAACATAGGACAAGGTGTAGTTTTGTATCCTCGTCAAAATTCAGGAGGTTGTAATAGTAGACGAAAATAATCAATATAAATTACGGTACTTGCTCAATAATAATAAACGTTGCTTTTTTTTTGTTGTTTTAATTTGACACTATTTCAGAATGATGCCCTTAAGAGGAGAATTACCGTTTATCGAATAAACGTCTGCGTTTGTTTGTGTGTGAAAGTGCGGTTATAGGGCTAGTATTAGACGGGCCGCGTTTTAATACGGGTGGTGTGGTGTACACTTACCGATTTCAGATATTAAGAAAAAATTCCATATATATAAATTACTAATTTTATTATTGATTCGGGTCGAGAATCAATAGCATAGATACTTCCTTGAATTTAACGAGGATGCAAAACTACACCTGGTTTATTGCTATAACTGCAATTAACATAAATAACAGCTGTAACTAACGTCGATTTATTGACCGATAAACACAAATAACTAAGTGACAACACAATATTCAGAACAGCTGTACTGATTCTTATCTTTTGCATTTCATTCCGCTATCGATAATTGATAATGCAACTGGATATAAATAATAACAAGTCGACTTATGCCTATTTCAGTCCATGTTTCTAATTAATGTTATTACCGAACGAATATCAACTTTATTGCTTATATAAATTAAGTTTATTTAAAAATGACTACTACTATTGAACATGTTTTTTTTTTTTGAAGTTGTAGTGCAAATTGAACTTTCTGTGTTGGTATTGAAGTTGATTTTCCAAACAAACATGTAAGTAAACCGTGAACGCAGTTTAAACTTACCTTCCGTAACATTGATTCATTATAAAGACGTGCACTGCGATGCAGGTAATAATAAAGTATAAAAAAATAAGTTAATATGCATACGAGTTATTATGCATTAATATACCACATGCAATGTTACTATGTACTGGAAGATTATGTAGTTACTGTTAAGCAATTAGTGCTAATTTATGATCCTATAAACATTAAAACAGAGACTGTTTAAAAATGTGAACAAAATCTTATATGCGTGGTAAAACTTTTACGCTGACAAGTTTGCACAAAAACTCAATTGTCATCATGATTTCCGTATAAAACATTAATAAAATTACAATAATGTTGCTCCTGCACAATCTCACACTGTTTGCACAAAAAAACCAAACATCTTAATTTTACAACTCTTCAGTACGGAAAAGATGTACAAGATAATGGAATTCGCGGATATTTATCCGAAGTGTACGCGAGACCGCGCGTCACTAGTTATTACGCAAGTTTTCCCACGCGTATGACTTGTTGTATACCAACGTCATCTGATATGCTACAAAGTAATCAATGCCTATTGTTTTGTTCAATCGCACTACTTACTGCACGTGGTCCTGAGTGTTATGTGTCAGTCGTCAACCTTAGATATGTGCGGATTTGTGATAAGGAGATTAGACACATGGCTTTATGATAATATGCTTTTAATTGGTAGTTCCCCGTGTGTTTCGTTTATTTTTTTCGGGGTGAAAACGGTATGTGGTCTTGTCTTTGTAGCAAGTTGTGTCTGAGAAGACTCGTGATTGGTTCGGTTGTCAAGTCCAAAAATCTGACACCTTATGTGACGAGAAATATTATAGTACTTACACATTAGTAAAGATTATATTAGAGAGAAATGCAATCATTTGTATTTTGTTTTATTGATAATTTTAAATATTTGTTTTTGTCCTGTGCGAGAAAAATAACTTTTTTTAATTTAAAAAAAAACCGGTCAAGTGCGAGTTGGACTCGCGCACCGAGGGTTCCGTACAAACCTGTGGGTATATAACTTTTTTTATATGACGAAACTAAAAATTTACGGTTTTCGTAATTTTTCCTATATCTGTACTATAAGACGTGACTTCGTACAAAATTTCAAGATTCTAAGTTCACGGGAAGTACCCTGTAGGTTTTGATTCCCGTGCGAGTTTCGAAAATTTGCGGAAATTTGCGGCCTAAGTGGCTGTATCTTTTGATTGCGTTGACTTAGAAGGTTGATTTTTCTACAGCTTCCAGGGACAGTAGAACTAAGTATCATATAGAAATTTCAGTTTGATACCTCCACGCGTTCCTGAGAAAAACGGTCTTGACAGACGGACGGACGGACGGACAACAAAGTGATCTTATAAGGGTTCCGTTTTTTCCTTTTGAGGTACGGAACCCTAAAAACGTGTTTCGTAAAGTCACATTTGTTCCAGGTTCACTGAAACCATTGTATTCTACTCTGAAAAAGCCACTATAGTTTCTTTTAGTCATTATCTGCCTAGCTTTTTTCCACCCACGTTGGGGTCGGGTTCTAGTCTTAATAGATACAGCTGAATGCCAGTATTTTCATAGACTCGACTGCCAACAACCTAGTTATCAAGTAGTACGATATCCCTTGGCGAGACTGTCAGACTTCGGACTCCTGACCAACAGTATATATTCAAATTCAAATTCAAAAACTTTATTTCGAGCGGAGGCTCATAGAGGGTTAGTAACATACTCGTAGTGCTTAAAAACTAAGTGTTAGTACACAACACGATACGGTGACACATGTAACTGACAGCAGTGAACCACATATGGACAGTCCACTCTGCCAGCAACCATTTGTAGAACCCTGTTGGGGCTGGCCATGACTCGAGCCACCATCGATGCTGCACGCTTGCGCATTACTGTGTAAAAACAATCTACACGCGCCGCCGCAAACATCCCTGATGCACTGCAACGCCATGGCAGCCCCATCAGTTTCCTGAACGCATTATTGAATTGGACACGAAGGGCTCCGTACGACGCTCGCGAATAATTTTCCCACAAGCTGCACGTGTAGAAGGTGGTACAGAATGCTCTAAAGAGCGTCACCTTTACGTCTACAGTACAACGCGCAAACCTGCGGACTATCATATTCGCGCGTACGGACAGAGCCCTCCGTTCCCTCTCAATGTCAGCATTGTCCCTAAGGTCAGAGGTGACCAAGTGACCAAGGTATTTAAATTGGTCTACTCGCTCAAGAGAAACACCGCTTAGCCGTATGGGAGGCACATCAAGATTGTACTTGGTCCCCGCCTCAAAAACAATGTACTGACTCTTCAGAACGTTATATAATAAGCCATGTTCTGCTGCATAGCGTTCACAAGTGGCCAATAGCGTTCTTATACCACCGACTGAAGCGCTCAGCAGCACCATGTCGTCCGCGTAACTTAAGTTATTGACACAGACACCGTCAATATGACAACCGACATGATGACTGCTAAGCGCCTCAATCAGGGCATTCATATACAAATTGAAGAGGGCTGGGGAGGTCAACCCCCCCTGCCTCACTCCACACTCTAATTGATAAGGCTCTGACAGCGCACCCGCCCACCGAACATTGTTGACCTGGTTTCCATACCAATGCTTCAAAATATTTATAAGCTCGATAGGCAAGCTTATAGCTTCAAGCTTCTTCCATAATATATCGTAGGAAACCAGATCGAAAGCCCTAGACAGATCGAGGAAGCAAGCAAAAACAGGTGTTCTTCTCTTTGTGTAGTATCTGACGGCCTGCTTGAGACACAAAACTGCACTTTCTGTAGAAAGTCCCGGCCGAAACCCGAACTGATTGTCGTGCAACACCAGACGTTCGTTTAGTCGTGCATCAAGCAGACCATCAAGCACCTTAGCGACTGTGGTCGCCAGAGAAATAGGTCTATAGTTCCCCTTATCGGAAAGATCACCCGTTTTACTTTTTACAATAGGAACCACAATCGTCCTCATTAGATCGGAAGGCAGGTACGAATGACCAATACATAAATTGTACAGCAGCGCCAAAGCCCTAGGTAAGTGAGGACCAGCATACTGTAAATGCTCGATACTGAGCCCGTCATGACCAGGGGACTTACCTCTGGTCGTTGACCTGATGATCTTAGCCACATCTTTGGCACTGAAGCGCGTACCCACCTCACCACAACGGGGCTCAGCATCCAAAACAAAACGTCATATAAACGAAATAAAATAAAAAGCCTTATATTTCTTGCAATTTTAAATTGTTTACATGATGACATTCTACTTACTACACTATTTCCTACTAATCTATTAAAAAGGCGACCACCCGTAACGACGATCAAAGATCTACGAATGACAGCTAGGACCAAATCTCGACCCGAGTGGCTGTTATTATTTAGCCACGAGCCTCCGAAGCTCTTCCTTATCTCTACGATTTGCAGTGCTATCAAAGCCTTCTGTGACAAGCAAACAACATAATAAGAACCGTTTTATTCAAGAAATACATTGTATCCCACAATTCGTTCCAGCAAGAATTTCATTCATCCAATAGAAACTGTTTATGCAACTACTTTAGTAGCTGTAGTCGTTTTGTGAGCGGCAACGACATTGTGTTATTGGATTCATTGTTCAATTTATTTGACGGCTTGCAGAAGAGAATGAACTGTGGTGTGTTCAGATATTGGCTTGATTGTGTGAGCCAATGTGTGGAACATTATTAAAGGCGCTCCTTCAAATGCAACCGCTACGCAACGTCGCCCCATCGCATGATAGACTCGACTGGTTTAACTGTGAAAACGGTGATAGGCGGCTTTTAGTAAGGGTATCATTTCTTTTTGCGATCGGGAACGACTTTGACGCTGCGGTTCGCAATCTGCTTTGAAAGAGAACTTGGACTAAAGAAGAATAGAAGACAATCTTTTTTCATATTTTACCAACAGACTTGCCACTATCTCACTTGATATTAATTTCTTGGCCAGCATGACCGAACACGACTGGTAGGGCTAGGTATTCTTTTTTGATTATGCTTACCATCTTTTATCATACACAGGTATACTACTCATATCTATCCAAAAGTATTGGTTAATTAGTCATCATAACATAGCGTGGGCCATAGTTGGTCAATGTATTCTAATTGACACAGAGCAGCATCAGTGTCTGAACATGGAGTATTTAAAACAGACAGTCGCCGCACTAATTGAAAGGAGACACTGTTTGTACGAAACAAAGCGATGTTGTCATATATAAGACATCTGTTGAATAAATTGTAAACATTTGCCTTTATAACGTAGTAGGATTTTTAAGAGTTTGACTTGCCTCGAGCGCTTCACATCCTATTCTGCAGTTTTGACTTCTTTACCCTTGAATAATCAAACCTTTTTTTAAACTCGATACGTTCAATTCAACACATAGATACCTGACTAGGTATTTATCGAGTGCACCTATATGCATTTGATCATTGTGTGTTCTAACAAGTTCTTTCCCAAGATCCTCAACTTGACAAACAAGCCAGATTTTACTACAATCGTTACACACAACCCTATTGTCTACGAAGTTTCTCACAATCATTGTTTTGCAAACATCCGTAATACATTTATCGATTCCTCCTTATAGGTCTTACCCGAATGGACGGAGTCAGTATTCAACCGAATTACAAGATACGAAGGTGAAATAACGTGACGTGTCCGCATTGTAAACACGAACTTTTTAGTACAGAAACAGTTGCCACAAAAAAAGGGGAGTGCAATTTTCCGCGTGTGATTTTGTCGTGACCCACGTTCGTGTCGCATTGGTGGTGTGGTGTCGTGTCGTGATAGGTGTAGCGGCGCGTCGCCAATGCGCCGGCGCCGGATACAGGATGTCGCCGGCGCGGGCGTTGCTGGCGGCTCTGCTAATATGTCAACTGCTATCGTACGGTGGCCACCAAGGACTCACCAAGATATTTTGCACGTAAGCATGGTTTTTATCTTAAGAATCTTGAGAAGATGGATGCTTCTGATGGCGCCAAACTTGTAACTTCTAGCCATCAACAAGCTCTTTACCACCGGAGTGGCGAGGATACGTGTGGGAATCCACCAATCACATCTTCAAACCCACGTCTAATCTCTGGTCTCTCCTGTGATTGGTCGAATCTTACACGTCTTCGCATTGCTATGCTTGTCTCTGCTTTGGTTAAAAACTGGGCCTTAGGGTGTCGACGGGGAATATTGGGTCAGAACTTAGCTACTATCAGTAGCGTCTGTCAACCCCTACTCAGGATACGATATCACGTTTGTGGAACAGGACCCTCAATACTCAATACTCAATACATTTATTGCATTCCACAATGAGAACTTAGGTGGTAGGTACATAAAGATATACATTTAGTTTTGGAGCATTGTGGGCCCTGTCGGGCATAACAAAAAATAAAAATTAAAAATTAGGAGGAGGGCTATTACAAATATTTACAATTTTTAAATTAATCTAGGTACTCTTTTGTTTAGTGTAGGTAGGTAGGCTTATTAATAATTGTATACATATAATATTCACTACTCATATATTGGATTTATACATTTATATTTATTTAAATTATACATATATTATTGTTTGTATTATTGTTATTATTTTTTGGTATTATTGTTTATTTATTAAATTTATCATTTAAATATTCATGTACATTATAATAACATTTACGGATTAGAAGTTGTTTTAATTTATTTATAAAAATATTACATTTTTGTTCATTTTTAATTTCATCTGGTAGTTTATTATATAATTTAACTGACATTACTAGAGTGCTTGTGGAGTGTATTTTTAGCTTGGAACCTGGTAGGTTTAGTCTATTTTTGTGTCGTAGTGTGTAGTTAGTTTGTATGTGTTCACGTGTAGTGAAGAGTTTTTGATTGTTTCTAACAAATTTGCATATTTCCAAGATATATATACAAGGTAGAGTTAGAAGTTTATATTCTTGGAAGTGGGGTTTGCAGCTGTCTGTGTTATCTATGTTAGCTAGTATTCTAATCAGTCGTTTTTGTAGTGTGAAAAGTGTTGGTGAATCTGTACTATTTCCCCATAATATTACGCCGTAGTTTAACCATGCGTATGCATAGGCATAATACGTAACCAGAGCAGTGGGGAGATTTGTTGTTTTTTTTTATTTCACGCAGGGCATAGGCAAATTTTGATAGTTTTGACCTGATTTTTTTAATATGTGATTTCCAATTTAAATGTGTGTCAATGGATAAGCCGAGTAGGTTGAATTCTTTTACTGTTTCTATTTTTGCACCCTATTTGCACTGAAGCCTGAAGTTTGTTTAAGAATAAGATATACCTTTATGATAGATGGCTATGGGTGTGAAGGACACCTACACAAAAGTTGAGGAAGTCGCAAACCGTCTGGATGCGGCTTCATCCATCATAACATTATTTGCATCAACAACTAAGACATCATTGTCACACATGTCTCGAATAACTAATGTTGATCGGCGATCGTATTAAAACATTACTGACTGTTTTCTTACTGCATCAATCCATTCGGATATTTTTGAAAAGCATCAACTAGGGCTAGTTTCTCAAGTAAACATAATAATTTTCCTGTCCTTGTTTGAGGTTAACGCAGCATGTCGGATTCTTCTATACTTCTCTATTAGTATCATTTTTCAGATATAATACTATCGTTTCTCTGGTCTTCTCTACTGTAGCCAACCACATCCATCCTCAAAATTTTCCTCACGATATTTTCCTCATTTTCAAACAAACGTGTCCAGTTAAAAATATCAGTAATTAGAAATACCTAATTTTCCATGGCCACGTTTTCAGTCAACTGCTCATTCATTTTGCAGCTATTTCACACAATGCTATGCGACTGTGACCTTTATTGTAATAGATTTCAGTCCAAGGCTGGTCACACCTTGATTTCAAGGCCTGTTTGAAAATACTGTTTCATATTTCATTTTATGATGAATGACAAATTGACAAGATGTAATTTAAAACACTGAAACTTTATATTTTACATTGATATTAGATATCTGCAGTAAAAAATGTGTTGTTCTTGTAATTAAGTACATAAAAAAACAGTTCCTGTCTGGCGCCCAAAATATTGTTCACTTATAATCTTGGAATGATTTTGAGTGCATTTCGCAAACCTCCAAAGAAATATAATATACGCCAGATATTGTATGCAGATATATTTTTGGTCATTTGTTGCATGTTGTTGGTCGAGCAGTCATCTATTGCGTTTTATCTATCACAATCTACACCTCAATTGCGCAACACATTTTCAAGTAGGATGTATAACAGTGCTCCCTCACCGGGAGCATTCTCTCGTGTAGTGTAACAATCCAAGATTCGATTTTGTACAGAAACAAGAGAATCTGAATTTTTACCTTACATTTTTACATTACAGACGAAGAATGCTCCCGATGAGGCCTTCAAAACTTCGTCTGTCATCCTTCAAAAACTGTCAAAGTTGCCTTTTTTACCTTTATAAGTGTGTTTCATCAGTTCGCTGATGAACTGAGCTGAACTGCAATTGTTTCGAGCTTTCTTGAGTATACTTTTACAAAATGAGTCACTCAATCAGCTTTAATGCGCTTGTGATTCAACAACACCTCCCACATATTATGAAAACACTCGATTGAATATATTAAACTATATATAAATGATAATATCGGTATTGTTATTAAAATATATTGGATAACCTATCAACACAAAGTACCCAGTTTTGCTTTGTTACTTTTCATACCTATGAGGCATCAGCATTATATTTATTTTTGGATAGATACCGAGACCTTGACCGATTTTGAAAACAATACCAATAGTGATTTATGTAGTGAATTAATATCGCATCAAACTATTCTTGTGTATCTCACGGTAGTTAGGCAACCGTTGTTTGGAGGAAGGACAGCATAATAAATCATTAGTTTATGACATTGATTTGGTAGTTTTGATTTATTTCACCTACCGTGCCAGAATAAGTAACTAGTGTATGGGTCATCGTGGCGTATAAAAATAACCGACTTCCAAAAAAAAATAGTCGAAAATAACTTTACTTTCGGAAGTCGGTGACTATTGTGTTTCATTGACTTTTTTTGTCACCGACTTCCGAAAGTAAAGTTATTTTCCACTCTTTTTTTGTTTATTTTTTGGATGTAGGTTATTTTTTGTAAAAAAGTTTTAACTTTACCCTTTTAGCTATCGTATCATACACAAATCCTTTAATCAATTTAGTAATTTCTTTTACTTGGATGACATATTTTTTGCAGCTATTTTGATTTAAAAACCAAACTACTGAACCGATTTTGATGAAATTTCTATGGGACCAATCGGGAAGTGTATCCTTTCAGATAAAAAAAAATCAAATCGGTTCGTAAATGACGAAGATATGAGGTAACAAACACAAAATAAAATTACAACCGAATTAAGAATCTCCTCCTTTTTTTGAAGTCGGTTAAAAATCAGCTGTTTCATACAAAAGTGCAACACCTACAGAAACGGTCGAAATGTATTCTGTCAAAGTTTATCGTGTGTATAGTTCCTCTTTACAAGGTACGAAATCCTTAAGAGGCTACTCAAAGATTAGGTTAATTTAACTTTATCCAATTTAATTAAACGCTATTGGCAAAAAAGCGAACATTATTTATTTATTTAAACTTCATGTAGGTACAAGAGTGGTACATAGGCGGGCTTATGATTTTGTAGCAAAGATGTTCGCTACAAGATATGGCCCCCCCAACCATCCCTCAAACACCCGTTTCAAGACAGACGAGAGTATATCCTTTTGAACTTCTTTATTAAAAGAAGAAAAAAACAAAGTAAGACAGGATCCAATTTCCAATGTTTTATTTCGCAGTTCGCAGACGGCTTATTGAAACTAAATGAGAGTTTCGACAGTGTCGGAAATTGAGAACTGGGATTAGGGCTGCGGTTACATTATCCGATTATAGAGATATCGTAGGATTCGATACGCTTGGATTTTAACTAGATTTTTGGAAATACCTTCCCCTATTTTTTTTATATACTAACTGGCTTGCGTTTGGCCGCAACTCACCTGATGTGTGACCTTTACATGAATAAAGTTTGTACATAAAAACTTATATTCAACCTAAAACATAATAAAATTCGATGTAGCACAAGGCTGGTCCTGTACAGAAACTCACAAAATAAAAGCTCGTTACCAAACATCATAACTACGCATTCCTTGACACAGTAGCTGTTCGTCTGAAAATATAATGTTGTAATCATGAAAATTGCCTCCAATTACGCACGATTGAAGTCTCGGAACCTTGAACGTAATTGATGGGGAAAGAAAGGAAGAAACCTCGACTACTTTGTTATTTTCGACAAGAAGATAATGAAATTGGATATTGATTTTGATCGATTGTCTTTTACATTTATGACTTATCATCAAGTACTTAAGTAAAACTACAATGAAACAGGTAAATCTGCGGTCTGAAAAAGGAGAATTGAAAAAAAGGCCGTTGGAAGATTTGTTTGGTGTTGTGAGCAGTCAGAATTGAAAAAAAAATCATCATTTATTCAAATTAGGCTAATAATCAGCACTTTTTGAACGTCAAGGTTTACAAGAGACAGTCCCCTAAAACGCCCGCCTTTCGCCGCTATTAGTTTTGTTCTCTTTTTTCTTGCATAAAGATCGGTAAATTGTGTACTAAAGGCATACATGAAATTTCACGAATACGAATTCGCGTAGTTTCACAAATCGCACGTCAAAATAAAAAATAGCATAAAACAGGTCCATCGACCCTCCACATTGCTTTACAGCATAACATCTACAGTCTACACAAGCTACAACTATGCTGATTGTTTCAATTGCTCGTATCGGGATCAATGATCATAAATCGCAAGAAATCTTAACGATACATTCATTGTGAGTGTCCCATTGTCGGTTGTGGTCGGTAATGCGGTATGGCCGCGCCTTGCGCTCGGCAAAATGGAATGCGGCTGATTTTTTATTGGCCTATCTAGTTTATGTAATGGCGGCGCAGAGATTGGGAGAATGTTGGCTGGAAATCTAACAGTTGATTTGTTAAGTTTGATTTTGAACTGAAGGAATGTTACAAAAAAGGTTAATTAGATGGACATTCAAATGAAATGTTGTTAAGAATATGAGCAGTGGTCTAATCTGTTTAATCATTTTCTCCGTTGAATATTCACGATTTATGAATATGAATATTACCGGAGTTTGGTTAATGAACTAGTGATTATGATGCAATCCGATCTATAACGTTTTAAGCAAAAGCAATATTATGTCTTCATTTGATATTCATACCACGACTTTCGCAATTTTTTAAATACACGTTTCTAACATATGCTTTTCTGCTCTATTTCAGGTTACCTGACACCGGGCAGCCTCCAGTGCTCATATCGCTAGCAGACAACGCCAAATTGGAATTGAGGCATCCAGACGAACTACTGTTCGTCAACGACTCGGAGGAACACAATGACACCAAGATCTTCTCCATCATTGACGGCGAGCCTGTTGAAGATGACGCAGAGAAACCACCGGAAGACGTGGAGAAGGAGAGCACAGAACCACGACTCGTTGTCAAAGCCAAGCCCATGCACGAGACCAGGCAGGTAGAGGAAGCATTTCAGACGCCCACGGTGGACATAGAAGCCATCACAGAATCTCAAGCCGAAGAACCAAAAGAACAAGAAACAGAAAACATTCCAGTCAAACCAGAAACTCCCCAGGAGGACATCCCGTCGTTCTCAGAGTGGGCGCAAAAACAGCTGGCCGAAGCCGAGAAAAAAGACACAGTACTGAACCACTCGAGTCAACCTAGTCATAGTAATACGAACTTTAGTAGTAAAAGCACTAAATTGCGATCGAAGAACTACGCTTCGCTTGCGTGCGGCGCCAAGATCGTGGCCGTGAACCCCGAGGCCGGCTCGGCCAGCTCCATTCTGTCGCCCAACAGAGACGAATACATGCTCAACACCTGCACTAGCCGCATCTGGTTCGTCGTCGAGCTCTGCGAAGCGGTGCAAGCGCAGAAAATCGAAATAGCTAATTTCGAGCTATTCTCATCAACCCCCAAAGATATCGCTGTGTATTTCAGCGACCGGTTCCCGACGAGGGACTGGGCTAGCGTCGGACAGTTCACGGCGCAAGACATGAGAGATGTGCAGAGTTTCGACCTCTACCCGCATTTATTTGGAAAATTTATCAAAGTTGAGATGTTATCTCACCATGGGTCCGAGCACTACTGCCCGGTATCCCTTTTTAAAGTGTACGGCACGTCAGAATTTGAAGTCTTAGAAAAAGAGAACTCGCAGCATCCCGCTCACATTGACGAGGATGAGGATGATGAAATAATAGATGTGCCAGACATACCCGCTGCGGAAACAGAGCCCTCCAAGAACCTGTTCGGTTCAGCGAGAGACGCAGTGATGTCTATCATGAAGAAGGCGGCACAAGCGCTGGTGAAAACAGAAGTTCCTAAAAACGTATCCTCCGAACACAACGATACGTCGACAGACAAAACGTACAAACGGTGTTGTTCGCCCAGCCATATTATAGTGTGTGATAATTGCAGTGAGACGCTTTACAATGAAGTGTACGAACTAATTAGCTGTAGCTCGGACAAGTTAGTAAAATTAGTGCGCCAAGTGTTCCTCCGCGAGACTTTAAAGTGTACCGGCATTTGCCAGCCGTACGGACTAGATTTTAAAAGTACAAAGACAATAGAGTTTAGTGATGAACGCGTCGCTTATATGAATGCTTTGTTTCCTCGAAAATATTTAGCCGCCCTCTGTAATATCTTAGCTATTAAAGAAAAGAAAGTCGTTTTGAACACGAGTTTTGAAACAGAACTGAATGTTACCATGAATGTAACTGTTGATGAGTCGCCACAAACTGTAAATAGTGAGACGAATTCTGAACTGGAAATTAAGTTGGTTCCAGATAAGAATACAGCTTCTGATGAAGAGAAAGCTAATGAAACAGCTCAATCAGACGAGAAGACAACGCCGGAAGCTGTGACTGAAGGCACTACTGTTCCTGTTGAGTTGCCGAAAGAGCAACATGAGACAGTAGACGAAAAGATCGAAGAAACTCCCTCTATTGAGGAGAAACTAGTACAAGAAACATTAGAAGTTGTACCAGAAGTAGATAAAACTACTGAAATTGTTATAGATGAAAATAAAGATGTTGTTCAGAAGACTGAACCTAAAAACGGTAAAACAGAAATGAACACAGAGAAATTAAAAGAAAACAGCATTGTTGAGGAAGTGAGTGATCCGATAATCATAGATACTGAGAACTTTTTATCAGAATTGGATCAGATCGCGGTAGACCCGACCCCCGCAGGGGTGCCATTGCAGAACCAGAACCAGGGATCGACGACGCTGCAGAAGGAGTCTGTGTTTCTGCGGCTTTCTAACAGAGTGAAGGTCAGTATCACAATAATCCATAGTAGTTGTAGCCGAGTGCAATAGACAAAAAATACTCAAAAGGTGGAACGAAACTAATAGGGTTCGGATTTTCGGCTTTTTTTATTAAGTTCCTAGAGGTGTAGAGAAGAAAGTAAAAAAAAAATGCCGTTAGCGAATTTTCTTTTAATTTCCTTCGGAATATTTTGTTTTCGTTTATTAACTTGGAATTCGACGAATTTATACTGTGGGGTAAAAGTGTGACTTGTGAGTCCATAAAACGCCAATTTGGCCTGTTTATTTGTTCTTTGATGTCGATGAAATGCGTATTTAAGTTATATTTTATTCGAGAATTTTACTATTTTCTTCAATTTATTTCTAAATTATCGAATTTTAAGACTAATATTTCTTTTTTGAAATTGGTACTTAACTGATACTTTTTCACAGATATTCCACAGCTCTAGGAACTCAATAATTAGAAGCCTCATGAAAATCCGACCATTATAAACTTCGTACCACTTTATTGTCCATGCACTCACTATTAGTATTATAAATGCGTAAGTAACTGTCTGTGACCTATTTACGCCATAGCGTCTGAAAAGGTTTTGATATTTGGCTCGCAGGTAGACTTCAGTAGATTGTGAGCTCGGTTAGGAGATAGGATAATTTTTATCCCGGTAGCGCGTTCCTGTGGGATAATTTCCGCCCTTCCCGTAGACGAAACAGCGCGGAAAAGCAAGTTCTAAAATACTTACGAAACTATCATGTTTAGACAGCTGAACTGTCCGTACGCGAAACCCAGTATTATACAAACATTCAGTTTAATATATAAACAATGTACACAATAGCAACCGTTTGCTAACTAGAAAAATAACTAACATCGTAAAACAAAGGTCATGTTTACGTTTTTGTAACCGTTCAAAATAACTTTCTGTTAAAAAGAGAAACAATTGCAATTTGGATTATTCTGCGCTTTCAATGTATTCCTACTGAACTTAAAAGTAATTTAAAATCTTAACTTGATTGTTTAAATCCATCAAATCAAATTATTTATTCATTTGCAAACATGGGTAAATAATTGGTACATAGATGTTGTCACAGAAGTTAGTTCTCCATGTTCTGCCGTCACATGGGCATGCAAATCATAATCAATTAATATTTTTTTTTTAAATAACCATTACAATATTATTATAATTCCATTTTACAAATTAATATCAAATCATTTGAATCACATTAAATAGAAAAAAATATCATTATATTACATCAAATGTCACTGACTAAATATTAAGTTTGTCAATGGATACAATACACCTTTATAGTCTTTGCAATACAAGCATGTCAATTTTAATAATTAAAATAAGTCGAGGAGTAATTTATTTTATCAAAAAGTCTAATAATTACATTTTAATTTTTATTGCAAAGTTATTATTATTATTTTTCCATTGTAACATTACTCATTCTCAATTTCAGACGCTGGAGCGCAACATGTCTCTTTCGGGTCAATACCTGGAGGAGTTGAGCCGGCGTTACAAGAAGCAGGTGGAAGAAATGCAGAAGACCTTCGAGAAAACAGTGCAGCAGATGACGGAAGAAAGACGGAAGAGCAACGAGAGGGAACAGAAGTACCTCGAACAGATGACCAGCGTCCAAGAACAGCTCGGGCAAATGGCCGCCGCCATGCACATCCTCATGGAAGAACGAGACAGCTGGTTCGGCAATATCAACTTCTTCAAATTCATCGTATTCCAGTCAATCATCTTTGCCCTAGTCTTCTACTTCTTCTTTAGAAGACGGAAAGCAGAACCAGTCATCATACCAGTCATAAAAAAGACCAAAAAGAAACAAGACAAGTTTAGGAGAAAATCCGTCGAAGGCGTCAGTGGACATGAGACCCCTTCGGCCAAGAAGCGACGGCCCAGTGAGGAGGCGTTGCAAATAGCCAGACAGTCCACCGAGGAGATGAGTAGAGAGGAAGACGATGGCGAGTGGCAGGTGGCGCGGAAGAATAGAAGAAGAAAGACATCGATAGTGCACAGAACCGGCGAGACGGAACCCAGAGAATGGGTCCGACTAGACAGTATTGGAAAACTCCAAGACAATCCCATACCATTAGACGAAGAGGAATTTTTCGCTCCCGTCTCCGAACCAAAAGAGTTCAGCGAAATCGAGCCGATCAGTCCGCCGAAGCAGGAATTACCAAAAACGAACGGCTCGTTCTTCAACAACTTGAAGACGAAAACGATGAAAACGCGGCGGCTGTCGTCTCCGGCATTCCTGAGGACTTTGAGCAGGCAGAGTAGCAGAAGCACTCCCAGCCCTGTTGTGAGGACGTTAGAGCCCATTTTCAACGGGAATATGAATAAGAAAGCTGCGTCAGAGTCGCCTACGGGCAGTCTATGGTCCGAATCCACGGAAATATCACAGAACGGACAGCAAGAAAACGAAAACAGTGGTAAAAAGAAGAAGAGTCTTAAGAACATTCTCAAGAAAGTGTTTTGAGGGACATAATTTTAATGGAACAGTGTCGTGTATTCCGCTTAAAATATTAAGCGCGTCGCTTTTGTAATTTATTTCATTGCGAATATTAATGTTTAAATTATTGTATATTTGTTGTTAGTAGACCTCATAGGTGCCAATTGTGATAAATTAGGGAGCCTAATTGTTAGCGTGTTAAATTTTGATTTTATGCGAAGATGTTTGCTTGTGGATGTGTTGAATGGCGACAATAATGCGAAATTGGTAAGACGAGTGCTAGTCTGGAGTGGGGAGCGATCGGTAAACAAAGAAACGGCATTAAATGCATTAATTTTATTCTGTGGTTTCATTTTTTATTAACATTTTATACCTATCACAGAGAAATACACTGATTAATATGCTAATTAATTTCTATAGGACATTATTCTCTTTGCAGATAAAAATCATAAAATAAATGGAAAACTTACATAGTAGTAGTCAAACATAATAATTATAATAAAGGTACCTACTAGACTACAAATAATCAATATAAGGTTCCAATTACGGCAGACTATTTCACGAAGGCTAGGCCATAGCTAAATGAATGCCCAAATAAGAGCGCGTTTTGGATTTTAATATGTATGAAACGGCTGATTTTTTTTAAATTACCGATGAAAAAATTCTATTTGGGGGCGGTTCGGAATAATGCCCCGTTTCTTGGTGGTCATACTGGCATGTCATACTAATATGACCAGTGAGAATCGCTTGTATTGATGGTCATATTATTTTTATAAACATCCTATATGTATTTACACGTGGGTTAGAGTGTGAGCATTGGCATTCATTTAGCTGCGTAGTGTTAGTGAAAACAGACACTTATATTTTATTGAATGTTAACTACTGAACTACTGATAACCAGATTAATAACTTCTTAAATTACAAACAATGATATTTTCAACTAGTTATAATTAATCATACTACGATTCGTTCATTGTAACGATACCTATACTAAAATAATCTATGATATTTACAAACAATATTAGCATATTCTAGTGTCAATATTGACAAGTTCATGAGGAACAATCGGAAGATGCAAGCTGACCTAAACCAAACGTTATGTCTAGCAACAAAACTAACGGTCCTATCAACTATTTCAAAATACGGAATCCAATTAGCCAGCGAAACTCCAAAGACGTGATGGGTGTCGATATCTAAGCACGATAAAGAAAATAGATTTTCTAAACTTTTACGTGCGGCCGTTGACATCAATATAAAATCTGTTTTATTTTACCGTTTTTTGGAGTTACGCTTGCTAATTTAATTTGACCGATGACTTTAATAAGAAATTATTTCTAAAACATGGAACTCCAAACATTTCATTTTTGTTTCGTAATGAGAATACGATTTTTTTACAAATACCATTAATACAAATAATTATGTATAATATTATGTAATACCGAGTTTACCACCTTACAACCTTATTATTTAAGCATAAGGGTGAAAAGTGCCAGACCCTCACTGAGCTCGGTAGTACGTTCTATGAATCAACCACAAAACTTATCACTTCAAATTCATATTAAATACCTAGTTACTTATAGGGTGGAAGGACGACAAAATCGACACAAAAGGTTACCACGCGGTCATCGTCAATTTTAACACTTGCTGCCAAGTTCAAATAATCAATTTTTAGTAGTATGCGCGTCATCTATAGCTACGTATAGCGACGATTCGGGAGGCGGGCTGTGCACACGAACGACTTTTTGTTCGACCCATACGCTGGATGCTTAGCACAGAGTGTTAAAAATGTATGGAACAGCTGTTTTCAGGTCTGTTGATCAGAATGATGTGCTGAATACTTGGTTACCGTTTGTGCGTCGATGCCTTCCACCCTCTTTACCTATAACAGCGTAAAACTACGAAAGAACAACAACAGACTGTAAGAAATCCTTCAAATCCACACATCGCGCATCAACAAGTTTCTTCTGGCGAGCTGACGCGTTCAGTTCCTTCACCGCCTGTTCAAAGTCATCAGCATTATACACCTTACTGCTGTTACTAGCGAAAACTATCTCGTTTACTTCTTCGTACAGTTTTACCGATGATAAGTGCTTGAAATGACGCTTTAGGGTGTCCATTATTGATTGCTGAAGTACTACGTCGCGACAGACGAAGTTGAGGATGAAGTGGCCTGAAAAAGATATTGTAAGTGACTATATATGATATGACTTCAAGACATGCTTTTGCAGGAGGCCTTTAGCCAGAAGAGGTACAAAGTTAGATAATAGCGCTTTTATTCCTGAAGGGGTAAGCACATAAGAACTACAGTACAACCACATTTCATCAGTTACGTTTAGTAATCTTATTCGAGGGGGCAAGGGACGAGACTATTTCTATAAACGGCACAAATCCAGACTACTGTCTGTTATTGAGAATTTCTAGGAGAAAAACTCGACAACCTTTTGCCTGACCTGAGCATAGAATCAAGCATCCAGTTAAGCAGTCACGCTAACGACTGCTGGACCAACAAGGCAGTCTTTTTGAAAATTTCCTTATTCAAATCGTTAATTATACTACCCAGGACGCTCAGCAAAGCGATTGCAACACGAGACCAATATAAGAAGCAATATTTTTCAGTAAATATAGCAAAAACTCTCACCATCTTCTGTAAGTACATTCTTGACGTCATCCAGTACTTGGTTCTCCAGGAACTGTTTGGGTGGACACGACAGGCCCACCGTTCTGTCCTTGTTGTCCATGTCGAACATCACCGCTTCATAGTGGTTACCTGAAGAAGTAGGAAACGCAAGTAAGCAAAGAAGTTAGCAACAACAACAAAGTAATATACATAGCATCACGCTTGCAGTCACCGAAGTCTTAGGCAGAGGTGTACCTAACAGTACACCAACATTTCGCCAGTTATGTTTAAGTCTCATGTAATAGGGGGCGAGTCTATTGCCATCAACCAGGCACAAATCCAGACTCCGTGGCTGCTACTGAGAAATTCCTGATGGAAAAACCCAATACATTGTGACCGACCTGGGCATCGAACCCAGGACTTCATGCTCAGCAGTCGCGCTTGCGACCACTCGACCAAGCAGACAAACAAAGTAGTATGTAAGTAGGTAATACAAAAATATCTGGTATCGAGTCGTTCCATGATGAATGTTATAGTCTCCACACTGCTTAACCTTTTGACCGCCACGGACGCCTATGGACGTCAAATCAAATAGTGCTCACGACGCCACGGACGGCATAACACGTCTACTTTGGATGCGGTGAAATTGTGACTTGGCGTGGAGGGCGCGTGTTTGTATGCTCTGGCGTTCAAAAAGGTTAAGGCCGGTGTAAACCTGCGAAGCGCAGCGTGGGTATCACTGACAAATAAATACCAACCTTGCGGTGGTTGAAATAAAATTGAGAAAGAAAATGTACCCTACGATCCTTATAGTGTTAAATTAAATAATATCTGAGTTATCCATGAACAGAACCACAACCCACCTTTCAAAACCTCATCCTTCAAGAAATCCAGCCCATCTTTAATCTGGACTTGCAACTGCTCATCAGCTTGGAGCTCAAAATGGTTCGTCGCGACGTCCAACATCGCGGGATCAAAGTCAACGGCTGTGACCTTGACATTGTCGTAGCACTTCCTGAGGAACATGCACAGGCTACCTCCTCCAAGACCCAGGACTGCCACGTTGGTGGAGGCTGTTCTTGAGAGCTGGACTCCGACGCACATGAAGGAATGGTAGAGAGATATGTGGCCGAAGTCGACGACGAGCTTGGTTTTGTTCTTTCTTTTTACTGTAAGAGATTAAGGCAGTTTTAATAAGAAGGGCTTTAATTCTGGACATCAGTAGCAAATGATCGGGTGTATAAACTCTTTGTATTTGAACGTCCTACCTCAGGTATGGCGAACCAATGGCACGCGACACAATATTTGGGCACGCCACCGATTTTAACTATATTTTCATCTACCTCTGGCCCGCCAGCCATAATTTTCAGAGACGATTAACATTATTTATTTAATTAAGGTTCACCAACAGTTGTTACAGATATTATACAGATTTAAACATATAAGTAATTGTATCTTAAATCTAACTGCACAACCAATTACAGGCAAACATCACAGGCAAAGTGCTCTTTGTAATTATAAATTTAATTTTAAAGACTTAATGTACTTAAATTATAAGACTAGCTTAGAAAACCGTTTGGTAGATGACTTGAAAGTAACCTCTTACAACCCTAGTTTAAGTTATTTGTCATCTAATCTACAACACAGAAGACACTCTTATGTCAAGTGCTTTAATTTGAGTTACACGTACAACTGAAACCTTTATTACAGTGCAAAATGTATTTTTTGGTAGTAAAGAATTTTGAGTCGTTATTTTGCCAATAATCAGAAACACTAAGTCAAAATAATTTGACGGTACATTTATGGCCTCGAAACATTTCTTTAGAAAAAAATGGCACGTTGATTCATAAAGGTTCACCACCCCTGTCCTACCTAATGCTCTGAAGCATAAGGTCAGATGTATTGGTGCAGTCAGCGTCAATATATTGAGACGAACAGACTATTCAAAATGATCTAAACAACAATGTAAATTAAATATTAACTCAATGATCCAAGGAATGTTTCAGAAGAAGACAGAACACGAAAACTGTCATTCTCACAAGAACTTTACCAAATTGAGATAAAGTAAAATTTTCTTAGTTGTGGATATCATTTTGAAGTCTGTTCGTCCCGATATTTTTGACGCTGACTGTACGTCCGACCTGTGTAGAGAATTTTGGGCTGATTCAATTTAGATTGCTATCAACAAGCTAAGTAAAAGAAGTAAGAAGAAATAACATAACTGATTTCACGTAGCTCAGGAAAAGGAAACTTGTAAAAGAACGGGGAGGCCTTTGCCCAGCGGTGGGACAGTGTCGGCTAACCAAAACCAAGAGATATAGCTTTGTTTTCTAATTTTTATGATGGAAGCGAAAAAACTAATTGATTGAGCACAACCACCGAGTGGTTTTTGTTAAAAAAAAATTGTGATAATTACTTTGTAATAGCGAAGAGTTTATTTTGTTATAAATATGACAAAAAAATGATTTCAATTATTGTTTTTCGCTCGATTCTGTACATCTGGAGGTAGTTTCCGAACATATATTTCTGGTTTTACGCATATCCGTGAATAAAAGTTGGCGACCTTTATTCGTTTGAGACGAAGTGGGCCATTATCGACCACGCGCGCCAGTGCGGGTTGGTAGAAGATCGTCTCATACTAGACTATAAATACACAATATCTTTCCTTACCAGTCTTTAA
Source organism: Standfussiana lucernea (assembly GCA_964057025.1). Taxonomy (NCBI): domain Eukaryota; kingdom Metazoa; phylum Arthropoda; class Insecta; order Lepidoptera; family Noctuidae; genus Standfussiana; species Standfussiana lucernea. The sequence goes on from OZ059787.1 coordinate 16,549,267, forward strand.
CTTAGCTTCCGACTGCACTAAGAACTGGTTGTCCAGGAACACGAGCCTGCGATGAGTGGCACCCTCCACATCCACGTCCTCCACCACGAAGTCGCCGGAGAATTTCGAGGAACCATCGAAGATCTTCACTCTTCGACCCACGTCGCTGCCCAGGGAGAGGAATGGGATCTGGAATCGTACAAGTATCTTGATGAATAAAGAACTAAGTATCCATGGTGGAAAGCTGCATGCTATAGGTAGGTAATTATAACCAAGATGTAACATCTAAATATTCGTACGGCTGAAATGCCGAATATAGTGAAGCCCATAGATCTTAAGAACTTATGTTAGCTACCTATATTCTTGCAAATACTTATAACATTCAAGGGACATCGATGCGAAAACGGTTACATGTACTCAGTACATCATTCTGAACCAGCGCAAATCGTAATTTTTCATCGGTAATTGAATCGATTTGTTATTTCCGACTATCCCGGAACCTGGATTTGGGCCCGGAGCTCCATTTACGGCTCTATACAACCATCAACTGGCCCCGAGTGAGCTAACCAGCAGCATTAACATTAACTTCAATTAATTATTACCTGCCCCGTCAATCCATACGGTATGAGCATCTTGGCGGCGTGAGCTAGCTCCTCCTTCACAGCGTCCAAGGACTGGAACTTGTGCCCTCTGCGCAGCACTGCGACCACCAGCCTACCAAACCGTGCGGAGTCCTGCAGCTGCCGGCGACCGGCTGGCGTACCGAATAACCACTCTGATTCCCTGGAAGATCGGAGAAAGGACGCTTGAAGGATTTTTGTGTGAATAGTTATGTTCTTATGGGCTTGTGGCTAAATAACAGCCGCTTGTATCGAAGGTCAAGCTATGGTTTTCGAAGTTGGACCTTCGAGGGACGTTGGACGTTAAGACGTTGGTCTAGCTGCCATTTGTAAATCTGTCGCAGTCGTTACGGGTAGTCAGAGACCCAAAAGCCTGACAATCAGTCTTATTACAGGGTATAGATAGGTACTGTTCCAGTTTTAGGGTTGTGGAGGTCAGACAGGCAGCATGTAAAATACTGGTACTCCAACATAGTTGGGAAAAAGCTACATATACATAATTATAATGGACACGGCCGCTTTGTATATAGAAAATATTATGTCATCTAGCCTACGCAGGAAGATCCCACGACAATATGCATAAAAACAAAAACACATTTGTTTACCAAAAACACGTTTGACCTAAATGCTATATTTTATTTTTATTTTTAGCCAAATGCTATTACAGCCTATGAGAATTTTTAAACGATTAAAAAACGAAAACGTCGGCAATTCAATTACGACATTTCGTCATCTAATATTTCTAGGTAATAACCTCTATTTTTTTTTATTGTATGTTAACTAAGTTCAACCTATGGTTGAAGGCCAAAAAAAATATACGGCATTCCTAAATGACTAAACATGTAGCTACATTTCATGTATACCTGTAAAGATATATACTGATGTTTTTTACAAAATAAATTTATTTTTAACCGACTTCAAAAAAGGAGGAGATTCTCAATTCGGTTGTATGTTTTTTTTTTTTTTGCTTTTTTTTTGTTATTGTTTTTCATATCTCCGTCATTTATGAACCGATTTGAAAAATTCTTCTTTTATCTGAATGGATTTACTTGCCGATTGGTCCCATAGAAATTTTATCAAAATCGGTTCAGCAGTTTGGTTTTGAAATCAAAATAACTGGAAAAAATGTCATCCAAGTAAAAGAAACTGCGAAATTGATACTTGACAAGGATTTGTGTATGATACGATAACTAAAAAGGGTAAAATAAAAACTTTTTTGCAAAAAAAAACCGACTTCCCAAAAAAACACAAAAAAAGTGGAAAATAACTTTACTTTCGGAAGTCGGTGAATATTGTTTGTTTCATTGACTTTTTTGCCACCGACTTCCGAAAGTAAAGTAATTTTCCACTTTTTTTATCTGTATCTTTGCGGTTCACGCGCACATTGCTTCGTTCTTGTTGATCAACACTTCTATTTTTACCAGACTGTGCACCAAACAATGTGTGGGTGTGGTCTTGTTGATTTCAATATGCTATGAATGTGTGTTTGTAGGTGTGTATGTCATTAGAAGATTTTTTTTCTTTTACGACACTGAGTCACTGACATCGGTGAAGGTAAGAATCGTAAGGAAATCTGTGCTCTAAAATTTATTTCAAGTCAGAAATCGCCAACCCGCCTTGAGCAAGACTGGTGATCACTGGTCATGCCTTCTATTTATGTGAAGCGCCTTTTGCCCAGCAGTGGGACGGTAATAGGGTGGTATTATATAATATTGTGTTGAAGCAGGCATCATTGCAAGTTAAATTAGTGTTTCGTCTATTTCTTCTGGTTGATCTTGGAAACTACTGTATCTTATCAAGTTAAATACATACGTGCTTGGTGACTTCTTGAAAGTACAGGATTTTACCAAAATAAGATGCTCAATTATTTTGCGGACAAATAAGAAAATATAAAGCTGTACCAAACAATCTATGTGAGAGATCATGCCACAGACAGCGTGTTAATGACAATTTAAATTAAGTCAGCCCAAAATTTTGCGACGAGTTTGGCACTATCAGTAGCGTTCATCAGCTGTGATGTGCAAGCAACAGACACTATACAGTAAGTAACAAAAACCCTGTTGTTCCTTTCAGGTACGTATACATTTACCTACAAGCACAACATTGATGAAGTTATAATAAAAAAAAATTAAGCATTGGCCAGTTGAGAGGTCAAAATGAAATAACTATTAAAATCGACACATTCAAAAAAATGTTTAGAGTATCTGATTTTACAAGTACATCTTTATTTCGCTAAATAGCCTACGAGCTCGGCGGCTTCTTTGACGCGACAGAAGAAGCCGCCAAAGACTACCGCGACGCTCGCGCTCGCCGCGCCCCTTTACGCCGCCACCGGCCGCTCTGCGAATCACTTCCTTAGTCTCCCGCGCAACTTTCTTCCGAACGGATGTTATTGTTGACCTACGTAGTGAGTGACTTGTGTTTTGTTTACGTACACGTTGACCATGTCGTATTCTAACGTAGAATATTTTAATATGTTGATGTGTCTTGGGAAATGTGACTGCAATTATGCAGAAGCACGCAGACTCTACCAAGAACGTTTCGCGAGTCTACCATTACCGTCGGCGATGGCATTCCAACGTTTGTACATACGTACGTACAATACCGGCAGTGTGCACGGCCGAGACCAACAACGAGATCGACAAGATCGAACAAGATAGTGATTTCTTGAATTGGATACTGTTCACCGACGAGTGCTCATTTGTTAGAACAGGTGTATTTAATTCGCACAATGAGCACGTGTGGTCGATCACAAACCCGCATGCTATTAAAGCAAGTAACTTTCAGCATCGGTGGAGGATTAATGTTTGGGCTGGAATTATTGACCGGACAAAATTATTGGACCTTGTTTTTTAGACCAAACAATGAATGTCGCCAACTATCTTCGTTTCCTGCAAGAACAGCTGAGTGACGAACTTGATGAATTAGGCCTCCATATCGTGCGACGTATGTGGTTCCAACATGACGGCGCGCCGCCACACTTCTCCCACCCTGTGAGAAGCTATTTAAATGCTGAGTACGGAGAGAGATGGATTGGTCGCGGTGGACCCATTAATTGGCCCGCGAGATCACCCGACTTGACGCCTTTTGATTTTTTCCTCTGGGGCGCCGTTAAGCAACAGGTGTTCAAAAAAACATGCGATACGGAGGTCGAAATGCGTTCACGCATAGTAGCAGCATTTGACCATATCAAGTCCGATACCTCCGTTCTGCGAAGCGTACGTGAGAACATGATTAGGCGTTGCAACAAATGTGTAGAGGTACAAGGTGGTCATATTGAACAGCATCTCCGCGGCCGTCAAGTAGACATCTTAATAAATTAACTAAAACTAATACCGCACATTCGTTCGGTAGCGTGAGGTTATCGTGTTCGGATAGACAGACTTTGTTTTTTTTTTTTAATGTAGTGAAGTGTTAAATCTAGTTTAAACAATTATCAATTGTGCATAAAATACCGTGTAAACTAACATTTTCAAACATTCTTAACATTCATTCGTTAAAGTGATAAACAACAGCTGAAAAGGTCACGAACTTGTGTAGAAAAAAATAGGTAACGGCACGCGCAGTGGGCGGCATCGATCAAAGGAAGTGGCGGCATGGTTTATACTGTTGTTCCGGGAACGTTCTATCTCTTTCTGGTTTCGCGTCATCGCTTCATGCAGCAGAATTGCAGAGGTAAGAAATCGGTTAAACCTTACAAATATTAATAATTAAATATTTATTTTAATTATTTTTGTTGAACAGTTTTTATAAATGACTTGCTTTATTACGTGTGTATAGCGATTCTTAAAACGTAGGTGGAAGGAACAACAGGGTTTTTGTTACTTACTGTATTAGGTGTCCCATCGTTTGTGGGGCAACACCACATTCACACTCCAGGGCAGAGTCGTCTATGAATCTCTACCTGAACTGGTTTTCCTTGCTTCGGCCAACCTGTTTTAATCTCATTCCAGCATGATTTTATCTTATTTCAAAGGTAATTTTCAGTAGGCACACTGTGACATTCATAATTAATACTCGCTCCAGTATCTATTTCTGAATAGCGATGATGTATGAGAGACTGCTGGCAGAGGCATGGTCGGATTCGCATATTATGTGAGGCAATCATATGCTATTTTTCGCAGACAAGGCAACACCTAGATAAAAGCACTCCGTTGGTTATTTTCACCTGTCGGATCAGTGCCGAGAGTTGAAATTCCAAGATTGAAATAATGTTTAGGCATTAATTCAGGTGTCGCTTAGTTAAACAGGGCATTACTGAGGTAATCTTAGTGGCAGAGATAAGTGGACGTCATTTTGCATTATTTATTATTGCAAATATTTCTAAGTCAGGTTCGGAATACGTGAATGTATGTCAGATTTCAAACTCAGAGGAGCTCGTGGCGAAATAATAACTGCCGCACGGGTGGATCTTAAAGGGTAAGCCGTGCTAGCTGAGGTTGGTCCGTGGATGGCTGACCATCATTACATAGGTACCGAGTTTCCTCCGTGCGTCGGAAAGCACGTTAGGCCGTTGGTCCCGGCTGTCATTTGTAGATCTTTGACAGTCGTTACAAGTAGTCGGAAGCCGAAAATCTGACATCCAGTCTTACCAAGTGGTAACGTATTATCCACGTACTGGGTTGTGGAGGTCAGATAGGCAGTCGCTTCATGTAAAATACTGATACTCAGCTGCATCCGTTTAGACTGGAAGCAGACCCCAATACAGTTTGGGAAAAGGCTAGGCAGATGATGATGTCAGATTTCAAACTGGACCTAATCAACTATTTGATAAGTTGGGATTATAAAAACAAATGTCACATTTTATGCAAGATGTAACGTATCAAAGTTAGTAAGAAGTTTTTGCAAATACCGCACATACATCTCCCCCTTCGGCTCGAATTGTGGGTGTACTATTAGGTACACGCCTGCCTAACCCTTGGGGGATTACAGGCGTGATGTTATGCAACAATAAAGTTGCGGTAGTCAGGACTCTAGTTAGACAAGATACATCAGATGCCAGACGGAATTGAGAGCAACGAGAGTGAGCCCTGGGAGATCAGACTGGACAAGATGGGTCAACAAAATTATTTAGCTGGACTTAAACAACTCGAGATTGGTCTAAAAGAAAGACAAAATGCCTCCTCTCTTTCGAACAACATTTGATACTGAGGAATACGATATTTCCCGCATTTTTAAGGGAAATTCCCACATTTTTAAGAACGATCGCATTCTAATTTCAATTGCAATCTGTAAAAAAAAAACCTGTAATTTCCGTTATTTTCTTTACATTGGCTGTATGTGATTGCGATAAGATTTTGTACGTTTTGTATCACGGAAATTGTCCAGCAGGTAATTAATGTTTTATGTGGTTGTTTACGTTAACAATATTCCAGGCGTTCCAGTTGGTTGGCCAATACGTGGAAAGACGCAGATTAAAACTGTCGTAAAACTGATATTTGTCAGAAATAACGCAGTCTTGTTGTTGACGGTTTTATGGCATGTTGTATATCATAATTCATAATTAAAGCTTCAAAACATTCTAGAGATGCAAGTGTTGAAGATAAGAAATTCAGAAATGTTATCTTTTGCATTTTGTAGAATTACTGAGAGTTTTTCTTCAAAGGCAGATTAGTTCTAAAAGATAAATTAATATTACTGCCAAAATGTTTTGTAAATCATTTGTAAAAAGATACAGGTAAGTTTCAATTAGATTATATTATGAATTCCTCTTGAAATAGGCCACCTTATACCATGTGAGAACATCAAAGATATAATATATCGTGGGCATCAGTGACATCAAAATAATGTATCATGAAAATGTCATTTACCTAGCTGCTTTCAGGAAAATTATGTTTAATTTGTTTGTTTCTTTACCCCTCTCTCTGCTCAGACTATTGGCGAATACAAGCGAGGTGTTATGATACTTAATTTTGTATTTGTATAAAAAACTATTAGAATTTTTTTTTTTTTGTCTTATAATTTAGTACTATTGGAAAGTATTTGTATTGAGAATTAATTATTTAATGGCAAAAAATAAACGCTAGTTTTTCAATACTCAAAGATAAAATAAATATATATATATATTAGTTTACATAGGAATATTTAAAAATGTAAAAGATGTGTCACAACAATAAATAAAGGAAAATAAAAATAACACAATTAAATATCAATTGATAAATTATAAAGAAAACTGTTTAAATTAGTAGTTTAAATAAGATACCTACCCAAAAATAAACTGTCTTGGGTCCTTCAAAACTTTCAAAAGGATGCACTATATTCCTTTAACTTCTATTTGTATAAGTAGGTATATATTTTTTAATTAAAATAATACCTAATGCACTGTTGCACTGTATAAGTTCGTCCAGCAAGTTCACAATAAGTACAGCGTCTCCGCCCGATGCTCTCGTCTTTTATATGGGCAGTAATTTTTACAACACAAGGCGAGTACTGGGGGTTTTCTCTTGCAATAATATTATTTTGCGCAGTAATGGATTTTTTAATTGTGGTCAATTATAAAATCCAGGCGTTTATTTTTGTATTCTGGCACCCCTGTTAAAGTAGATTCAATGGGTCGTCAGAAAACTGAATGAAGAATGAAATAGTTTGGCTTTATAAAACTGTGGTCAATTAAAATAGGTATTTCCAAATTAGGAATAAATTGAATACTTACCCCCGTGTCTATAAACAAGTCAAAGTGCTTACTTGAGTAAATGTCGTTTTTAAGATACGATTTTTATTATGTAGTTTAGTATTTGGTTGAAGTTAGAACTGTAAAAGTTAGAATTCTTAGCTTTGCTTTCTTTGACGGTTCTTACTTCTTTTAAATTCTTGTCTATTGCATAAAAAAATTTGCATGTCGGGTATGTCTCTCAATAGTATTAAAAAAACAGGCTTCTGAAACACACATAACATCACGCCTATAATCCCCGAAGGGTTCGACAGAGGCCTACCTAATAACATTTCGCCATTTATCTTTAAGTCCTATGTAAATAGTAGGAGCGAGCCTATTAACATCAACCAGGCACGAATCAGACAGACTTCTGAAACTAGGGTAGAAAATCCTTTTCTGGACAAACATACATTATTTTTCCATATACAAAAATATCCTCTTGCTCAATAACCCAGCCCGTGGGCGATGTTTACGCGTTGCTGCTATTTTTGACAGCCATTGAGCAGAATACCTATCTACCTATGTTGTTGTTAGGGTATACTTACTGTTTTATATTCTCGGTATTTACTGAAATAAACATACCCGATAGGTGTTTACGTTTGACTACTATATAAATACGTTTTTAGCTGTTTATGTAGTTCAATAACAAGCGGTGTTTGAAAATCTCAAATTTTTACAAATACTGCTAAGAAAGTTTACGCTTATGGCTAGTAGAATATTTTGTTAAGAGTTTACGGAATTCTAGGCTCGAATATCGTTTCGGAGGGAAGGGGCGTGGTATTGCTTGTATACCTTACCTTTCTGCACTTTCAGCTGTTCTATATACTTGCGTGTGAGTGTGGCCTGCCAGTGCGAATCTGCCTAGCCTTTTCCCCACTATGTTGGGGTTAGCTTCCAGTCTAACCGGATGCGGCTGAATATCAATATTTTACATGGACCGAGTGCCTATCTGATTCCCAGTTATTGCTATGTAATAATAATAATCCTTGGTAAGACTGGTTGTCAAACTTTTTGAGCCCGTGACTATCTGTAACGATTCGCGACTCTCAAAGATCTACAAATAACAGCTACAGAGATACGATGGAAACTCGGTATGTAATGAGTCACCCATCCAAACACCAACCTAGCCGAGCGCGGCTAAACCTGAAGATCGACCCGAGCTGCTGTTGTTAGTTAGCTACGAACTCCTCTCAATCATTCATGCCAGTACAAATCAAATTTGAAAATTATGCTGTCATAACTTATAACTATACTTTGGTCTGAGGTCCCAAAATGTGATGACATATTATTATTGTCAAAGTTATGGACATTAAAACTCTGAGATAGCTGAATAGTCCAGGACAGCCAAGCTTTATGCATATTTCTAATTACCCGAATTCCAGTATCAACAGGAGCAGACAATTCCTTCACATGGTTTGCTCCCGTCAATACTAATTTTAACAACATAACATCACACCGGTATCTCTTGAAGGGTTTGGCAGAGGTGTACCCACAACCACATTTGGCAAGTTGTATGACCCGTGAAATAGGGGAAGGGGATTAGTCATTTGAATTCCGGTTACCGAAACATGTGTGTTAGTAAAACCATTTACGCTTAAAACAAAAAAAATATGATAAATAATAATATAAGAGAAATGCTTCTTACCTGCCCTGTGGCACTATGAACACTGCATATTTGTTGATAGCCTGCGATCGTTTCTGGTCTACCACGTAGAGGGTGTATCGTGGAGAATCTACGCCAGGTTGCATCAAATCCAGAGATACCTATAGAAAATAACAAGCATTAACATCCTGATACGGTGACTTATGTTAACACACATCCAATATGCAGTGTACATCTAACAGGTAATTATTTGGTTAATAGGTAGGTTTAGTATTTGAATTAGATTCTCTTGAAACAAAACCAAGTTTAAGGTGGAAGCGCCAGGGTAGCCCGCAAAATTTTAATTTTCTTACGTTTTTTGCAATATAATAGTAATAAAATAAATATCGCTGGACATTACACACAGCGCCATCTAGTGCCACACTAAGCAACGAGGCTTGTGTCGTGGACACCAGATAGTTGATATACTACATAGATACTTTTTGTTTGTAAATACATACTTATTATACATATAAACATCCATGACTCGGTAACAAATGTCTATGCTCATCACACAAACACTTGCTCCTACCGGGACTCGAACCCGGTACCCTATGAACGTAAGGCAGCCTCACTACCGCTGCGCCATTCGGGTCGTCAAATATAAGGCTGTACATTGAACAAAATATGATTCGCGGCTGTAATAAGTATTTAGTTACAGAACTATAATCATTAAAATCATCAATACAACCCTCAAAGTTCATACAACCCCATTGAATAACTATTTCATAAAAAGTCATTCAATGGGGTTGTATGAGGTTTACGTACAGCCTGACAATGACTGGCAAATTGCAAATAACGTAAGAATATTTGAATTTCGCGGGCTGCCCTGTCGCTTCCACCTTAAGCTTAAATAGCAGCACACTAGGGAGGGGGAGTCTCACAAATGTGTCCGGCTGTGACAAGGACTGGGTCAAATAATCATGAAATTCGTGTGATTTAATTTATGGATGGCCCCTAAGTAGTATCATAGTTTTCCCCTAATATTATACAACTTGGAGGGATTTTAAAGATTTAGAGTCTTGGAAGGAAACTGTGTTGCAATATAATAAATAATTTTGTTCTTACTTCATTATCTTCATCAAGGCTAGTTTTAGCAAGTCCATTAGTAACAAATGCAGTGTCCTGAGCTGTCTTCACATAAGTTTTCAACTCGTCTGGTGTCTGAAGCCTTTGCATCTTGTCACCAGCCATGCATACTTCCAATATCTGGAAAACAAATGAGGGAGACAGATATAGTGTTTTCATAATGTTCAACTTCTATTGAATGTTCTAAATAGGAGCTGTAATATGAGCCTATATGAAAATAACTGTGTCTCTCTGGCCCGAAATGGGTAACTATTGAGATGATGACTAATAGTGAAGTATGGAAGATGTGCTGAACCAAACCTTAATAAATTGGAATAAGGGTAGTAGAATGATGATGATGAATATTAAAAACTTACCAATTGAGGCATTGCTTTGAACTTTGTAGCAACAACAACAAATACAGGCAAAGTAGGTCCTTCAGTGTTCTCAGCATTCCTCTCTTCAGCCTCATGGCATCTCACTACCCTGAACATCCAGGACTTGTCACAAAATGTCTCCAACAACTTACTAAGGATATGGCTCTGAAGCAAAGATATGCACACAAACCGACCACCAAGTTTCAAAACTCTTTTGATTTCAGAAAAGTATTTATCTATGGTTAGTTGTGTTTCTTTCGCATCGTCGGGCATTAAAGCATCTAAGGTTCCTTTATCTAAAACTACATTGAATTCCCCGTCAGAGAAGGTTGTGTTCAAGGCATCCATGCAGAGGAACTTCATATTCGTTCTGTGGGAGTTAATGGAGTTCATTTGCTTGATGGCTACTTCTGACACGTCTATGTTTGTGATGTTCTCATACCCGACGTCGTACAGGTCGGCACTGAGGCTTGAGTTACCACAACCTGTTATAAGTATAGAATCCTTTTGTTTGATGTATTTATGCAACTGTCCACATAGTTCTAAGTATTCGCCATACCTGGAAAATATTTATTGAATTCTAAGTACAGTGTATTCAGTCAGTATGTTTTGATTTTATCACGTTCTGGAACAAAAAATAACCTACCACTCAAATGCTTTGTTCCCACGTTTCTTGAAGAATTTATTCCAGTAGTCTTTTTCGCTGAATTCTTTGTGGCTTTTAGGCAGCAGATTCATTTTGGTTCAATACAATTGATACAAGAAAAGCGAAAAAAGTTGCTCACGCATGGATTTACTCCGTTTATTTTTCTGTCAGTGTCAAAATATTTGATTGACAACTTGACTGGATCATAACAAACATAGATGTTTGATGGTATCGATCAGATGCAAATTGGATTTAATTTCGTTTGATGATTATTGTAGTGTATTTTTTCTGCACAAAACTTGTCAAATCATCTCATTTATTCCGCAGATAAAAGATATCTGGTTAAGTTTTTTACCAAGCCCTAAATTATTTTGAGAATCCTGAATGTCACTTGAATGTCTGCCAAATCTACCTTGTCTATAGCATCAAGGGATGGACACATGTTTTCATTGTATTTGACTTTACCTCGATTTGGAATCGATATAGATCGCATTGTAAGCCTTTTTAATCGATTTTCTTACAAAAAAAGCTGCAAATAATACAACTCCTTTTCCTTACCATGAAGTAAATATATTGATCAATTTGAAAAAGGTCATCAAAGCAAAAATCTTTTAAGTACCATTAATTGGTAATCAAGAGACTGCAAGGTCCTTTAGTAAGGCCAACAGTTTTTTGTTGAATTTGCAATCTAGATTTTTCGAGTCACGCTAAACGAAATCTTTGGATAGAAATTTATGAAATAATGAATGAATTACAAAATGGAGCAAATGATAAAGTAATGGATAAACTGTTTATTTTTTTAAAGAATCGAATACGTTTCGAATACTAAAGACAATGGATGGACATCCTTAGTTCAATCAGTTATATGGAGGAATCGAGAGTGTGTGCGAAATTCACTGTAGTGTTATTTTATTAGTTTACGTAAATATTAGGCATTTCTCATATTTTGAAATAAAATCCCAAATAAAAAATGGCTCTTAATTAAGTGAAATGGCGTTCCCCGACTTTAATGAATTGAAGTCTTGGCTGCAATTTTATGGACATTGATCATCTTGGAAAGGAAGAAAAGGATATCACCATGGAGAAACCGATACAGGACAAGTGGAAGGCTTTGGCTACTATTAAATCCTTTGATTTAGGTAAGTCATTAACATATAAGATTATATGGCAAATTACTTCAGTTGAAAAAATAGAGCCTTGAAATTTATATTCGAAAATCAGCTACGTTATATCACATAAATAATGTTGCTGACAATTGGATTCGTCACGTAGGTATGTGTTTTTTAAATATTTTTCCTCAATATAACTGACTAAGCTAAGATATGTCTATTTTCACATATGCCACACCAGCAAAATGATGAAATTCAGTAAATAGTTGCCTACATCGTTATATTGACTTGCAGACAATTAGACGGTTTAGTAAATATACATACATATATGTAAACATGTATGTATATATATATATATATATTGTGGGCAGGAGAATGATAGTGATGACATACATGTATACATATTTTTGTATGTCCTTGGTAATAAGTCAACTGTGCAGATAAAATTCGCTTGTGGCATGCAGTCTATGAACAATACCACATATTGTATGAAACGAGATGCAAAGCGCTTATGCTTTGTCTATGAGAATTCTTGTATTTTTTTTTACTATTAATCCTACCTGTTTGTAATATTTTATTTTATTTGACTCCTCAGTACTTGTTCATCTGGTTAACTTTATCAAAGCTGAGACAAGCTGAGACATGAATGACAGAATATTTTCTGCCCATGGTGTGCCACACATTGTAAGGGCTAGTCTCCTGACAAAAATCTTGGTGCTTCCACCAACCATTTTGTCTTCAGGTTCAAAACCAAGCTCAACACCGTCAGCTGGTCTTAAAAATCTTAAAAAAGGGTATAACAAAGTAAATTACTAACTATAACATACTTAGTAAAAACAAACAAAAAAGTTTGTTACAATAATAACAGAGCCAGTTGTTGTCGTTATCTATTATCTGATAAAGAAGTTGATGTAAATCAGAAAAGGCTAGTGAAACTATAAAATAGATAAGAAACACAGACTGATAAGAAGTACCTGCACCCTTAATAAAATATGTAATGCATTGTCACATATCTCTATTGAAAGTCGCATTGTTAGGCCTAGTCATTTGTGTATATCAGGCTGAAATCCACAACTCTACGTCCAAAGTGCGTATTTTGCAAAAGAGGCAAAGTATTATAAAATATGGCTGTTGCAACCAAACATTATGGGTGTGTATATTAACTAAATGGATTTATGAGCAAATTTTTGTCCTTAATCTTGAGAATTGTCGGACCTATGTGAATTTTGTGTAGGATTATTTTGCAGAGAATTAGGTAAGAAATCAACTATGTTTCTACTCTTATAATGCAATCCAAAGAACAGAGCTGTTGCCAGATTCAGTAATATATGCAGTATAAGACTGAAAGTTCTGTTCTTGCCTAATATTTATTCTTTGATAATACTATTAATTGGTATTTTGGAGCTGATCTGATGATCAGGAGGTAGATAGTGGAACTCTTTAGTGGCTACTAGTAAACCGCTTGAGTTTGGGCTCATATGATTTGTTTTGAAGAGTCCAATAGATTGGGCTTAATAACCAGGGTCTGATGATGGAGCCAGGAGGTGGATTTTTCTTTCGTTAATATAATTAACTTGAATTGTGAATTTTAATAAACAATCAACTTGGCGAACAACCTTAGTGCTGAGATTTTTTTACTAGAACTGGTGCTAAACAGGTTAAAAAATTCTGGGACTTCCCGGTACTTTCGAGCCCGAGATTTCCTGAGAGCGTGCCCTGAAATGAACTTAAAAAGGCTGGTATAATTGATGGACTTCTAATAAGCAGTCATTAGTCAGTATTCTGAAGTAGGAAGTATTGATAAAGAGATAAGATTTATAAATAACACAAATACTTGTATTTTATCTATTAGCTACTATTGCTCAGCACTTAACTGTTTTGCACTATGCAGTTACTAAACTTATAATAAATCGCTGGACAAATAAAAGCATGTAATTTTTTTCTATTGTGTTGAGGCTTCTCTTCTCGTCTGACTTGACAAAAAACAAACATGAATAATGTAGTTTATTCAATTGTACTTTTAACTCTAAAGTATTATCAACTTTATTCTCATAGCATAAAGTAGACATTGTGGTGATTGTTACAGTATTTGGCGTGTTACTGCAGTTTAGCTTCAGTAAAACAAAAAACAGATGATAATAATGACGAGTGGATAAAATAATGAGCTACATTTAGAATTTAGAACCGTCTCAACGGTTGGCAATGTGCCTACTAGATCCAAGGATATTTCAAGAATTAACCTAATTGAAAAACTGTAGTCTGAAAGTATTCCTATACTGGCTTAAAAGCTATGGTGAAAAGTTGCATGAAATGGTGGATCGATGGAGCTGACCATGACCTAGGCTAACATCTATTTATTTACCAAAGCCCTTAATCATACTTATTTTGTTTGGCAATAAGCCAAAAGCACTTTTAGCAAGTTCAACAACATTTATTTCGCAATACAGATAAAAACTGCAATTTGCAGAACCAGTTTCGCGTGTATTTTTTAATCTATTTAATCAGAGTTTTATCTTGACATACATTTTATAGAAAAAAAATACAAATGAACATATTCCTTTGTTAGTATATTGTCGATTTTATCGTTTGCGGTTTACAGACTGTTCCCCTGGTAGGTTTGTACCAGACCAAGTACCACTGATTTACAAGTACATACTTCGCAACCACGTGGTTTGAGAATATTCCAGATTGTTGCAGCGAAACTAAAATAAACCTTATGTCTGCACCGTAAGGGCTATTTTCGATCAACGTAAAGGCAAGTGTGTAAATTCAAACTGCTTAGTTACCTATCTTCAACCTTATTTTCAAAACAATATAGTTGCTTTTCTAAAAAGCGTGCTACGCTAGGGTGACGTCGATCCCTACAGTTTATTGTTTGCTGCATAAATGAAACGAAACAATGGTTGCAGGATAACTTGATATTTAGGTATACAGCAGAAGATCCTTGGGCTCAAACATGAATACATTTCAATGTTTTGTTCACATGCGACATTTGTAGGGACAAATATGGTTTTGTAACTCGGACAATATGCTGTGTAGGCAGTTATGTAGGTAGTACATACCTACTTGATCCATATAGGAACGGAAATCCTGTACAAATAGTATTTATTACTGCGACTTTAGTTTCATAAGCACAGCTTATTTGGCTTCCACTTACTCAAATCTCGTTTACAGTCGGTTAAGTAGTATTATAATTAGTGTTGTAAAATTTTGTAACTTCATTCGTCGACGTCATCGTCAGTGACGCTTCGCCATAAGAATGAAGTTTCAGAAGCCCGAACTCGTTTCGCTCGTGTCAATATCGTGATTGTTTCAAATCAAATATTGTGTTATCAGGCAATATTCCCACTTGAAACAAAGATACTACGTGCATTCTACCTGTGCTGGAATATTCACCTAGCTTTATATTTAGCAGACTAGAGGCCGCTTGCACCAAAAATCATTAATATGTTTAGCGCTGACTGCCTCGTTGGTTTAGCCGTCGCAAGCATGACTGTCCTGCTGAACATGTGGTCCTGGGTTCGATACTCAGGTCGGGCAAAGTGTTATAGGGTTATTCCATCAGGAACTTCTCAGTTGTAGTCACGGAGCCTGAAATTGTGCCATGTTTGTCACTAAAATCTTTCAGTGATTTGCGATACAAACGTCTAAGTCTATGTCAAAATTCGTTATGAGCAACTTTAACAGTTCGGTAGAATTTTGCATGTCAACATACAAACAAAACATAGGGGCTCGCATTTAGTGGCGGGATTTTCATACAAGCCTCAAAGCTTGGCTTGCCCTTATAACCTAACCTTCATGATGTTAGGGTTTCTGAAGAGTCTGCTTAACTTATGGGCTTGCCGTATTGATGGCCCCTGCGCCACTGCTCGCATTCATATTTAAATCTAACGGTAGATTATTCAAGCTCTCCACAAAATTTCGGACTAAAGCTACCCTGATCAATATCAAATTATTCAACATCAATATTTCATGAAACCCTCAGTTAACCTTCAAGATTATATCTGATCGATTTCCATTAGTTATTCAGTATTCGTAAACAATAAACACTTATTCAATGTCAGATCCCACTGCAAGATAAAATCGTTCACTGAAAAGAATTGCATTAAACTTTAAATGCAGTGGTGATTGAAATCGAGGAATATCGCCAGAATAATTTCTGACTCTCAACTCGAAAGTTCTATTGACAGAGCTTACTCATTAAACAATTTATTCTGAAAATATCATAAGCTAAAATCATTCGTAGATTTTTTTTGAGCTATGAAATTACGAAAAGTGATCAAATACTTCGAGTCGACAGAAAGTGAACGTCAAATTGAAGGGACCAAGTCTCCAATGTCTGTCACACCTATATAAAAAAACAATACCATTAATCTACTATTTCCTACCTTTGCTATAATTTTAGCTACCTCAGCAGTTACATAATATTTTAACAAAATGCTTGGTCCCTCCATCATGATATCAAGATGGAGGGACCAAACTGATAGACTACTCCCTGGAATGTTCTACCTACTTAGTGTTATAATACCTTTATTCTACCTTAATATTATTGATGTTGGCTGCCCGAAACACGTATCGTTTTAAAGATATCGATTATATAAGTTGGTCCCTCCAAATTGACGATTCAATTGTTAAGTGCAACGGGTAAATGGGCGGTTTATTTTCGATCTTCGAAGCATAAATATTTAATACCTATTTACTACCTTCAAATCATACAAAATTTCTTACGTTAAAGTTAATTTTTACGAGACAAAAAAAGAAAGAAATAGGTACAACAAGGTGTTTATTTATTTTTAAATAAGAATTGCAGAAAAATATCTAGCTAATATAAAATGTACTACAATGTATCTTTAGTTTTGAAATATTAAATGATTTCACGCGAATAAAATTGTATGATTTATAATTATTTTAAAGCGTAAATTAAACAATGTGGTAAAACAAACGTCTGGGTTTTGACGACTCTACTTTTCATATCGTCATAACAATTCCATTTTCCAAGAACTGTTGGACAATTAGCCTTGTAGTGGCCAATATCTCCACATATTGGCCGGATAAAATCAATGACTGAAAGAATTCTGTAATATTTATCTTCAAATTTTAACTGATTAGGAATTTCATATAGGTTGATTTTTTCATCAGAAGACAGCTCAACTTTACACTTTAACTTTCAACTTTAGACTTTTGCACTTTAAAAACACAGTTTTCTGAATATCTAGGGAAATCGCGCTCTTCCTTCCCCTCTTCATGATAAATGGGTAACTATTGTTACAACAATTGCGGAAAAATGATCAGTGTAAAATATGCACTCTGTTAGCCAGGACAGCAGTTACCGCAAACAGCTTCACTACAATGTAATCCATCGACTATGTATTAAAACTACCTTCTATATTAGCTAGATATTTTTCTGCTATTCTTATTTAAAAATAAATAAACACCTTGTTGTACCTATTTCTTTCTTTTTTTGTCTCGTAAAAATTAACTTTAACGTAAGAAATTTTGTATGATTTGAAGGTAGTAAATAGGTATTAAATATTTATGCTTCGAAGATCGAAAATAAACCGCCCATTTACCCGTTGCACTTAACAATTGAATCGTCAATTTGGAGGGACCAACTTATATAATCGATATCTTTAAAACGATACGTGTTTCGGGCAGCCAACATCAATAATATTAAGGTAGAATAAAGGTATTATAACACTAAGTAGGTAGAACATTCCAGGGAGTAGTCTATCAGTTTGGTCCCTCCATCTTGATATCATGATGGAGGGACCAAGCATTTTGTTAAAATATTATGTAACTGCTGAGGTAGCTAAAATTATAGCAAAGGTAGGAAATAGTAGATTAATGGTATTGTTTTTTTATTTAAGTGTGACAGACATTGGAGACTTGGTCCCTTCAATTTGACGTTCACGACAGAAATGGTTTGTTATGTTATTTTTAGAAACCCGATAACTGCCAAGGTAGTTTCAAAGGCGCAACAAATTACATCTAATGTCCGTATCCATACCAGCTCGGTTTGCACAAGTTGCAATTTGTCATACCCTCAATGAAATGATAACATGTGCAGTGCGCTTACGTCATCCCGATAACAATGTTTTTAACATTCAAGATATGTGGACATGAAAATGTAAGCCTAGTTTCAACACTTACACTGTATGCGTATATTTTAAACGTAACCGTGTTAATCAGGCCAAAGTTTTCCCACGGCTGGGATATCGGCCCCTCTGTGAAAGGAAGTGAGCCGTAATCCAAAAGGCGGTTCCAGTGCGGGTTGATAGATGTCATATCTTCGAATATGTAAACCACTATGCCTTTTAAAACCATGTATTTTTCTTCTATTTCCAGGATTAAGTCACAGCTGCAGCAACCAGCCGGTGTTCCACCAGAGCTTGGAACAGATCGAAATCATCAACTCGGCGGCCACCACCCCTATCAGCTTACTAGTCCAATCGCTCGTCAAACAACTATGTTCCCTCCTCGAAAAAGATAACATCAGAGCGAACCAACTGTATAACACAATATGCGAGAAGCTGCATAGCATGAACCTCATAGACGACTCCTATGCCATGGGAGAATTCGAAGCAATGAGGAGTCAGTACCAACGAGCTTTATACCAACTCGTTGCCGTGGCCAGCGGCTCCGAAATCCCCATAACCCTGCCAGCAACATGGCCTATAGTCCAACCTTCAGGCCTTGAGTGGTCTAGGTACCACCGAGAATTCGAAGAGCTATACTTCATAGCTGGTGGCGGCTTCGGAAGTGTCTTCAAAGCCAAACACAGACTCGATGGTGTAGAATACGCCGTCAAAAAGGTTTACATAAAATCTTCAGACGTCGACTCCATCATGATACATTTGGCGGAAGTGAAAACTATCGCGAGCCTCAACCATCCTAACATTGTGAACTATAAAGCTGCTTGGTTGGAACCAATGATAGAATCCACTGTCAAAAAGAAGCGTAAATTCAAGATGGATACTGACAGCGAAGACTTTACCATCAACTCGAACCTGATATCATCCGCGCAGCCCAACATAATAACATCGTTCAAGACTCACAATTCAAAAGAGTTGTTTACTCATAAAAGTCTTTCCGATTTCGACATCTCATTCAAAAACTCAAACAACTCCAGTTTTGCGAGTTCCAAAGAGGACTTTGACGAGTCCGAGTTTTTATCTGACGAAGATAGTACATCCCCTCACGACGAGAACGCTGTCTGCAACTTATTCACCAGCAAAGAGTTCGAAAACTGCTCCCGTGTGAACTTGAAATGGGCGACGTTGTACATCCAAATGACATACTGCCAACAGACTTTGAAACAATGGCTGGACGAAAGGAACCAGCAAATGACGGTCGCTCGAAAAGGGTCTGAGGACTCTGGTCTTCATCACTGCGATTCGTCAGATTCCTCTTGTCTAGAATCCCCTGATTTGGCATATCCCGTAGCTTGGACACACATTGATGTCCTGATAGACATGTTCACACAATTGGTGAAAGGGCTGCACTACATACATTCTAGAGGGATCATCCACCATGATATAAAGCCAAGTAATGTGTTCGTGGCTCAGACGGAAGGTGGCGTGACAGTGCAGTTGGGTGACTTCGGACTGGCGTGTCCGTTGCAGCAATCTCATAGTGGATTGGCGTTGGGGACTCAATTGTATGCTGCCCCGGAGCAGTTGGAGGGGCAGTGTAATCCTAAGGTGAGTTATATTTTTATTAACACTTGACAATTTAAGACCCATATTAAAGAAAAACTCATTTCGTTGTTTATTTTTGAGTAGTATATCCAGATTACTTAATGAATGTTACGTTTGTTTCTGGCATCTGGTGTCAAATCGTATTTCTGGAAATGTGTGAGATCAGGTGAAAGTAAACATCGTGAGGAAGCCGGCAGTCCTAGAACCAAAAAATCGAAGATATCTGACATCAACTGACCCGCTCTGGGCCCGCGTCGTGTATGGGTTGTGGCCCCCTCACTCTCACGAAGAGGACGCCTTTGTCTTAGCAGTCGGAACAAACCCATTATGATTAAGTCTAGATATTTCAATATCTAGACATGTGGAAGCATGATTTGACTGTTTACTTTTTTGCTACTGGAGGTAGCCATTAATTTTAAACCTCGAAGTCAAATTAATGATTGAAGAAGACAGTAAATAACACAAAAACTTATTTTCTTTTTCTCTCATTTCAGAGTGACATGTACAGCCTCGGAATTATCCTCCTAGAGTTGGTGGAACCGTTCAACACTGACATGGAACGAGTGAAGACCATCACAGACCTCCGAAAAGGCCAGATTCCTGCCCATTTGACTGCCAACTACCCTAAAATAGCCCATATCATAGGCAAGTTGGTGCAAAGGCGACCTGCAAAGAGGTTGGATACAGCCCAGCTTTTGGAAGAGTTAAAGAATCTGTCTGAAAATAAAGATGATACCATTAAGTCTTTAAGGGAAGAGCTGGCTGCAAAAGATGATGAGATCGCCAAGTTGAAAATGATGTTGGCGAAGTTCAATTATCAGTCTTAGTGATATTTACTTTGATGATAGTATGGTTGAGTAGTGGTTAGTGTGCATGAGAGGTAAACCTTTTTGTGTTTTTACTTGCAAAATAATGGTTTATGAAAGTGTACTTAAAATCATTGCGACTTTGTGTGTGATATATTTAATAATATAGTATTACGGATCAATTTTTATGTTTTTTTTTCGAAAATTTTAGTACCTAAAATCTTTTATGATCTTTCGTAAATCAGCAAAAATCCATTTAATTAATTAAAAAACTTTATTTACAAAATCTAACACGCATATATAAATTATTACCTTAATCTAACGTTATTTACAGTCTTAATATTACATTATGTTAGTGCGACGCTGTCGTGCGTATTGTGACATGGTCGGGGCCCGACTGACGAGTGCTAAGCTTCATTGAAGCTAATTGGTGGGCTGCGCGGGCGCACGCTACAGGACCGCGTCGACCGCGTGGATCACACCGTTCGTCGCGGGGATGTTGTGTGTTATCACTTGTGCGTTGTTCACTTTTATGCGACCTGGGAAAAATGAGGGTAGGAATTAAAAGTTGTTTCGAGTCATAAACTTTACAAAATGTCGTAAGGTTGCATGCGATCTTAGCATAGAGACTGACTATGTAGTTGGCTGCAGCATCCGAATTATGACCATGATGTAGGCATTGATCAAGTTACACTTATGGCCGACCTCTTAATGAAATCACGTCTAAAAGTTCTTGGTGGCTAGTGTTTTTTTACATCAGCATCGGGAAACTGACTGTCTTCTGTAGTAATGGGATAGCTCAGTGGTGATTAGTTGAGCCAGCATCATTTCAGTATACGGAAAAATAGCTACACCTTTTTTGCAGCCAAATAAATATTTGGACCTCAGTATACTGTCCAGGGCTACAAACATACATAAAAAAGTCATAGAGCTACATGGACCTATTGGCGAGTAGGCTTAATCGGAACTATCGCCGCCATCTTGCTTTTTCAAAACAATAAAAAAAAAACGGCCAACTCACCAGCATTCTTTTGCAACGTCAGCGGCTTAGCGTCCTCCATGGAGTTCCGCAGCTGGTAGTACCTCATTCCAGCACTATACAGTGTCCCCGGCAGCACATGCCTGGCCACCAGGGCCTTGGCGCCTGCCTTCTCAGCGTAGCGGGCGAGCTCGGCGGGTGTGAGACGCGCGAACGCTGCGTCCGTTGGCGCGAATACTGTGTAGGTTTTGCTTTCTGGAATTTGAAAGGAAATTATGAATACGGTTGTTTTTGTGATGGTATAAGAAGAATATAAAAAACACACGGTGGCGAGGATATAAAGGATTTGCAATCAAAATAGATGCGACAGTTATGTTTGCAATTGAATCATCATTAAAAATTGATAAATTTAAGTAATTTAGATATTTTTTTAAACTGTGGTATTTATTATCATGAGAATAATATTGATTTGATCATTAAAAAAATATTGAAACTAAAAGCTCAAAATATTATGGAAAGTAAATCAGGATATAGTCTACTGGAAAACAATTGTCAATTGTTATTTCATAGTTCAATAGCAAGTATTCCAACTGACCTGCAAGCGTCTCCGCGAAGCCGCTGGCGTGGATTGCCTTGAGGAAGGTGGTGAAGCGCCTGTCCCGGTCAGCCTGCAGTGTCTGCACCAGGTCGCCCACCGGGAGCGGGAACATCACTCGGTCCACTGCGTGCGCTATGCCCTGGGGAGATGAATTGAAGGTAAGGTAAATACCAATATTTTCAAATGCAAAATATCATACAAACACTTACACAAACATATGGGTTTAAATTATACCTTCTTATTTAGGAGAAATATAGGTATTGTAGATACTATCATTTACACCCGTATCTATAGTCAAGTCAAAGTAAATACTTGAGCTTAAGTAATCACTTCTGCAAAATGTTTAATGCAATAGACAAGAATTTAAACGAAGTAAGAACCATCAAAGAAAGCAAAGTTAAGAATTCTATCTTTTTACAGTTGTAACTTTAAGCAATTACTAAATTACTTAATAAAAATCGTATCTTAAAAAATGACATTTACTCAAGTAAACACTTTGACTTGTTTATAGATACGGGTGTTAGTGTAGATGAAGCTCAATGGACAGGCCTTAGATCTCTCGCGCTATCAATGATTACTTATTCACTTAATTCTGATGTTGATAATGTTTACTCTACATAGTTTTTTAGTGTAGTAACGATAATAAAAAAGTGCTTGTCGGTAGGTGACTTACAAAAGAAACGTTGCCGTATTCTTTTTTGCAGGCGCACCACTGACGCGGCGACAAAAAATTGATTTTGCTCAGAGTTTCCAGGTAGGCGCAATAGCCGAGTTATTTTGGTATTCTAGTAGACTCTGCACCCAACAAAAACGTAAAATTCAATAGTGACTTTACCTGTGGTATATGAATATCCTTTTTGTCATCCAGCACCCTGGCTCCATTGATCGTCGTCACTCTGACCTCGTTCCACTCCACATCATGCATGTCATATTGGTTGACCCTCAACTGCGTGCCCGCTAACGAGACGCCTGTCATCTCATCCTGCAGGGATCCGATGTCGAAAGCACCGGGAATCACGTGGTGGAGCAGTAACTGGAAGTGGTGAGAGAAGGGTTAAGTTTGGAGACAAAAGAGGTTGTAAGACTACCCCCAAAATGGTAAGTGTCAGGCAGTATTTTTTGGAAAGAATGTCATGTAAAAGTCATATAAGGGTGGCAGGAAGTGAATGCCTTCTATCGTTTGAGAAAGCTTTCGCTGATAGTGTAAAAGTGACATATAGGTCTTCTGGATTCGAACCACTTCAAACAACTCATCTGTGCAGGCGGGAAAACACAAAATTAGAATAATTAATGTACCGAGTTTGACAAATAGATGCATTTTTCTTGACAAGCAGCGCCACCTTGAACTGCAATTTTAAGTGGTCATAATGTACCAAGTTGTCAACTTTTAAACTAATAAACTCAGAAAACACAGCAAAAATATCGTACATAAGTGCAAGAATAAGCTCAATACTTACTCCACTAAGCAGTCTTGGGTTGTCACGGAACTTTTCCTCGGCCTTGTCAGGACCTCCAAGTTGTACGAGCAGAGTTCTAAACGCCTTGTCAGTTGGGACGAAGAGGGTGTACGGGCCCGTCTCATTCAGGATCGTGTCCAACCCCGACTGGCGCAAGTACTTCGCCGTCGCAAACAGACCATTCTCCTTCAGAATATCCACTAGACCCGGGTTACCCAGGTTGCCTGATGGGGATGCTTGTCTTGCTACGTTCAATTGAGGTGAAGGTTCACTTGCAAACGTAGGAGCAAGTGTACTGGAGCCAATCACAACTAAGTCTTTCTCAGAGGAGCGGTATGGAGTGGTGTTAATGAGCGTCGAATGGGTTGAACTGGGGAAAGTGATTCTTGGACTTTGGCTGATGCTGTTCCTACTTGAGGTGTACTCAAAGGCAGGGGTACTGGACTTCGTGTTGTATCGTTCTGTGCTGGACACGGTGACGGTGGACGGGAAGTGCGTCTGAGTTTGAGCGGTGCTCCTAGAAGACTGGATGGAAGGCTGGAAGTGTGGCGTCGGTGTTGTGTGAGTAATGGGAACGGTGTGGCCAGTGGATCCATGGTTAGAGGTACTGACGTAGGTCGAATAACTTGATGGATGATGGGAGGATGCTGCCACGTAGTCCGTCGTTTCCGTAATTGGGCTGGCAGTTGTTGAGCTGAAGATAGAGTTCGAGATCTTTGTCTGTCCAGGCAGTTGGATCTCACCGTTCTTTATTTTCTTCAGAATGTTTTCGACTTCAGGACCTTCCTCAGTTTGTTGGCCATTGGCTTTGACACCCTTTACTTTGAAGGATCCGTCATCTTGTTCCTCTAGAAATACGAATGTCACTTTCTTTTTGTTCTGCAGTTCATTAGGTGCCTTCACTTCTTCAAGTTTGCCGTTATCTGCCTGTTTGATCAACTCGAAGTTTGCACCAGGTGGTAAAATGCCCTTCGTAAGATCTTCAATCGAAACTCGGCTTTCCTTTTGAGATTCAATCTGAGCAGCTGCCATGATTTGTGCCAAGTTAGAACTGTCAGCGGTGATCGCGCCTTTGGGAATCAGATTAGGATTAGTTGTCCTAATAACTTCGTATTTCTGTCCATTGAGAGAAATCTCGCGAGATGAGAAGTTCTTTTCGGAGAAGTCTGCAGGGTTTTCAGCGAGAGCTACTTTCAGCTGTTTCAAAATGTCTGGTTTCTTCAATAGTTCAGCACTTTTCGCTCTCAGGCTGTCGTCGAATCCTTTAGTTTCGCTTTCTTCTAAGAGATTCTTGATATCGTTGTAGAGTTTTGCTTTATTTCTGTCTTGTGGAGGATTCCTAGGTTTTGGTTTAGGGCGAGGTCTGTACCTAGGTGTCGGAGGGGGTGGTGGGGGCGGGGTGGTCGTTGTCGTTGTAGTTGTCGTGGTAGTGGTAGTTGTAGGATGGTCCCTTTCGTACAATTCGACAGCTTTCTTGAATAAATCGGTCTCATGCGGCAGAATGGGTCGCCGCCTTTCAGTATTCCTAAAGTACTCTTCATAGTTCTCGGTTGTCGAGAAGTTAGGAACTGATTTCGTCGCTTGCTTCTTCACAAACTCTTCGTGCAACTTCTCCACTTTCTCTTGTTGCTTCTGCTGCTGTTTCTGCACAAACTCTTGGTGCTTCTGAATGATTCTCGCCCTTTCCTGCAACTCCTTCAGTTTCTCCAAGTTCTCCTTAGACTGTTGTTCTAGGATATCTTGTATTTGGGATGATTGTCCATTGGAGAATATGGGTTGCTGGCCCAGAGTCGGCTGGAAGGGGAGTTGTGCATTGTTCTGAATGTTCTGATTCTGGTTGTGATTGTAATTCTGAGGAGCTAGGTTTGGTGCGGGTTGAATAGTGATGGGATTCGGCTGGCTGAAGATAGGTTGGTTGATAGGCTGGTTATGTGACGTCGAGATAGTGGGCAGGAAGGCTTGTTGCGTAGATCTCTGTTGGTTAATGTTAACCGTAGCGGGAATGCTTGGCTGGAAGGTGGGGTTTTGCTGTAAGTGTCCATTCTGGTACGTTGGCAATGTAGGAATGGATTGTTGAAGAATATTCTGGGCTTGTGGTTGGATCTGCCTTAGATTCTGTTGCTGTTGGAAGTTATTTTGCTGCTGTAACAATGTTGGGTTGCTCGCTTGAGGGTTGTTAAATTGGAAGTTGTTGTTTTGTAAGGGAATATTGTTGGGGATATTCGGGATATGGTTGTTGAACTGCGGCACATAAGACTGCTGCTGTTGCTGCGGCAGTTGCTGTTGTTGTTGCGGCAGTTGCTGCTGTTGCTGGGGCTGTTGTTGTTGCTGAGGGAATAAGGATTGTTGGAACTGGACGGTCGGGGGAGGGTTGTTGTTGCTTTGTTGTGGTTGAAAGCCTTGTAGGGGTGAGTTCAGACCAAATCTTGTTTGATGCTCGGTGAACCCGGGGTGCGGTAGCGAGGCCTGTCTTCGTCTATCGAAGTCATTCTCTACCTGGAAATAAAGATAAGGAAACCGTTAATTTTGTATTAGTATTTTTATAGCATGTGTTAAGAATATTGTTATGTATAATACCAACAAAGTAAATAATTTCCTTAGAGTAATTAGCGATCTAACATTCTTTCCAAAAGAATTTAATTCCGGCAATTAAGGCAAACAGTATTACAAAACAAACTACGAAGCATAATAACAGCCATATTTTTAAAACTGTGAATTGATTGTCTATTGTTATCGACCAAATAAGAAAAAACATAATTGGCAGTATTACATAATTAAGTAGATACATAACTAAAAGACGGAAATGGCGTAACGAAATGAAAAATTTTCATATTTACCTACTTAACACGTTGTCAATTCAAATGTTTATTTGTATTGACCACATGTTCATAATGCAAATAACATGTTTAAAACACAAGATCGAACAAGAGATTTGTTCAGCACATAGTTGCAAAACTGGTGTGAATTGTTGCATAAATTATGTCATATTGTGCAGAATGCAAGTGGTTTCAAAATTGAATAGCTAAGATAAACGGGTAAGTGCTAAATAGCTGAAGTCGTGAGAATTTCTTACGAAATGAAACCTGTGAAATTGAAGATAAATCTTCCATTAGTATAATATAGTCTTAGGTTTCAGGATGTCGGTGACAAAATATATCTAATTTATTGTCGAAAGCTGAGATTTTCGTACGATGTTATTGCATCAGAGATTTTAAGTGGGTTTACTTTGGTATTTTTTTTTCTAAAATTCTCAATTGCTTTATCATCATGAGATCCTCAGACCATGGTTCGGCATCATTGGACGTGTGATAGAATCGCAACATTTGAATAGTATTGTAACATCTAGGGTTCAGGTTGAATGGATTGAAAGTATAAAATTAAGACGCCCAATGCGAAAATCTTAGAAAATCATTGTAACACTAGAAAATACGCAAAGAAAACTCTTGCAACATTATTGTTAAAATTGTCAATTGGCAATCCATCTCAATAAAATTGAAAACAGACATACCTGCTGCAGACAATGTATTACATCATAAAATAACACCTGCTTTCAACAATTTGCACAGTCTAACAAGTAAATGGATATTAAAACTAATATTTAGTAGAAGTTGGCTAAATGGCGCGTTAACTCGCAAGCGCAGAGAGTGCGCAAGAATGCACTTTCTTGTGACTGATGCGTCACGGACAGACGAATCTAATGCGAGATGCGACGCCGTGTGTGATCTATGTTGTCTATTGTATTGTTGTGAAGGAAACTTTTAAGCGGGAAATGTGACGTTCGCTGTCAAATTTGGCGGTACATGAGACTGGTTGAAAAATAAGTTTGACGCTTGTTTTTTTCGTAACCTGGTTTGCTACCAAAACGGAGAAGAAAACTTGTGTTTAAACAAGGATTTTTAAGGAAATATCTATAGTAAACGGATGTGATACTTAAAAACTACTGGGTACACATTAAGTTAATTCTGACAACCTACAGCTTCCACCCATTATATAACCTCCGACTTAACTACGGTTATGGCTAGACTGTTTCCATAATGATCAAATCACCATACTAATATGCTGAAAAACACCATTAGCATGAATATTAAAAAGCATTTAAAGAAAGTAGCGAGTCCGCTTGAATGCCGGCTCAGTAAACAATTCAGATGGCAGGAGAAAATGATTATGCAATGCTAAAGTGAATTATAATGCATCACGCTCACGGTCTGCCAGTGTCGACAAACTTTGGTTAAATAAATTTTCCATGTTGTTTTTTAAGACTGTATTTGTAATGACAAGCAGAAGATAAGTTCAGATGAAATTCTCTTCCAAATAAAATGAAGTGTGCGACCAGGAGGCCTAAAGTGGCTGCTTTAGCAGAATCATAATAGGATATGTAATAGGATAATAATATGAATTACGTTACAAATTGTAAAATCGTCACAGACGCATTTAATATTAATGATTCACTATGTCACTATTGTCGTTCATTCATTTTAAGCCCCCAGATGTATAAACGTAGACGAGGCGAAAGATAGATAGATAAGTAAGTACAGCAGCAGGTGGCGTTCTGTGGTTTCTGCTTCTGGGAAACCTAAATAATTGACCATTGAGTCTCCAAGGCATATTGATATTGAATCTTCAATATTGCACCTACCACTGTTTGTTTGAGTATCACTTAAAAGTTTACTGGTACAAAATCCGGTTTATGTGCTTCATAAAATAAATATTCATACTTTTTGTTTATAAATTAATAAACTGAAAATACAATAATAATAACATTAGGTTTAAGAAATTATATTCATATTTTTAACATCCGGGAGAAAATGTTAAAATAAACAAAGGTACTTTCACACAATAGATACCTAAGTCGAAATATTTCTCGGAAGGTTTGCATTAAAAAAATGAATATTTAAATCTTTTACGATAAAAATAAAAAAAATATGAATATTTCTACATATTATGACAGTTTAACTGTAGAGTACAGTGAATAAACTAAGCGCAATTCTCTCACTTAGAAACGAAATGGCTTGATCAGCAAAGATCTAAAGGTTTTTCAGCACGATAACTTAACAGCCGAGTAGGTGTGGTGATGGGGTATGATGGGAGGACGTGGAAATACAGTTCTTACAGGAACCACCATTATCACACAGACACAGAACAACTAATTTACATTTATCATCTACTGTTATATGTTTAAGTCCTGAAAATGTACAGTATTTGGCTAGTATAAAACGATATTTAATTATAAAGTAACACTTAAGAAAAACTGTATAACGACCAGACTATCAAAGAGTCGTTACAGAAAAGAAGTTAGTAGTAATTAGATCACGCTAGATACCAAGTCATCTAGCCTAGATCGTCGACCCCCTGCGCAGGCGCACGCAGGTGTGAAGGAGACGCGACGTCATTGCGGTGAAATTACAGACGCGACGCGACTGTATTACATAGCACCTATCATACGTAATTTGTTTTATAGTAATTCTTTGTTTTGCCAGTTCGTTGGTATCGTCTAGCGGTCGCAAGCGCGACTGCTGAGCATGAGAACTTGAGTTTCGATTCCCAGGCCGGACAAAGTTATTTTTGTTTTTTTTTTTTTCCATGAGGAATTTTTCAGAAGCAACCCGGAGTCTCGATTTATGCCCGGATGATGGCAATAGGCTCACCCCATATTACATGGGACTTAAACACAAGTGGCAAAATGTCGGTTTGTGGGGAACTTCTTCCTTACCCTTCGGCGACTACAGGCGTTGTTATGTTATTTCTTTATTCAGTTTTCTTTACATTTAAATTACATTCTTAAATATTCATAATAACAAAATTGAATAAAAAACATTTAAAAATATAAAAAAAATAATAGCACTCCGACACTGGGAACAGGGTCCGGGATACCTGTGGTCAGGGCTCTTGAGAGAGGAACCTCCTAACAATACGCGCCAGAAGTACTGCTTTCTGAATCAAGCCCTTGATCCAGCTGCCAAGCGAGAGCCTCGTCAGATGTTGGTGCCAGGCTATTGGCTATTAAACCATTGGCCGGCACGACTATCTATTAAGTTATTATTTTTAACTAGCAATTATCACGGATTAGGGTTAAATGTGTGAGAAAGCACT
This sequence comes from Standfussiana lucernea, assembly GCA_964057025.1. Lineage (NCBI taxonomy): Eukaryota > Metazoa > Arthropoda > Insecta > Lepidoptera > Noctuidae > Standfussiana > Standfussiana lucernea. The sequence goes on from OZ059787.1 coordinate 16,578,987, forward strand.
CAAGAGCTGACATTTATCATTACTTACCTAGTGGCATAGTTATGTCACAATGGCATTGCTTGATTTGGTGTCACAGATAAAAGTGACAAAAGAACATCTCTTTTTTTACTAGTTGGATAATTTGGTTATAATAACCAAAAGTTAAAGCAAGTTAAGTTACAGAATTTTTGGTTCGATGATAATATCGTCAGAATCGCAAGAAACACCTCGATAAGGGGTGCACAGAACCGAGAAGTGTGGCAGAAGAAAGGGGCGATCTATATATACCCAGTAGTGGGTGATTACGGGCTGATATGATGATGAAGATAAAAACTTAGGTACAGCCTCTGATTTAGTTGCCGAACAAAGCTTCTGACCTGACACGATGAACCTTGAAGTTGTTACCGTTATTTCTAAAATGAATATCGACTTTAATACTGTGTTTGTTAACTTATAGCTTCTCTAACACGTCTACCAATGTGTTCATCATAATCATCATCTTCCTGCCCCTGTGCCATTCTACTCGGGGTCGGCGCAACACGTTTTCTTCTTCCATTCTCCCCTGTCAGACCTCACGGCATCATTTACTCCTTTCCCTTTCATATTATTCCTCACACAATCCATCCATCTTTACTTTGGCCTTCCTCTCCCTCTCCATCGATCAACATTCATATCCATCACTCTCTTACGCGTCTATCTACGTGTTCAAAATAAATAAATGTAAACATTAGATAAGTTACATACAATTACTAACACTTTTTGGTCACGCTCTACTTACTGTCTTTCAAGCAAAAACATACCTAAAACTCTCAATTCAAATATGTACATACACAATGGACTATTTGAAACTAACTTCAGCGGTCGTAATCGAATCGAAATGAATAGGCTCGGAAAGTTTACATGATCTTATTTATGGTAATTTTATTGATTTGAATTTAGAGTAGGGTAGCCCGCGAAATTCAAATTTTCTTACGGCTTTTGCAATTTGCCAGTCAGTGTCAGGCTGTATGTTTAAAAAAAATGTTTTTCATAATTATTTCAATGGGATTAAATGAACTTAGAGGGTTGTACTGGTGGTTTTAACTTAGTAAAGCCATATTCAGAAATGTCGAACTTCCCACACAGTTGGTATTGTAACGTCTTGACCATGAGCAAAAAACGTGACAGTTTAGTAATGTAAAGGGGCGCGAAAAAAAGAAAAGGTTTTCTTTTGTTCAAGAATTTTGCTAGCTATTTTATCCTACCACATATGGTTGATATAACATGACAACACATACTAACTTGAGCGAAAAATCAGCAATATGACAGTGGACGACTAGTTTTACATCTCATCTGTAATAGCGTGTAGTTATTTGCCTGGGATCTGTATGGAGCTGATTATACAACTTTCGACCATACATTACGTCTCTAGCAGACAGACACAATTTATTTCTGTCATATTTTCTTGTTATCATTAAGTGTTGACAGTTCTGCCAGAGATGTCAAAGTCAATTTGAAAGACAAGTGTGTCTTTGATTTACCGTAAAAAGGTGAGGTAAGTATTGAATTATGGATGTAACACATTTCATAGTTGTCAAAATCACAGAGTTTTATTGACTGCACTGCTGTCGGAGGTAAAATGTCGATGATTCGAACTAAATAGCTCAAGTAACGAAATCAATAGTTATTTCTGCACTATTATTGCTTGTATTGTGAGGATAAACAGTGTAGCAATAATTGTTGATAGGCCAATAAATAAATACTTAAATAAAAATCAAGTGTTTTGTGCGTGTTGAATTTGGTGAAGCGAAGTTTTAACGTAAGTTTGTTTCGGTAATCGTGTCTTGGTCTAAAATATTGCTGTCGTGACACTAGAAAACAAAGTTTTGTGATTTAATTAACAAGTGAAAATCGCTTTTAGAAATTCAAAGTTCAAAGGCGAAGAAAACGCACCATTCTGCCAAAACTGTCACTTAAGTCAAATCGAACGTGTTTAATTTTAAATTCCACTTTCTTAATTGTTACAAATTGGCACTAAAATAAAGTCTAGATAGTTCGTAAGCGAGTAAGGTGTTGCATTAGTAAAACTGGTTGTCAGAAAGCCAGCTTTCTTTCGTTTTGTGGAAACTACGGACGCACCACCATTGTTATTCACATGGTACATTGTAGTACACGACTTTGTCATCGTGAAAACGCTGTTTAAAATAAAGTTAAATTTTTGCGAAAGTTGAAGTTTTGACAGGACTCGTGTAATGAATAATTTAATTGTAGACATGTGATTTTAATCTGTGGTGCTACTTGTTATGATGAAAGAGTTGAAAGAATCAAATTTTTTGAAGTCGTGAAAAAGTTACTGTTTAAAATATGCAGTAGATAAGTAATTGCAGCCTATTACCCAACCTAGCCAGCTAAATTAGGAACAGACAAGATTAATAGTCTCTTCTAAAAATAAAATTTAATTTTAGTTTTTAATTGGATTTGCATAACAGCACCACTTAGGTTTTAAATTGACGTTATCGTAGCCTAGTAGCTATCTTCTAGATCTTTCATTTAGTAGACCAGAGAGGTACCAATTCATTTTATATTTTGAGTAGGAAGCTACGGTTGTTTCTGAATAATCTGTTCATTTTTCAATACTTTTTTTATTTTACCCCGAAGACTATATCTAGTTTTTTGGCTATATTGCCTAGTCTAACGTCCGTGTTTTTTTCGTGATCCATTATTCAATAACACATCAAATCTAATAAATCTGTTCCATCTAGTCATTTTACAGATTGACCCCTGACAAAAGCAACCTTATTTCAACCAATACAAAGGTCACTATAGTTTTGACAGATTACCCCATATCACTATAATATTGCTAGTGACAGAAACCCAACAGCAAACTTTTTGTAATGACAATAAAGATGGCATTGACTCAAAGGCAGAGGTAAAAAAACTGATAAAAGACTGCAGTTGAGGTGTCAGGTGCATTTTTAATAAAGAACACATTATTTGTGCCAGTTACCCATTTCGACATCGTCCCAATTTCAGCAAGGCACACGACAAAAACCGTTCTTCCTACAATAACCGATTAAAAAAACAACCGCGTCTCTATGTTACACGCGACTACATAATTCATGTAATTACGCAGAATGTCGGCGACCTAACACAATAGTACGAAACAGAAAGCTCCGAGGAACTTGTTCTGAGTGAAAGTGACGATATTCGTGAGATATTCGTGACTATTATATGAATATTTGCGAAACTAATCGTGAAGTGCTAAAAAAAGTAAGCAGTTGATTGGTTTTTATTCACGAGAACGCGGGAAAAATTGAAGAAGCCAAGTTTATTTGCAAATAATGAAGGAATTCATAGCAAAGGCATTCATAGTTAGGTTAAATTCAAGAATCAAGACATATAAGGCTCAGAGCTAACTTCTTAAAAATAACAGAAATGATGGCCATAACTTATGACCATCATTTCTGTATTTACTTGTGGCCCATAAGTCGTATTCCATCTAGTATTCCCGCCGAAAAACTTGAATTCTATAAAATTTTAGATCGATGTATTGATGGGTACGTTATTGAACTAATTCATATTATCACACGTGTTACACTAATTTCAACAAAAGCAATTAAAAATGTATATTGTTTCTTAGAGATGTTTATGATCTAATTTATCAACAACAGCGTTGAGCATAAAGAAATAAGATTTGAATTCAAGAATTCGAAAACCGGTGTGAACGTCCGAATGATTGATGTTACATCACTAGCGTAATTCACTTATAAGGATTTGCACATTTGTAATTGGAATACTAATTTGTATCATTCTGTTTATGGTAAATGCAAATGGGGCGCATCGCGATACGATGCAACATCGAGTCTAAAATTGTGTAAATCGGAGAATTTCACCGAGGTGGTATCAGTGCACACCCCGTTGCCATTTCTCACATTGAATGTTGCATTTGAATTAAGATCGAAAGATTTGCTTCGGATTTCGTCACGATGTGGCTAAATTCGTATAATCTATACAAATCAATAAAATTGAAGTGTCCGTTTGTAATTTCAAAATAACATATTTTTACTGAAAAATGCGTGAATGCATAATGAAAGTAACACACATCAATAACAACTATTAAACATCATTAACAAAAACTCACAAGACCACCAAATTCTAAAACATCTTGGTACCTGTAGAGTAGGTATAGAGCACGTTGTAAAATAAAAATAACAAAATCGGTCCAACTCCAAATGACATATTACTTCCAAACTTCCAAATAACTAAGGCAAACATAATAATAGGGGTTAAAGTATGAAATTGTCGTTTTATAGTAATAGATACTATGAATTGACATTACACCTTCATGGTGTGAGATATTCGAGTGAATTTTTTTTTTTACATTTTATTTTAAGAGATTGTTCTTTTAAAAACTTTGCAACATATGATTTTCGAAAATCAATGCTGCGTTTGGAGAGGAGACTGCTAATGAACGCACCGTGCGTTTTTGGTTTAAGCGCTTTCGTTATGGGAACTTCGACTTGAAGAACGAACCACGTGGAAGACCGCCCCCACAGGTCAATAACGCTGAATTGAAGGAGATAGTGGAAGCCGATCCGAGTCAAACTACCCAGGAATTCGCAGCATGGTTTAATACATTACAATATTGACTGTCATCAAATCAATAACATAAAAAAATATGAAAAATGGGTGCCTCATGATTTGACTGATCTGCATAAAGGAACGCGTGTTGAAACCTGCGCTGCCTTGTTGAATCGGTACAGAAATTAAGGAATATTGGACCGCATTGTGACATGTGACGAAAAGTGGATTCTTTACGATAACCGTAAGCGAAAAATGCAATGGTTGACCCTAAGTCAAACGCCGCAACAGTGCCCTAAAGCAAAGCTTACCAATAAAAAGGTAATGATAAATGTTTGGTGGTCTCTTCATGGTGTTATTCAATATAGCTTTCTCAGGTCTGGTCAAGTAATATCAGCAGATGTTTACTGTGCCGAACTTCGAACAATGATGGTGAAACTGACAGTGAAACAGCCCCGACTTGTGAATCGATCTTCACCATTATTGCTCCATGATAACGCAAGACATCACACTGCATGGGACACCGTTGTAACTCTACAAGAACTGTACCTAGTTAGAAACCATACGTCATCCTCCGTGCTCGCCAGACCTTGCTCCAACTGACTACCATTTTTTTCGTGATTTGGACAATTTTCTACGTGGTAAAAAGTTTTCTTCCCAGGAGGCAGTACAACATGCTTTCACACAGTTTGTCGAATCTAGATCCCCAGAGTTCTAACGCAAAGGCATAAATGAACTTCTGATTAGATGGCAGCAATGTATAGATAATGAGGGTAAATATTTTGATTAAATAAATATGCTACATCTTGGAAAAAAAACGAGTTTTAATTTTGCAGTATGAATCGGCAATTTCATACTTTTCACTGTAAAACGTACCTAGATTTCCAAATTAAGCTACGTATCTAAGACTATAAAATCAAACAAGATGACACATAAATACATAGAATTGCAAAATATAACCAAGTGGCTGTTTACCCGTTTCCTTTGCCACGATTACAAAATCTGTGGTTTTAGTTTGTTGTCTGTTGAGTTGCAAAACGGCGCACTTTTCGATGATATTCGATAATGTTCTGCAATGGATTTCTGTTATTGTGTAATTTCGAGCTGATGTAAGCTGCTGTACACAATTTTAATTAACATTGGAAGTAGTTTATGATTTTGTAAACAGATTGCATTCATAAGACAGATGAAACTAATAAAGTGGACTAGTTTCACTTGGAACCATTCAGTTCGCAGTTACCTACTATAAAATTTTATGGTTTGCATATTAAAATTTTCACCACCTGTACAGAAATATAGAGCTAGCGGGAAGGTAAGGAAGTAGAAACCTATTTTAATAAATTTCTATGTGATGCGGAGGAATGAGGAAAATATACTGAGGAAAATTTTGAGTATGAAGGGTAGACCAAGACCAAAGAAACGATGGATGGACTGTGTGAAAGATGACATGGCTAGAAAGGAGGTAACTGCTGAGACGACGAGTAATAGAGAAGTATGGAAGGAGAAGACATGCGCCGACTCCAAATAAATTGAGATAAGGGCAAGAGAATGATGATAAAGATGAGTCAGTCTATTTATGCGTCAAATATCTATCTAGTTTTATTATTATTTTGTACTTCGTTGTCCAAAACATTTGAAAAAAAAAGGCATAAGACATTTACAAAAAATACCTAAAAAATAATCTTTTTGAGATTGTTACACCACATTGTTAAGTCTGTATTATAAAGATGTTGCTTCTTAAATCTTAGCCAGCCTCACAAAGTACTAAATAACAAACTCGCATCACACACTGCGCCCGCGCACCCAGAGGTGAAAGTAGTCGCTTGACACACGCGAGATTCACGCTTGACTGTAATTAGGCTATTAATTACACCCTCCACATACGCAAAAGGCAATTAAACAATGTTCGTCAAGAAAAACTAACATTCATATTGATTTCCGATTGGTTTCCTTATGACCTGATGACTATGGAAAGGCCATTTATTAAATGCATTCGTCGTACCGGAATTGATAGGTTTTCTTTTAATTTCATTTAATTTATAGCAGGAATAACACTGGTTTATAAATACTTCCAAACCAATAGAAAAATGCCAAAGTTACTCCGTCTGTCTGACACATTTTCACGCCTAAACTGGCAGTGCAGAGGAGTTGTTAATAATCATTTATTTCATGCATGGCGGAGGAGCTTCTTTATATTATCATAATTTATACTTTTGACAAATAGGTATTCTGAGACCTGGAGAAGAAAATAAGTCAAAAGCCAGTATAAGCTAAATCAGGTTCTTCTTAAACAAAAAAAATATATCGTAAATCCAAAACTACACCGTCTCCGTAGCGAAATTGACCCTTCTTCTAAAACAGCAATAGAAGGCATCTAAACTGCTCAGAAAGAGGACAATAGCCATCATCACTGCACGATAACGCATAATTTGGCTCATTTATAATCTGTATCGCCCATAAACAACATAGATAATTCTACTTTCTAAATTGTTGCATCAGTATTCATTGTCTAAGTTCAAGGCATCACCATGTTTATTCATGGAACTTGCATGAATTACTTAACTTGCGGAGTTGCAGTTCATTTGATTAAGTGTATATGTTTAAGATAATTTGTTTATCTAATTATTTCCATAAACACTTTGCTATCTTAGCCTAGCAGTTTAGAAAAGTTGAAGATTAGAAGGTTCTCTATACTCTTCTCAAGGTACCTATATCGCGCTCTCGAGTAGCCGGAGGAACTTTAACCGATTCGGGTCCGTCATAGCCTTCCGTTCCTAATACTAGACGAAGCTTAGGGCTAGATCCACGACTATTCCGACATCCCGCAAAAAAGGTTCTAAATTATAGTTCTTTTACTTGAATTATCCCCTTTAGCCGTTCCAATTTTGAAGTCATCGAAACTTCGACCCAAATTGATTTAACTTATAGCATTCTTCATTTTTGGAGGTTACCTACCTACTTGTACGCTTTCGTGATCTAACATTATGTATATAGAAACATGGACAGCATTGTCTGCTAAGTGATTCAACTTTTAGAAACATATTTTCACTGACAGAGATCTTAAAAGACTTCGAGTAGAAATGACACAGATTATGCAACAATTTCACGGATATTCCAAGTTTAAACTAACTATTCATATATGGCAGCGTCTTATTCACAAATGTCTACATCACGTTGAGATGTTTTGCTAAAAATAAATATATTTTACAAGGCGTGGTAGTTACATCATCGGTTGCAACTCAAGCTTTGGTGAAAGAGAGAAAGCCGACGTAACCTGTTACAGCATGTGTCCATACAGATAATGTGTTACGGAGCACGTATCAGTTTACTGCCTTATTCGTCTAACTTCAGTGGTTCTGGTGATGACAGAGAATTACGGCGTCCGCAATTGATCCCTTAGGGTGGGAAAAGCGGGCACAAAATCGGCCCGATAGAGACGTCATGTGCATCAGGTCAACGCCTTTGAAGTGACAAGGTCGCAGTTAGATTGTAACGTGATGACATTAAAGCTAGACCGGTTACAGTTATCCCTATAATGTCGTCAATGGTGTTCTGACATGTCCACTTTGTGCTCGGAGTTTTTCGGCCAAAGTTGGAAATGCTAGCCACTTGAGAGCACATGAAAGAGCAGCACACCAAAACCACACTAAAAAGCCATCGAATGCAGTCACTATGGCTGAAATCGATGGCATCATCATCATGGACATGGGGTGCTATGGAGGAGTTTGAGGTCTTTTGTTTGACTAGGTTTCTGAAAGCCTGAATAAGACGAGGAAAGTAAGAATTGTGGTTGACCACAGATTTGGCAGCATGCGTCGGGTTCAAGAAACTGGTAGCCTTTTATTTTATTGCGAGATAAGATGTATTCCTTCTACTTTATTTATAAAACCGACTTTCAGTAACCATTGTTTGTTACTGAAAGTACAAAGTTGTTGTTGTTTTATGTTGCATTGCAGAAGACAGATGGTTGTATTTGCGAGTAATATCAGAAGTTTGATAAAAGTGAGAATGATAATGGTACACATCCAATAGTTTGATGTAATTAGTGATAAACTACGAGTACAACTGCCCAATGCCAGAAAGTTCTCATGTGATCTACTCGTATGTATATTACCGGCAACAAGCGTAACGACTTATGTCATCAACTACATATTGTATCTACTGCTTAATGTATCATTCAAAAGATACTGTTTTAAGCATTCACGGTTTATAACTAAACTTACACTCTCAATTACAGGATATCTTTCAGTTTGGGGACTTTTGTAGGGAGCTCACAATAATTGAAAATCACGGAAGATATTCCGTAAGCGACAGTGTAAATTTCGTACAAAAGATTCATCGATGTCAATTTTTTTTATACAATCAAGCTATACAGCGCTATCGAATGCTCAGAACAAAGGGCATTCTGGATCAACACAAGCATAGAGCAGAATAGACACGAGTCCATAATGCATCAGGATTCTATTGTCTTAACAATTTCACTATTATCGTTGTGACAAGTATGGTTTCTTTCTATATAGACTTTGTAGGTTTAAAGAGATTATTCATTTCTTCTTCAAACAAAACGTTAATTGTTGAACGAATTATATGGCTTGGCAAATATTTAGAAAATAAAGATAAAGACGAAGACACTACAAAATGAAATGATTTTGTTTCTGTAAGCAAATCTTCCAAGCTACTTTCACACATCAACTTGAATAAGGCATAAACGGCTTAACGTCTCCTGAAATTAAGTTTTTAACTCCTATTATCGTCCGACTATCGACCAAAAAAAAATCTAACGAAACCATTGTAGCATTTTACCAGTAAAAAACTACAATTCAGCATCAATCATGATAAATCTTTGGAAATGCTGAAGTAGACTTAATTTTTTTTTTCTATTACTTTAAAACAAATATCGTGTTTCGTCTCAATTTCAAGTAAAATTGATTTAGAGTATAAATGCGGGACTGGCACGCAAGCGCAACCAAATGTTTTAAAGAAGATATAATTTATGTAACACATTTGATACGTATCTAGTAGCTCTTGAAAATATTGCATCGTTTATTGTTAAATAATACGTGTAATTTGATGAATTTCATAAATATAAGGAATCATGACCTGTGAGAACTGTGAATGGACATGACCACAAATTTAGTTAATTTTGAGTGAGTGGGACTGTTTCGCTTTTGCTTTTATTAATTACAGTTTACTACCCATTAAGCTTTTCCCATGAAAAGTAACTGTTGGTTTATCATATTATTCATGGGTGGTTTATTATATTGTGTGTTTTATATCTAGTTAATTACAATTATGGTTTTATTTCACGTGGCTTGGAATTTGTGGAGTTATTTTAAAACTCGGCATTGTATTTATAAATACACGTGTCAAGGTATCGTTACGGTTTTTTTATAACCTCAACTAATTAGCGTTAATTAATTGTGAAATACTTATCTCACGTCTTATGAGTTTTCCTAAAGTTCTCAGAGCTTTGAAAGTTGAGCCAATTTTACTTTTTTTATAAACTAAAAGGAATCTTTACCAGTTGAACCTATACTTATTCATCATCATCTGCCTAGCCTTTTCCCAACTATGCTGGGGTCGGCTTCCAGTCTAACCGGATGCAGCTGAATACCGGTATTTACATGGAGCGACTGCCTATCTGACCTCAACAACCCAGTTAGTACTGGGTAATATAATGCCCCTTGGTAAGACTGGTTGTCAGACTTTCAGGTCACTGACTACCTGTAACGATTGTCAAAGATCTACAAATTATAGTTGGCCCCCCAACGGCTTAGCGTGCTTTCCGAGGCACGGAGGAAACTCGACATGTAATGGTTGGTCACCCATCCACAGACCTACCTAGGCAAGCGCGGCAAATCGATTCTCATTCTTACTTATAAATTACTCCGTCCGTCCTACCTACGTAAAAAAATAAAGGTGAATTTTCCGATTTCATAAGAATGAATCACACTTAGGGCTGATTTTTCAATAGTCAGATAACTTTTATCTGAGGAATAAAAATGGCGGTTTGACAGCTTATCTATGGAAAATATGTCAAACCGTTATTTTAATTCCTCTGATAAAAGTTATCTGACTATTGAAAAATCAGCCCTTAGGCACGTATCATTCAGAAAAGGCCATACAATGTCAAACAGTCGGTTTCACTTTTGCGTAAGTACATTCTAGGATTAGTTACAACTAGAAACAATTAGCAGGTTTTATTGCTTACCAGCTTTTAGAGAGGAAACTGTTGAGTATGAATATAGATGCCTATAAGAGGAGAGGAAGACCAAAGAAACGATGGATGGACTGTGTGAAGGTTGATATGGCTAGAAAGGAGGTGACTGCTGAGAAGACGAGTAATAGAGAAGTATGGAAGAAGAAGACATGCTGCGCCGACTCCAAATAGATTGGTTTAAGGGGAGAATGATGATGACGATGGATTCTGTAATACCTACCTTGATTTAAAAGCTGTCCGTGGAGTTTCTTGCCCGTTCTTCTCAATAGAGATCTACGTGCTTGACTCACTGACCAACTCCTTGCCAATTCAAAAGTGCCCATGGGGTTTAATTGAAAAAAGTGCTACCAGCTTTTAAATTATGCAGGTTTTTTTTTTGTCAGTATACTCATTTATATGTATGCTTAGATATTTTTAAATCTTGTTTGAAAATATATTAAAACAAGATTTTCATAAAAAAAAATTCGATCGACAAGTTACATTATCTAGCGTACAAAATCACATCGCGCGTGCTTGAAAAACAAGAAAATCGTTCAAATATTTCTTCAGTCTTTCACGCAACCACGAAGATTCTTTAGACGATACTCATTGAACAATATAATGATGACAAATTGAGTGTCATGTTGTATCGTTTCCTTTTCCGATGTTATTTTATTTGAACACGCAAATTAGACATCTGTTACCATGGCTGAATTTCCGCGTGTCTAAATAAATATCGTGGTGACCTACTAAAGATTTATTAGTTTATTCATTCATGAATTCATTTAAGTTCGATGTATTTTTCGACATGACTTCCATTTTTTATGCTAATACACAACATTTTTTTTTGGTTTTGCTGAGAGAAAAATTGCGTGCTTTTTGGTCATTTTCGCGCTTTGTTAGCTACTGATCTTTTATTGTGATATTTTATTTGTGAATCTAATTTATCATGGTAGTCTCTCAGACGTAGGCACAAATATATGAACAAATATACTCAGTAAAAAAGTTAAATTACTTAATGTACACAAATAATAATATCTTCCAACTGCAAGATGAAAGAGGCCTAAGATGACCAATAATAATAAATGGTCAATACTCGACAATATTAAAACACAAATAAACACTACACTAAAAAGCTAATTAAGTCCTGATCAGATCTAAAGTCAAAAACAGATTCGATTTCCGATTATTCGAATTTACCGATTACGCGGCAAGATTTACGATTGAATAGTCCCGACTCCCGGTACAATCAATAAATCATTATGTATCTAGGATAATAAATAATCGATATAACACACGCGAATTTCGATATCTACTTTCGACGCATTCAGTAATAATTAACCGGCCGCCGCTTTCTTCCGGACCGATGCAGATGATGCGAGAAAACCGGTTTTTTCATACCGGATACCGGATTTTATTTTAGATACGTGAAAATAAAAATTTACGTAGGAATATGTTAAATGCTTTTGTCATAGTATCTACCTGTAGATATGTGCTGATTTTTCATTTTGTATAAATCCAAAATTAGGGTCTTTCGATAAAAAAATTAACTTAGGCAATAAGAAAATTATATCTACTCACTCTCGGTCCGGTGATGGCGCAGACCGCGTGCGCCAACAACAAAAACTGACAAATACTGCCCCTCATACTGCTCTCAAAACCCAGAGCGGCTGAGTACCATCACACAACACACCACTATCCTGTCAGAGCGTACGTCCTTTGCCACTGTCTGACAAAAAAAAACACTGCACGGCACTATGTTCCGAACGCAAAAAAAAAGAATTCAAAATCTGGCGGCAAACTGGCAAACGTCACAAGTTGACAGTTGATCGTCGCTGTTAGCGGCGGACACACGATGCGGCAGTCGACACGGCAATAGCGCGAGCGGCGTCCACCTGTCCGTTTTACCACCCCTACTCTCCGTACCCCCTACTCGTTTCGAAAGGATTCATCAAAGATGAGAATTAAATCAGACGGCATCGCGGGTGTTAATTGAATTGTGTTGCACAGATTCTGTACCTAAAACTTAGGTTTTGTGGCAGATGTCATGACATTTTTGCCTTTTGCCATCATGCTCAATAGCGTCAGTATTTTGAAACTCGTTACTGCCCACTTTCTATTACGCTTTTGCATCTCACTCATATCATACACAGCCTGCTTAAATGGCAAGGCCTCGTAATGAATTTTAATTGTCTTTTTTTTATTTTCGTCTTGAAACACATGACACTAACATCACTTAACCTTTTCAAACATCTTTTTTGCAACAAAAATGATTAGCCTTCACTGTAAGCATCTCTATTTAACATCGTAAAAAGATGATGCGAAGAATCTTGATTCCTCATAATTTTAGGAACTGAAGAAACAGAGCGTGTAGATAATTTCAGACACAAGTTGAAACATTCGGTCAGTCAAGCAAGACCAAGGGTCGTAGAACGCGTAGATGATCGGGAAAATTAAATACAGCATGATTTTCATGTTTTCAGCTGTTAAATAGTAAATCTGTCAAAGAAAACATAATTACGACACCAAAGAAAGTCTTTTTTCTTGTATTCTTGGTATATCTAAAGGCTACTTAATAAAAAATAGGCCATGACGTAGGTTCGGGCCAATCCAATATTTCATTCCACTCCGCCTCTGACCCATTTTCAGTTCTTTGGCCGATTATTCAACATATTCTACACGAATAATTATTACTCCATTAAAGTAATTCCTTTTGTTAATCTTGAGATTATCTTATCTCATACATGATATTTTTCAAAACAAAGCATTGTTCTACATCTGAATGCACGGCCGTACGCAAAAGACGCGCTGTGACGTGGACAGGACACCAGCCCGAAATACAGAGTGTTTGGAAGACGGACTAATAACCACAGAACCTATACCATAGTATATCGATAATTGAGTTATTTTCTTTGTTTCGGAAAATATCACCTCTAAGTCATAAACATTTTATTGTTTGTGGCTGTGATAGAACTCAATCATTGTTGGTGTTATTCATTTCCCCAAGGCGACACTCTAACGTCCAAGCTCCCAAATTGAGTAGGTACTGCTGCCGAACTCCCTGTATAATGCAATACAATCTAAACGTATGTGCTGCCAACCGAAAAAAAAGCAATAAACTGTCAAAATTTAACACCACCGATCAAAATGCAAATAAGAACGGTCACGGTTAAAGCCCTTGCGAGATCCATCACAAATCTCATGGTAAAATCATTAATCAGCCGAGATATCTGCCGATGGCGAAACAGAACAGTAATGTTCCATGAACACAATGGCCCAAACCTCGTTGGGCCACAGTTTGTGCGAAAGAATGGAGCATATCTATACTAATTGGTGTTGAACGTTTTGCACCATTTAAGGTAAAGGTATTGTGTCGCAAGGCGCGCTTTGGACGCTTTGAAGTGTGTTAAAAAAACTTAGCTTGAGGTTCTGTGGTCGAGCTAGAGATGATCGAGGGTATTTATTCGACTGCCTCCTTGGTCTTACACTTCTAAGCGCTACTGCTCAGTATGGGGTAACGATGGGTTCGTTTCCTAAGGTGGGCAAAGTGTTATTAGGTGTTTACATCGGAAATTTCTCAGGAGTAACCCGGAGTCTGCTTTTGTGCCCAGTTGGTGTCAATGGCTCGTTGCCATTTATCATGATACCTACCTCAACAAAACTGGCATTGATCTATGGCCAGTCGTGGACTATCTATTATTTATACTATACTATTACTATATAAACCATCGACCTTATCTTGAACGTTGGACGTTCAAGATAAGGTCGATAGTTTAGCTACCGACATCAACTGGTCGACGTGATTGAAAATAATCTTGTTGCACTTTTCCAAAAAAAAAATACATATACCGGGTGGAAGGGACACCAACGCACAAATAGTTAACACACACAGAAATGTTTCAACGGTAATTAAAAAAAAAAACAGCTGTTTCCTACAAAGTGTTTTACCTACACGGTCAAAATGTATGGAACAGCTGTTTTTTTTATTACCGATGAAAATTTCGATGATGTAGTGATTTCGTGGTCACCGTTTGTGCCTCGGTGTCCCTTCCACGGTGTATAATTATTTATTTATTTATTTTAACTTTAAGCACAAGTAAAAACTGTACAAAGGCGGACTTGCCTTAATGCCTTGGGCATTTTCTTTTTTTTATGTGATCGTAAGGCCAGTATCTCAGAGTGGGTCCCAGGAGTGAGAACGTTATAAGCTGCTGGCTATTTATGGTAAGGACAATAAAGTCGCTTCTTGCTTGTTCAAACATCTGATATCTTTTCATTTGCATGATCCGGAGTACTACTGAACGATCATCATATGTTTTCTCATTGTTTAGTTCAGCATTAACAAATCTTATTTGTGAGTTACCACAATGACTTGTTTGGTAAACAGTGGCGCATTCAGGATTTGTCAGATGTAAGCATGACAGCACCTCGTAAGTCGGTACGTCCTGTTCATCATCAGTATTTATCTGTGGTTACTACACTTATATAATGTTTACAATACTGGGTAACAGGCCTCTTCTCTGTGAAAGGCAGAGTTGACATCCACCACGAGGGTTCAGTGCCGGTGGACGTCACCTTATTTAATATTTTCATTCCTAGCATACTTTAAACTAACATGTTTTCGAGCAACATACCTAAATATAGGAAGTAGCTGTTTTTTTCTTTTTTTTCTCTTTTTTTTATATGGATATAAAAAATGTATTTATTTAATTTGACAACATAGGTCCACTGGTTAGTACAACAACAAACTTATCAACTAAGGGTTAGTATTTAATAGTTAAGTACACATCATGATTATTCATCCCTGCCGCACGAGCAACGAGGTATAAAGTTTATGAAAATCTTTTAAAGAATGCGAAAAAACATTTCAGACCTCAAAATTTTCGCAATCCATCATGGCGGATGTACCTATAGACATTTTTATTTTCGTAATATTTCATTGTAAGCATAACAATGGGTGCTGAAATGCTAAATGTTTAGATTTAATCTAGACAGCTGATGACTGACTGAGATATCGACAGTTCTTTCGGCTTAGGCAATTGTTATGGGGCCTAGAACCACATGGGTTATAAAGTAATGTAGGTCCCTATATCTTTTTGGTGATCTTATGGAGCCTCCATCAGCGCATATATTAATAGTTGTTTTAACCAAAAACAGTTCCTTGAAGACATGCGTTAGTAGTTACGTTAGTTATCTAGACATTACTGTGTATCATCAGATTTTGTGAAAACCTATTATATCTTCGTCAGATTTGCTTGTTTATGTAGTATGAAGATGAGATGATAATCAATGTCCGTGAACATCCTGAAAATGATCCCCTGCCGACATGGCTTCTCATCACGCCCTACTTCAGCCTTCAGCATCAAAGTTCCATGCTGGAAATGCTTGCTGAAAAAAACTGCGCTCTCCTTCCATGGGCGCCAGTAGACCTGCTACAAACTAATGGTGTCTATTCACCAATGTCTTCTTTCTCGTGTGGTAAGTGCTTAACCTGGTGTCAGAGATTTTATGCCGCCTGTGATGGGTCTCTGACTTGCTTTTACATGCCGTCAAGAAAGTGCACCAATGTTATATCTATCATAGTAACCAAATTTTTGGAAATTCAGCATTTCGCACTTGTTACCATAAATAATACTACAGGTCTGACTGACCCTGCTCGGGTCGTCGCATTCGTCGTGCTATGTTTTGTCCAATTTTATTTCATTTTCTACAAATAAAAACGGAATAAATAAATATTAACTACCAATATTTGCAAGCTATAACTAATGAATAACAACAAATCAGAATCAATTTCACAACAGCGAATAAAATATTTAGGTATTTTTAATCTAGCAACTTGTTTTATGAAATCTTACAAATTAACGCACTTTTTTGTGCGTCTCTATAATCCTTATCACAATCAAGTTAAGGTATGAAATCTTTTGATTGGTGTGAATGTGCGGTTTGGCGGTTCTTTTTTCAAATGATCGCTTGGCGGGAAATCGATCAACGGGGTAACGATTAGTATTGGTTTGATTTTAAAGTTATTGACAAACGAATTTATTTTGCGACACCCAATACTTAGGTGGTAGATATAGTTAATCATTGACCATTATTTTCATAGCATTCGGTTTGAAATTAACTATCGAATGCTAAGTTAAGAGCTACCCCTATTATATGGGGCTTAACCATAAGGCGAAATGTGGGTGTAGGTATCTATTACCTATTAGGTACACCTCTGCCTAACCCTTCAGGGATTTCAGGTGTGATGTTATGTTTTGTTATCTTATACCTAAAAGGAGTTAAATAAGGAGTAGGTACGTGATTTTAATTGTTTTAAAAACTTGTAATTTGAAATCACGTCATAAGTAGGTAAACATAATTATAATTAGTCACATAATTGAAACAATAGAACAATCCACAAAGCTAATTATGAAGGATTGAAGTTACGTAGATAATAGGACAATTGTCAATGAATGTAAACATTATCTTGCTTGTAGGATATTTACAGGAATAAAGCCTATCGTATAAATTAGTTCTTACAACTGGATTAAAATCCATTTAAGTACTTTTCGTAGACGTAGTTTAAGTATCCGTTGAAACATTTAAGTACCTAATTAAAATCTTCAAAATGTTATCATAGGTAATTAAAGAAAGTTTGGACCACTGCGTAACAAAATTCCAGAGTGCGTTGACGATAAAAAATATTTTAAAATGATTTCATAATGAAATAAAAACAATCGTCAATTTCAGACTACTCAGATTAAAACTCGTACCATTATTGATCAACAAACTAATTTACCTTATCTGAAGAAAGAAGAAAATCAATAAAGAAAAAATAATAAAATAATGACATTTACCTCATCTAAATAACTTTTTCACAATGTCATCGCCGCTCGGTGCGTCTATGATTAAGCAATAGACAACCACAGGATTTCGCATCCATAATTTAAAAAGAATATTAAAAGACAATTTTTTTCCCCGCGGTTTCGCTCGCATTTTGGTCCAGTAAATTATCCCACGGGAATGTTTTAAATATAGCCTATGAATTAAGCTTCCTATTGAAACAATTTTCGGTAACGTATCTATGGTTCCCAAGATTATCTGCTACATCCAAATTTGAAAACTTTGCCTCTCTAGAATATTAGTGTACATTTATTCATAACATCCGTTACCGGCATTTCTTTTTTCGAATTTCGACATTTGACATCTCGGCTCGCGTCGTGAGCAGTATTGCGTAACCGACTGTTACCGAAGATAACCGATTGTCTCCGAATCAGCACGATTACAAATGCGCACGCGGTTCAAAATTGGATCCGTAATGGAACCAATTTGGAAGGTCAATCCGTCATTGATAACGATTTCCACGCAGATTTGGAAATTAAAAAGGAAGAAATGAAGTAGGTTGCTGATTAGAAAAATGGTTGGCGGTTTAAATTGATAAAGCCCGTTTTAATCTGTTATGGTTTCTGCTGTGAGTAATTTGAATTACCTACTTGTTACTTTCAGTTAAGCTAGAGCAAGGTTTTGTCTGTACAGCTTTAACACATATGTATTTATTTATTACGTTTGTATCAACGCTTGTAAGTCCTTTAGATTTTTTTCTATCACGCAGCTTTTGTAAAAGTGAATAATAAATCTAGAGGACCCATAAAATCACTATTTGGTCTACGATTGTGATGATGGTGATTCCTCAGGTTAAAACCATTTTAAATTTTAGGTCTTCCTATGGTCTTCCTAACTATGTATTACTATCTTTTTTTCAATAATTGTTCAAGGAGGACGAATGAGCTTTTGCGTTGGCTGAGCCTTTGCTCACCAAGTCACCAGTGGTGCGGGTGCCCCACTGGGCAGTAAGAAAATCTAAATTAAAATGTTTCCAAAACCGCCTAGAGCCTAGAGGACGATGTTACAAAGGTTTTCCAGAGACCTTATGACGGCCATTTATATGCAATCTGCAGCTCCTGGATAATTATAATTGAAGAGATCACCTACAAAGATCTCTTAAACCCCTAAGCTAGAATAAATCTCAATGACTAAACGATGAAGCACGTGTAACGTCCTCATATCACAAAGCTATGTTAATCTCATAAGCACTTTCACCGATGACCTTGTCAGAGAAAGTTAACCAGCCGGCAAAATTGCATCTCCCCACATCTTTGCCTCTCAGTTCGAAACTGACTGCATTTTGAAATGGCCGTGTAGTAACTTATAAGACAAGACACGTAATGCCTTGTTACATAAATAAAAATAAATAAATATCGCTAGACATTACACACAGCGCCATCTAGTGCCACACTAAGCAACGAGGCTTGTGTCGTGGACACTAGATAGTTGATATACTACATAGATACTTTTTGTTTGTAAATACATACTTATTATACATATAAACATCCATGACTCGGTAACAAATGTCCATGCTTAATCACACAAACACTTGCTCCTACCGGGATTCGAACCCGGAACCCTATGAACGTAAGGCAGCCTCACTACCGCTGCGCCATTCGGGTCGTCATAAGTATTAGTATGAGATCATTATATTGCTCAAGGTAGCTGATAGGTGCTCAGATTGGAGCTTGTGAGCTATTTGTTCGGTCATTAATCTTAATCAGATGGATCGGTCTTTCCTTTATCTGTTGCGTTATATAGAGTGGAATGATCAGTAAATTGGTTGAGGTGTTGCGAGGTTTATTGTTACAGGTGTTGTTCTAAATGTTGCGTTTGATATTGAAGCAGAACGCATTTTTGGTGTAATGGTCGGAAGCGCTGTTGCTGAGAGGTCTCGGGTTCATCCCTCAGGTCGGATAGTGTTCTTGGGTGTTTCGTGTTTCGGATACATGGGACCTAATCATAATTGATTTCTATAGTCACTTTGGCGATTACAGGCGTCAGGTTTTATTGAAGCTGGTGGTATATTGCAGTTTGGCCAGCTTGGGCTTGATCTAACCACAGCAGATGCTAAAGTGCTTTAACTGAGAGGGAAAAACTATAATTTTATATGAAAACTGGAAATACGTTAATACAAATGTAGGTTAACCATTTAAAAAACTCAGTTATTAATATGCTTTTTATAATTCTATTACCATAAAAAATATCTCACAACACAACGAGAGTCAAGTGCTTTTAGCTTACAAAGTTAGGAAATCGCGTGCCTATTCGCTTGCTTTACAGTCGCCTATATTTCGACATAACGAGGGCAGAGATCAGCAAAATAATTATACACGATACTCTTACAGCATTTGACACAATATAAGTGCCAAATATAACAAAATCGATACATCTCAAAAACTGATAAGTGTATTGTTACTAAAATTCCGTTTCATAATAAACAGAACGGCTTTATACTAGGTAAATCACGTTAGTAACATTTCATAATATTTCAGGCACCAACAAACTCTTAACAAGAATCTCTTTTAATTGTTAAACGAGATAAATAATTATGTTATACTAAGATTATGCAACAGAATACAATCTTGATCTAATATCAATTTATTTTTATTTTGGACTGTTACTTTTATATATTTTTTCCTGTTTACACTTCCTCAAACGAGACAGTTGCATCATTGTCTGTAATGGTTACTAAAAATACAGATTATAATTAATTGAAATTAAATCCACTTTTATTTTTTTAGACTGCAACTAGTCTACTTATACGTATTACGTTTTACGTCGTTATTGTGGTAGCCAAAGACGATAAAACCACAAAAATATGAATTTATAAATGGTTAGATGTTCGTTGACTCATCTTGAGTCTGTTGGAGCAGATAGATGCAGACTTTTAAAAAGATCATTCCCGTAGTACCTAAATTGAGACATTGCCTGATTCACAAAGAATCATTGCAGGACTAAGTTATTGGAGCTCATCAACTCATCAAGCCTTTTCAACCGCCACAACACAGTTACTGGGTTTTACAAGGACTTGTTCAAACTGTCTCGTTTCTGACTATGTAACAACTGTAGTATGCCGCGGGAACAAGCATTGGGGTTCGGGTTTTATAGTGCTGTTCAAACTTTATGGCGGCTCGGAAGTTAGCTGCGAGTGACGGTTAGCGCAAGTATAACGGTTCAAACTTTATTGCGGGTCGAAACATCTAACGTAAAGCTGCGCAGAATACAATTTTAGGTATCAGCGGGGTGTAGAGGACGCATCGTCTTGACTGTATAATGCGCAGACCGTCACTCGCAGCTAACTTCCGAGCCGCCATAAAGTTTGAACAGAAGTGTACCCTGACTTAAAAAAACGAATATCAAGGCGTGATATAAGTTTTTGTAATTGTAGGTGTAATTAAAATAAGTAGAAAGATGAACACCTGTTGGATACAGCCCTGCTGTTCAAGTTTTAAAAAAGACACCTGAAGCGAAAAATTATAAAATCGGGAAATTCCATTTTCTTTTTTTTCAGGTTTGCTAATCACAGTTCGTTCAAAGTCACACGGTCGACAGTGTTTTCTATTCTTACAAAAGTTATCATAATTGATTGACATGTCTATTTAAGTTTTTGTATACAAACTTCTTTGTGCAGTTTTTATAATCATTTCGTTTTAATTTACAATAACGGTTATGACATTTGTTATTTGTAATCTAATTTAGCTAAGTACTTCGGTAATAACACTTATTTCTAAATGTTGCAGTTTTTGTCTCAGAATGTGATTTATTTTAATTGTATATTTATTTCGTTTGGCAAGCTGAATTATTTTACTGTAAGTAGTTATTTTTTTATTTTACCTAGTTAATATAAACAGTTATTTACTTTTGAGTGACTGAGGCAATATCATCTTGTTAATTATCTACTACGCAAAGTGGAAGTTACAAAAGTTTTATTAATTAAAAAGTTTTTATTTATTTTCAGTTCGACTGCGTTCATTTCTTCATGAAATCGTTTTGTAGGCGCTGCTTTTTTAAAACTTTCAGCAATCATTGCAACTATTTATTGTAAGTAAGTACATACAATGCAAGGCACAACGTTTCGATAACTAAAACCATTAACATCGACATAATTGCAACCCGTAGTCAACATCAGAAAACACTTTTTCATATTAATCTTATTTTGTCTTCTTATCAGCTTTTTTGTGATTTTATACTTGAGGTTTACCGTGTGGTGTGGCATGTAGATGTCAAATTCTTAAAGATCTCTTTGTCTGCTTTTTTGAAGCGAGCGTAATAAATAATTTTAGTGGCCTTACCTAATCGAACACCAACTGAAAGTTACCTCCATCTCGAAGCAAGCTGCAAAATTACTAAATGCCTAGGCGAAATGAAGCAATCGACTTCAGTTAATATCTTCCGAAGGCCAGACTTACCATCAATAAACAAACTGGTGGAAAGTGACGACCTTCAGGCTTCACATAACAGTTTGGCAACCTCTTGATCGTTTTGACTCCGAAATTGAATCATTTATTTAATGCAATACGTTTGGGATGATGAGTCTTGATACTGGTGATTATTAAGAGTATAAAGTTGAAGCACGCAATTGGAGTTTATGCAATAGATGACTGTAAAAGAGATCATGTAAAAGCAAGTTACAATGACATGTACATATTTAATTGGTCTTCATATATTCTCATAATATTTAAATCTTAAAATATAAATCGACAAGCTAATATAGCTAATAATTGAGAGTTTTTGTGATATGCGAACTGCGATCAACATGGCTATCGCTACGCTCGTTTGGATGACAAATCAAGGTTTCCTCACGATGTTTTCGTTTAACGATGTTATTAATGTCCAAGATTAACTTAGAAAGCTGGCTAAATAAGATACTGTAACCTGAAAAAAGGCCAGAAAGTTAAAGATGTCCTAAAAAAGTGATCTTAATTTTTTAGATTAAGACGACCATCATTAGAACATCATTAAGTCTTTACAGCGTCACTTAAATATTTCCCAATTTATATCATGACCGTTCACTTGTAGTGAGATCAAATTGCACCAGACCCTTGAACTTGAGGTCGAAAGTCAGTTGATGTCAACCACTGAAGACTTATTGCGTTATTGTACTTTTAGAATTATGTAACATCTAAACCAGCGACAATTTACAAGCTTGTTATAGAGTGAGGGCATAACATATACATACATACTGTATGTCGAAATAATTTAAAATATGAAAAGGGGTCAGTGCACATTATTATGAACATTTTTTACTACGGTCCTTACCGCTAACCACATGTTAGCATAAAAACATGAATTAGGGGTTTTTTTCACGATTTCGACCAGTATTACTGCCATAGTACCTTCAGTAATTACACTGTAGAGACAATTAGTTATTAGTTATTAGTTTATTTTTTATTTTATTTTAATTATGAATAAAGATTATGGAACAGGTTTCAACCACTTATTTGTGGTACATTCAGTGACCATTGACGAAGCCGCTGAAACTGTTCATTTGTCACAATAAGTAACCGATCCGATATCTTGCTTGATTTCAGTTTTCACCCTGACCATCATAAATAGATGTCTTCATGGCAGCTATTAGAAGCTTCTGAAAATATATGAAATTAATTTAAACTTCTTTTTCATCATGCAACATTTTCTTCGTCATTCTTTTAGAGAAGTGTGGAAGAAGAAGACATGCTGCGCCGACCCCAAATAAATTGTGATAAGGGCACGCGAATGATGACGATCTTTCTACGTGGTCTAATGTCATTATGGTTATAACCACATAAGACATCTTTTAAGAGTCTAATGCAATGTATCCTCTTCGAGATAATGTTTACAATGTGAGAAGCTGTTCCGCATTCTGCAATACATAATGAACTAACTAATAAGATAATGACAGTTTATTATCGTGTGTGGTAACACCTGCTTATATGAAAGCTTTTGAATACACTTTTGTGATTAAATATCTATTAAGTTATTTGTTTAGTAGCTCTTTTGTTATTGTTTCTTTGTTTTTCTAGGCAAAGTTTAATTTAAATAGATTGGTTGTGCTGTGCAATTTAAACCAAGAAAGAAGCCATGGAACCATTTTTAATTTCCATCTACGAAAAGATATTCGGCATTAAGAGGTGCCAGGGCTTCATCGTTTGCCTAGCCTTTTCCCAACTATGTTGGGGTCGGCTTCCAGTCTAACCGGATGCAGCTGAATACCGGTATTTTACATGGAGCGACTGCCTATCTGACCTCCACATCCCAGTTAGTACTGGGTAATTCGATACCCTTTGGTAAGACTGGTTGTCAGAATTTCGAGTCACTGACTACCTGTAACGACTGTCAAAGATCTTCAATTGACAGTCGGGACCAACGGCTTAACGTGCTTTCCGAGGCACGGAGGAAACTCGGTATGTATGGTGGTCACCCATCACCATACCAGTGACCACATAGCAAATAATACATAATGTGAGAAGGTACCTAGTCACTTCACAGAGAAGCCAATGCGTTATTTATTTCCTTACAAGTTAGTCTCATGCCCGTCTTCACTTTTCCTCAATATCTCCCTAACTAGAAGGTTCCCAGCTATGGCCCAGCTCCAGTGCCTTTCGGCTTCATTAACGGGCCTTTTTACACCCATTAGATAACTGCATTGGCAAGCTGATGCCTATCAGAAGGTTGACATGCCCAAAACCATCCCTGTAGTCACTATAGTCACGTGGAGGCTGAATTCTTTTCAAAAACCGCCTCGGAATCTTCTCTGCTATGCAACGTCTACTACTTTCAGCTGTACTATATTGCAACTTTAAATTACGCTGCAAGAAGTTTTGAAACTGCAAAGTAGGTATCGTAAAATAAATATTTAATTATAATGTTGATTGATTAATTATAGCTTGCCATAATGTTTGTACATATAATGTTTATGTATTATTAACTACTAAGTATAATTAACTACTTATAATGTTTATGTATATTTATATGTATTATTATTATTTAGTTTTTATTATTATACATAGCATTTGTAAAATATTTATGGTCCATCTTTTTTAATTTTGTAAAGTTAGCCAAGTCACGTAATTTGTGGGAATTTTCAGGCCTTCACAAATTGCTAAACAACGGCCGAAACAAATGGAATTCATGGAGCCTTTGCTCAGCTGTATGACGTAGGCAGTACCTATCAGTAGTATTTAAAAATTAAATCAAAAACAAATGTCGTAAGGGTCATTTTCGTCTTTTTGTCGTTACGGACATTTTTGTCATTAGGGACCATCATAAACCTCGTTATGTTATTTAATATCTTTGATCAGAAAATAATAAATTGGTTGTTATCACTTTTGCTTTCTAGTCTAGTCTGGTACAAATTACTTTGGTAGAGAGCAGGTATTATTGGATGTTGCTGTCAGTTATTTCTTAGTAGCAGCCTTTGAACTCTGCCTACCGCTTCAATGAAATATGTTACTATGGTAACATAACATAACATCACGCCTGTAATCCCCAAAGGGTTAGGCAGATAGGTGTACCTAAAATAATACACCCATGTTTCGCCGGTTACGTTTTAAGTCCCATGTAATAGGGGGCGAGCCTCTGGTAATGAACCGGGCACAAATCCAGACTCCGAGGCTGCTACTGAGAAATTCTTGACGGATAAACTGAATAACAAAGCAAAGTAGAAGTTTTCGTTTGTTTGCTTTTTTTTGTCATAAAACAAATGTTTCTTTTTATTAGGGGAGGACACTGGCTCCTGCAACACAGCTTTAACTATCGCAGGAGTCAGGGAATTCCATTGCATATGTGTACAATGTTTTATGTCAATAAATATATATTTTTTTTTAACAATTTGCCCGAACCGGGACCACGAAATCAAAGAGGCAATCTAGTAGATGTGCTATGGTAACAGTACTAGATAAAACATGTCCGTATGGATTGAGGAGCCACTTCAGATTTTAAAAGGAAACTCACGCGCATTCACTCCCTTATTTAGTAGGAAAGCAAATAATTTTGAAGGCCTAATCCTGAAATTTGTAGCAAAATATATCCAAAGTTATATCAATGTAAAAGTGGCTCCTCAATCTAAACATTTAGTTTGAGGAGCCACCTTTATGCTCATATAACTTTTGAAGTATAATACTATAAAATCGAGGATCGAGCCTACAATTTTTTTTAAAATTACTGCTAAATAAGTATATTAATTTCATTAAGATATGAAAAGTGGCTCCTCAATCCTTACGGACTAGATAAAACGCCTTTAGCTAGCCTTAATCTTACCTAATCGGTAGCCTAGTGAACCTGCTACGTTCTCTAAACACATTGGCTGCCTCAGTAAACCTATCAGCAATCTGTATCGAATCTACATTTTACGTATTAAAGGAGTGGAGCTTTCGAAATAGCCTACCATTCTCAGGCAATTAACTCAACAAAACTAACTCTGTTTTAGAAAGCGAAAAATCGAAATTTCGATTTTATGACATGACATCGATTGATTTCTTTAGGGTTCTGTTACGAAAGGTAAACATATTTTTTAATGACTACTATAAAAACATTTGTATGTAACTAAATGTATGTACAAACACGTACATATTTTGCAAGTTTTTAAAGCGATGGCATAAATTCCTCCTTCCGGTATGTGGAAAAAGCTTTTTTTCATACATTACCTAACATCACATTTAATTTAATGAAGTAGTTCAATAATGTTGTAAGAAAGGGTAGAGTAGATTCAATGGATAATTGTTTGTTTTTTTTTCAAGATCTGTTTTGTTTTAGTAATAGATTAATTTGTATTTGTGTGTATTCATATTATGGTTAGGTTAAGACCTGTAATGATAGTTTTAAGTCGAAAATAAATAGATAAATCACGCCTGTAAACCCCGAAAGGGTTAGGCAGAAGAGTACCTAGTATTACACCCACATTTCGCCACTTATGTTTAAGTCCCATATGATAGGGCAATAGCCATCAACCAAAAACCCAATAACACTTTGCCCGACTCGGGAATCGGACCCAAGGACCTCATGCTCAGCAGCCGCGCTAGCGACCAGGAGACCGACGTGTCAGTAATTTTTTAAATTTTAATAAAAAAATACGTATCATGACGTCTTTACCTTCAACTTTATTAGGCTATTGTTTTACTTATACTTAATACCCGATTCCTGACTTACCTACCTACCCATATAAAGGATGATACTAACTTTGGCACCCCCCGCTCCAGTAATAAATTCCAAAATTGCTCGTTTTCCCTTTTTAATATGTTTCTTTTTATCAAGGGAAGCGCTTCTAGTTTCCTGAAAACCGAATCATTTTTAAGTCAAGTTTTTCTTAAGTCTGGCAAAACAAATTCAGACAGATTTCCTGGGGGTCTAAAATGGCCACTTTAGCTGAACATAATAGGATAATACACACAAAAATACAACACTTACATAAAAATCCTTAAAATGGTCACAGACACAGTTAATATATTGAATTATCAGTTTGTGACCATTTTACGAATTGCTAGCTGACCGGCGCAACTTCGTCTGCGTAACATTTTTAATGAATGCTGCGCTCCTATTGGTCGCAGCGTAATGTTTTATAGCCTAAGCCTTCCTCGATAAATGAGCTATCCAACACTAAAATAATTTCTCAATTCGAACTAGTAGTTCCTGAGATTAGCGCGCTTAGCCAAACAAACTCTTTAGCTTTATAATATTAGTATAGATTATGTTCTGCTAAAGTGGCCATTTTAGACCCCCTGGTTAAAGACTAAACTAGCTATGTTCTACTTAGCCACAACAGTTACCATTACTTTTAATAACCCCCTTTTACACAACACAATAATTTAGGTCAGTACGCTCTTTACACACGGTCTGCTTTCACACGGCTACCTTATCATCACGCCACCTACATACAGTACCAGGCAGGCATTGTGCACCTATCCTTCTGCCGTTCACATGGCTATCTACCATCGTCCCTTGCGATTTCTTTGTGGTTTTACGAGTTGTGATGGTAACTGATTATTTGTTTGACTGAAGAGTGGTCGCAAGCGCGACTGTTTAGCATGTGGTCCTGTTATTGGGTTATTCCATCAGGAATTTTAGGAGTCTGGATCTGTGCCCAGTTTAGGACAATAGGCTCGCCCCCTATTATATGGGAACAAAACATAACTGGCGAAATGTGGGTGTACTCTTAGGTACCTACACCTTTACAATCGCGAAACAAAAATCAGCTGTTCCATACATTTTGACGAATCATGCGAACATACATAAATGTAGGGAGCAACTGTTTTTTTTTTTTCGCGATTTTAGGTTTGGTCTCATAGTAAAAGTTGTTCATAATTATGAGTACAATTATCCCATAAGAAGTTGTGCGTTAATTATGTTACATGTTGTATACTACTACTCGTATATACTATGTAGTGTTAGTGATTTTAGGAATATCTTAGTCTTATGTGTTTATGTCGGATGAAGAACTATACACTTTTGTTCTTTTGTTCATACCCCTGTGCCACTACTGTTCTTGTTGCTTTGAAAGAAAAATCCGAAATACGATTTAACATATTAAAACCATGTTGAGCCATGTCTTTGAATTTATATTTCACATCAGCATATTGTTAATATTATTAATTTATAAAAAAAATAATGATGTTGACATTTTAAAAAATATGTAAAATCTCTCTCTTGATGGGTTTTCGTGACTTATCTACATACTTTTAATAAATTATACTTTCCATAGAACAGCCTGCGTTCATAAAATTAATTATTCATTTATTTTCTCTTGACATAAAAATAATTTATTGTGACAGGTGCGTGAGGATACGGATCGGATTTTGGCATCTTTTAATCGTGATTGGATTAGATAGGCTCTCCAGAATAAATGATAACTTAACTTAATTAACTTAATCAAACCGTTTTCACAATAATACTAGACGACACTTAAATGACTGCCTTGTTGGTCGAGTGGTTGTAAGCGCGACTGCTGAGCGTTAGGTTCGATTCCCAGGTTGGGCAACGTGTTATTGGATTTTTCCATCTGGAATGTTTCAGTAGCAGCCACGGAGTCTGGATTCGTGCCCGGTTGATGGCAATATGCTCGCCCCTATTAAATGGGACTTAAACATAATTGGCGAAACGTGGGTATTCTAATAGGCACGCCCCTGCCGAACCCTTCGGGGATGACAGCGGTGATGTTATGTTATGTGTATGACACGTAGGCCATACAATAATTTGTTCCGTGCGGGAATTGAACTCACGACACGCAGCGCGAAGTGGAAAAGGCAGAAGAGGCTTCTTCCTCGCAGATGCAAAACTACAGAACCTAATCCCTTTCCACTATATTAAACAACACTTTTTTATTTCCACAATATTAACAATAGCAGCCGAACAGAATACCACTATAATTGAACTGAAAACTGCAGTCTTCCGCTACGGAATCTGCTGGTACGATTGTGTACAATGGCGTGATGATATCTAGCATTATTCAACAATGCTCGGGCTGTTCACAGAGATATGCGATTATATCGCCAACAAACAACAGGTATAGAAAAGTGTTAAGAAAATACCTATTATAAAAGGTTTTGCAGTATTTTCTTGGTATTTCAACTACTTACCTATTACCTACTTATAATTATAGGAGTGTTTTATCTACGCGCAGATATTTTATTCGTATCATCATCTGCCTAGCCTTTTCCTAACTGTTTTGGGGTCAGCTTCCAGTATAACCAGATGCAGCTGAACACTGGTATTTTAGATGGACCGACTGCCTATATGACCCACCACAACCCAGTTAGTACTGGGTAACACGATAGGTACATACTACTCTCGCTCACAAGCAAATTCTAATCCATTCTGAAGTAAAATTTGTAAATCGCTGATTGCGATAAACCCACCCATACGGCATTTTCATAAAATAATTTAATAAACACTATTCCATCTAGATCACTTTTCAAGCTAGCTTCAACACAACGCCAAGCTGGTCAACAATTAACCACCAACATCGCAATCTAATCGCATGTCTTTGTTGTCAGCGCCCACGTTACGTTCAGTTACGATATACTACGTAACCGGGACTGATATGTTACGAATTGACACCAACATTAGACCTGTAAAGTTTAACTAGAAGGCCCACCCAAGGCAGCCTTTCAGACAGGCGTTTATTGAGCTCAATATGACTGTAATCGTTCTATGTATTTGGGAGTTATGTTACCACAGACAAAAGATTCAAACGTTATGCGCCTCGTTGCTCGTTGAGTGCAACTTCTGCCGATACGTTACTATTTCATTCTCCAATAATATCTGAAGTGTCAGTGTGTGCATTACGGAGTTTGGAAGTTGCTGTGTGTGTGATACATCGCCCCCGTGGCTCGGAAAGCAAATTAAGCCGTTGGTCCTGCGCCTGATCTTTCTCCGGTCGTGTTCGATTATGTCATCCCATCGGGCTAAGACCGTGCACCTATGTCTGCGCACACAGGCGCACTCTAATATCTCCCGCGTCCATGTCTACTCTCGCCGAAATTCGGCCTGAAATACTTATTGCTAACATTCAGCTGCATCCGGTTAGACTGGGAGTTCGCCCCAACATAACTAGAAAAAGGCTAGGCAGATGGTATGGATTGACTTCATTCGCATACCTTCTGCATTGCCTTCTTCGTAATACCAGTAAGTTCCACTCTACCGCGTTAACTGAAGCTCAGGGGATTAGTTTGCCTTTCACCGATACGAATCATGATGTCGTAAGTGTAACTAGGGGACAATCTCCACGGGAGACTGGGTTTGTCGACCTGTTTGCTTTCGGAATTCTAGACTCGTTTGCCCTGGCTGTTTTACATGAGATATAGATCTGTGTGGCAATCGTTTGGTAAGCCTACCATTGCCTACCGTTCGCTGAAAAGGTTAGGCGAGCCTCTGTGTTACAATTACTAAGGAGCTGTTAAATTGCTTGCAGGTTGTTTAATCTTGTTGCGAGAATCGTTTATAGGATGTCTTTTGTGAAATGTTTGGAGAATGGTTAGTTACGGCTTATGTCTTGCGTTTAGGTCTCAGCGTTGTTATAATTTACTTCTTTCTTCTTTATCGTATGGTTAGTGCCTAACTTGGTGTCGGAGTTTTTATGCCGCCCATGGGCCTCTGACTTGGCTTTACATGCCGTCGAGAAATATCTCTCAGGCATGCTGGTCGGTACTGAAACCATAATAATATAATCAATTTTATATAGCTCTTGTGCCTCTCAGGGATATTGTAACAATTAATAAAATGGTGTCTCATTCGTCTAAATTCGAAAAGTTAACACTGGCATTTACAACAGTTGTTAATTTCACGAAAGGTGCGTAGGTACTGTGCGAATCATACCTGAACGATAAAAAAAAACTTTTTTCTTTTGGAAATAAAACACAAAACTGCTTGGAAGAACTTTAATCATGACGATTGAATTAGAACGAATATGTTTCACGAATAGATACATAACATATCATGTACATACATGTTACTGGTACATATACATAGGTATAACAACCATCAGCTAGTTACTAACATCTCCATCAAAATCACAAACACGTTGTTCCACTAACTTTGTAATGGCGAGTTCAGAGGGCGCTACTGAGCGGTAACTGTGTTGCAAAACATGTTTGGATATTTTAATATTTTAGAGGTGCTACACACTTAAGGGGAAAGTACGGAAGAGCATTTATCTTTACCCAACGTAAATTCATTTGTAGCTAGTGGTAACAAAATACAGATTCCAATGTTTACAAATCGACCCCAAGGCATCAAAACAAGCTCCCTTCGAGGCATTAAATATTGGAATCTATACCTTATTACCACTAGTTACGTATAAATTTACTTTGGGTAAAGAAAATAATCTTCCCGGCCTTCCCGGGTGGGCGCTGGCTTTTATTCGGGTCGCTGAACGCAAAAGCAATTGCTACACATATCCGTCATACATTCGGCTCATGTCCATTGACCAATTATCATCTATCCTCGCTGAGCCATGATAGGGTTCCGCTCGGCCCAAATAGAGGTAAACCGAGTGGCATTTTCCCTAAACCAATATCAACAAAACTTCGATTTTGCCGCCACCATATCGATTAGAACATGTACAGCGTAGGATGTAGAGAACCCCTATTTATTTTATAGTTGACCATTAAAGCTGAGCGGTTTAGTTTTAACAGTGTATCATAAGCTAATTTACCAAGATCTTGTCTGTCTACTTAATTTCATGTAGCAATTTCAATTTGCAAACTGCGTATATCTGAACCCGCCACGAAACTATATGTAATGAATACTTAAGTCAATTCAGTTTGGCTTGGCCTAATCCTAATAACTAATATGATAAGAGTATATACACAATTTTAGACCATTTCCTAGGAGTAACAAATTATTAACTAGACTAGAAAGAACTATTTGTCAATTATGATCTAAACATCATTATGCAAAATTAAACAAATTGAAGTAACTCATTTTGAGTAAAAGAAATGAGATCTTCAAATATAATGTGCTCACACATACACACAAAATAATAAAGAATTGTAACATAGATAAAAAAAAACTAAAATTGGAATCATTAATGAGCTTTAAATTAATATCACACAGTCAAGAAAATCATCAATAGATGGTGACCGAGGGTGTTGCCACTTTTGGTGTTAGACCACTGCAAGCACATCGTAGTCGCTACGGAAACGCTGCGTCTCCGCAATGCTACGCGTAACGTCTACGCGGCAAGTTTAACGTCTATTTTAGACGATATACGTTTAGTGCGATAGTACACCAGAAGTATAATAAAAATAAAGAAAACATCCTTTATTTTGAAAAACATAAAAATTCGATGTTTGAGTACCTACTACTTAAAAAAATCTAGTACACAAGATAGATATTACTATCAAAAAGCTATAGAACCAAAGGCATTTGGTCCGTTCATTTATTCTATGATATAAAATAAATATCCACGACTAGATACGTATTGCTAACGTACAGTTATATGTGCCTTCGTTATGACAGTATATGCAAAACAATTTAGGCAATACTTATTTACGTTTAAATGATTCAAGCTTTTTCAATATTACAGGCAAGCATTGATTAACAAATAATTTACATCTATCAATAATAGAAATAAATGTTGGAAAACTTATTGATACGTTAAAAGAGGCCTTAATAGTTGCCTTTTTATTACTTTTTATTTTGTATCATGCCCTAGGCAAGCTAAAAATATAACTCAAAATACAAATTAGATATTTAATACTTTCATATTTCCAATATTAAACGCCAAACAGACTAACTTAAATCAAAGTAACTATCATTTAAAAGTCAATTTTCAGTATTTATTTCTTAACGCTTACAATATCACATTTTTATTTAAACAATAAATAATGCCGCAGCAAATGAATAAGAAACTATATATTAATAAAAAGATTAATAGTCAGCTACACGATAATTCAAAGAAACTCTACTTGTCTATCAACATGTCATTTAAAGCTTAGATATCTTACTAATAATTAATTTACAAAAATCTACAACATCACAATAACTAGAACATTTATAGCTAAGTACCCGATTTTGACTATTATCCTATACAATTAACTATTTGACTAGATGTCTGATCATATCATCATGAACCAATAATTCTGCAACTCAATCAATCAAGAACAATATTGACGTACTTTCAAGATCCACTATTAAAAAAAAAAACGATTTGTAGCGCGTTCTTATTCCAAAAATGGCGGTACGTTTTGCGATTGTCTCATGATAATACGACCAAAATTAAAATAAGTAGATTCAAAGTATTGTAATTTCGAAGACTTTACTAAGAGCTTCAAACTACTTAATTGGAATAAAGATAAATGGAATTAGTGTAACCGCGGACAGTGCTGATGTCAATCAGGAAGGAAGACAATATCGTGATTATTGTCGATTTCGTCACCAATATAGCTTTTTCTATTATTCAATAGCATTAAGTGTTACGTAAAATCACACTCAGTTAAGTGCTTTTCTTTCGCAATTCCAGTAATGATTCTCTAATTCCATTTACCATTACATATTCTGTAAACGCAGTCATTTCGTGCACAGAATTAAATTATTTATATTTCTAAATAGAGCCATACTGTGATATGAGAACGTATACCAACTTGTACTTAGTTTCAGTCGACGTAATATTGGACAGTGGGGCTTTAATAAGAATTCAGTACACAAAATGGTATTTCTGGAGTTTCTACGTTTTCCAAAACATTGAAGGAAGAATGATATTTGACGATATGATTATTAGATATACGTACATTTTTTCTAACTTTACACTCCTCTATATTGTGAACCTCGATATAAATGAGATTATTTACAAGAAAGATTAAACTGTGGTAGAAGATTCAGCTTATATTGAAATGATGATCTTTGGCACTTCAAACAATACTGATATGTATTGTTAATTATATGACTCGTTCATAAATTAATTTAACATTCAAAATATTTGTGAAATAAAAGCTAAAAATCATAGTTCAAAACTGACACATGACATTTTAGATTAAAAAGTTTTATCATAGCTGAAGTGTTGCAACTAATGAAATTGATTGACTTTGTTGACGTTTCTATCGTCAACTAATTATGTTTATAGCCGTAAATTCTAGAACAATGCCTGAAATTGGAACTAGATCGGTAGATATCGCAGCTCCATCATTAATTTAGACTCAAAAGCTTATGACACAATTGTCTTATGCTCTTTTATAAGTTGCACTATCTTTAGAGAGGTGCTCCCATTTAGGTATCGTGTGCATTGTAGTCAACCGATTGTTGACCAATATTACCCGATCGAACGAGAATCGTGCAGACAGGTATTATAGAATATCTAGTATCCGGTAACAATAACGACTCTTATATAATTTGCTTACCAATACCATTCTCTAGCTGTGTCATTAGAGCCTTAATAGTTTGGCACAGATGTTGCCAATATTAAAAAAAATAATCTCTGTCACCTCAATCGCCTTTTCGAACACTGCCCAAAAATAAAAATAAAACCGTTGCCAAAAAATGTAAGCATATTAGCAAGACGATTCTATATGAAGCAACCTAGTTGAGCTAATCACCTTTAATGGCTATTGGTAATATTTCCGATAAGGCTGTTTGACCCGTAAGCCATAATTTTAGTGGGTCATTTACTTTTTTCAATACAATTGTCTAACGCCTTGTCCACGACCTCAGGTGATGCTACTCGCGACAGGTGTCAGTGAGACAAGCTCAGTCACTCGTGGCTTTTAAAAACGCGTGTATGTCGTTTGTGCGTGTAGGTTGTGGCCAAGCTGTTATAGGTAGTTGCTTCACGGTTGCTAGTGTTACTTCGTAACTACAGATATTTATTTGATCTCAGAAAGGTTAACTACCAGTGAGCCGAGTGAAGTCGTGGTTATTTAAACTGATATTTGATCGATTGACCGATGGATTTGGAAGCTAATCATCAATTATGTGCTACAATTATTTCGTATTCGATTACTTATTACATAATTACACGAATGTTTTGCAGTTGGCAAAGTGTAATGATATTATTTTCAGCATGACATTTTCCACTAACAACAACAAGGAATAAGGTAGTGATTGTTGTGAAGTGACTTTAATATATCCGCCAGAAGCTCAGTGATTAGCTGCTGCGCTGCGTATCGCGGGTTCGACTCTCGCACGGAACAA
The DNA here is from genome assembly GCA_964057025.1 of Standfussiana lucernea. Classification (NCBI taxonomy): domain Eukaryota; kingdom Metazoa; phylum Arthropoda; class Insecta; order Lepidoptera; family Noctuidae; genus Standfussiana; species Standfussiana lucernea. The sequence goes on from OZ059787.1 coordinate 16,614,193, forward strand.
ATATTTGTATGTTTGTTCCCGGTCTGGCTGTTTGTGTATGTGAGTTTAAATGTTTGTAAACGCACCCACACGCCCCCGTTAAAAACAAAAACCTATTTATAATTTCTAGGATTGGTAATTCAGACTCAAATAAAACGTTTTATCATGAGCTGATCACAAGGCTACACCCGAAATGAGTCAGACAGTGCACCGGTACTGTAAGATTAGCCAATGAACACTTGAACAGAAATAACCTCCTCCTTTTTAGAAGTCGGTTAAAACCGAAAACCATCACCATACAGTTAAATGCGCTTCATCATGAAAGTCATAATCTTTGTCCAAATTTCTTAACAAATATCTATTAAAATAATTTGGCAATATTTGGACGATTAATATAAAAACTATGATAGCTTCAAGGCTGTTATTAATTGCAACAGTTTTAATTCTAAAAAACGGCGATAATCAAATTAGTGATAGAGCAAAAAGTGGAGCCAATCTAATCGTTGCATTTGCTTATCCAAATCTTATTTGATCGGTCAAGGACATATTAAAACTATGAACTGTTAGGCCCGCTTGCACAAATCCCTAAATCAGTTTAGCGTTAAACGTATTTAAATCTTCTGTTTCTGTCAAACATTTGAAGATGACTGATGAAGTGATTTGCGGTGCAAGCGTTCGCCAGAACTGAAACAAACTTATTTCTGTTATGAAGCAACGAACACGCTGTTTTCTGGTGACTTGTAACTCTATTATAAGCTAAAAGATAGTTCGCAGTGGGTGGCGATCAAGACGACGAAATATTGCAGTTGAGATTAGAAACATCAAGTATGCCAGTTCCGCCACTGACTCATAAGTAATTACTTAATTTTTCTTGCGTGGGCCGTAGACAATGACCCTTGCTAATGCCTTACAGGTCACTAAGCGTTGTCTGACGTGGGTTGAGTATGGTCCTTATATTAAGTAGAATCTTTTACAATTTCAAGATTCAAAAAGTAAACATACTTAGTAAAGTGATATTAGTTATTGAATGCCATTCTTAGTTGCTGAACAAATTCACAGCAACAGTTTCAACAAGTAAACAGATTAACCTACACCAAAGAATAAGTAACATTCCTACCAAGGTATCGAGGCCACAATGGGAGTCCTACTCGTTGTATCTACGGAAACAAAATAAGCTGTCTAAGGCAGGCCCTGGGCGCCGAGCCTCGCTCAGAAGTCGCGTGGTCACGCCCGGCCCAACATGGCCGCCACGTCGCCAGCTGATTGCGAGTGGAGCAGGGCCCCCCTTGTGGGTCGCGGAGGGGCCAGCCGGGGTAAGGCCAGGACACCGGCAGGGGCCGAGCCGAGGGCGCAGCCTGTGACGAATTCGTGGCGGGAGGCTTCCGTTGGGGTGATTCGGCGTTTTGGGTCCCATCTGGAAGAGAATGAAGTGGTTAGATGGTTCTTTTGATCTAAGATTGGAAATGAAGTTAAAGGTTGGTTGATTAATGCACGGACTGGACAAAGGATGGATTAATATCATCACGCCTGTAATACTCAAAGGGTTAGGTAGATTTCGCCAGGTATGTTTATGACCTATGTAACCGATGCAATCGACAACCGAACTATTAAAGCGCAATTATCATGGCACCGCAACGTTTCAATTATTGAGTGTGACAAAGTCGTCTGTCTATGGGTTGACAAATAATCAGATTCAGAGCTGGTCTCGCTGCTAGTATTTCAATGGAGCCCTATAAACAATTGGCATTAGCATAATCAATTCTGCTAGGGCGTTCTGTTTGAGTAGGAGTCGGCCATAATCTACCTCTCACATCCGTCTTCGAGCAGTAGAGATGAAATAAATAACACGAAGTAAATTTCCTGTCTAAGTGCGAACCTACATCCATCGACATGTAAATAAGTCGGGGTCCTTACTTTAAATACCTCTATGACCCCTGTTCCATTCAAGTTATCCATCAGAATTACAAAGATTTGTGCGGCTAGCGCTACCGTAAACCGTGATATTTCACACCAAAAAATAACATTGTTTTCCCAGCAAAAAAATGCGCAGTATTACTTAGTTTAATGTATAGAATGCTTAGTTGACGTTCGTGAAGGGTCATTTTACACCCTGTATACATAACTAGGAAGGCTTGCCACATAATTAAGTAAGATTACATCAACGAATTACAACTTAAACCATTAAGATATATTACTCAAATTACATAACTAAACGATCCTAAGCCATTCCGCAAAAATACCTAAGAAAATGTTCCATCAACTCCATAAATGGCCCTTAAATATTGCTCAACCAGCCCATACTGCTCGCAAAAACCTCGGAACACTTCCTATTGCTCAATCCTTCAGGTTTGAACGGAAACCTGTCCTCTTACTGGTAAACTACGATTAAAATCAACTTAATTTTTTGTATGGAAACAGCTGCAGGTTGTCTTAATTTTAATCTCCGATATATAGAGTTATTAGGTTGGTTATTATATGTGTGGTGAGCATGTGTGATTATTGTTGAAGTGGTAGACAGGACAGTCAATTGATGTTTAATTTATTGTTAATGCATTATTTCAGTATAAAAGGTAAGACTACTATGGATCAGTATTTATTATCACCCCTTTCAAAGTAAGTCCTGATTTAACAGAGGTTGAAAACGGAATTTTCGGTTACCTATCTGGTTCTCTTCTTATTAAAAGTGCCTGAGGAGTTATACTAATAGACTCGACTTAAATTGTTAATCAGAATCTGCAAAGTCGTTGGATAAATGTGGATTTTGCATAGACATCGCAAACTAGTCAATTAAACATAGGTTAAGTTTTCTCATTTATTCGTCTTTTAATTATTATTTCTCAGCCATATCTGATCGTTTCCGTGTACTATGTCCTGCGCCTGCCCAACCAGCGTCCGAGTACCTTCAGTAAATCTGGATCAAGGCGATAATACTGTCACTTTTGAACCGGCCAGGCCCCGAGTGGGTCATTAATAATTCAGGTATCTACCTTATATGATATTATTTTGTAAGGACTTTGAGCTAAGTTATCTAAAAGCAGCAATGCAAAGGCGAAACCTTTAAAAAATTGACCATTGCAAGTCTAGTCATAACAGCTACAATCGTACGAAATTTTAAGTAAAGCTGCGATTTATAAGTTCATTCAATGCGTGTTTGAACACTGTCGGTTCCAGTTAGCCATCGAATTGGCTCTGTGTGAAATACTAGGTAAATTAAATGGGAGCATATTATCGCTAGCCTCCTATTCTATTTTATTACTATATTAATTTTTTTTACCATATTCTATTCTGTTTTATTGCTAGCCTTAAAGCTCGTCATAAATTTTTTATGTCTCGACCAATTTCCTCTTCAAAATTATTCATAGACTCCATAAGGAACTAACATTTCAACTCTTCCTCTCAACTCTCAAATGCCATGAGATGCTTCACACACTTCCTGCTTGCGATACAAAAGTTAATGTCGCAACTGTGGACTGTGTGACTAGCTTTACGCGCGCCATGAATGCTGACGACTAAAGTTAATCGCGTCATGCGAAGACCTGTGTTGTATAAGTATGAGTGGTTACCGCATTAATGGGAGTGGGGCGAACTAGCATTGGTTTACGAATTTACTTGCTTTTTTATTTTAATTTTTTTAATTCCTGTTGTGCGTCCTAGATTGGTCCAACAACCAGACAATATTATATTATGAGTAATTTTCTTTCTACAGCGTAACTTGCATAATTTACCTCTTAGATATAATATCGTATAGTTTAGTACCTATAACGAATAAAATACGAAATATATTTTGCGACGTAGGTTCTTGTTGTTCAGTATTTATACCTTGGACTTAGTTTTATCGTTTCCCAAGTAGCTGAACTTATTTTGGTATACTCTCCATAACGATTGAAAACTCGAATTTGCCTAATCACATTACATTCAAAGCTATAAACCATGAGATTCGCCCAACCGCATCAAATGATGTTGACTTAGTTTCTGCTTCGTTGACACGGAATTCTAATAAAATGTTTTGTATAGCTCATTCATAGTGAAAATATGTATCTTTCGTTGCTTGTGGGATGTGTAAGCTCATCTCTTTTTTCTCATTTAAACATAACATTGCATGACGTAAGTACGGGAACCTCAAATGATTTAAATCTTTGATCAGATCATAAATTAAATAAGACTTTCGCTTAATCATTTTTATCATTTGTCACTCACATCACCTTACCAACAGACATCATTATTTTTGTCAGAATTTCTAAAGGATCGTCTAATCCGCCAAGAAAGCGGATTGGCATCAAGTATACATCAAGATGGCACGCACTGTCGCTCTCAGTTATGCAACTGACGGCTTTAATGACGTTAGTTTAGTCTAGCCTAGCTTAACTTGTTATAGCCTAACTTGGCAACTGGTATTGTTTAACTATCATACAATATTAGATCCGTCATTATTATTATTCATTCTCCCAGTCATGGTAGCTACTGGATGAGTGTTGTCGAGAATCCAGTTGAATAGCGTGCGACTGGAGAAGACCATGTTCAGCAGTCTACTGCTGAAGGCTGATGAAGATTGATGAATTGTGTGAAACTTCTAGTCATAATTAGAGTTATATTTTAATTTTAATTAATCCAAGTGTTAGTATAATCTTAACCTATTGTTAGTCATCATCTGCGTAGCCTTTTCCCAACTATGTTGGGCTCGGCTTCCAGTCTAACCGGTAGTAATACCAGTATTTTATATGGAGTGTCTGACTATCCGACCTCCACAACCCAGTTAGTACTGGGTAGTACGATACCCCTTGGTTAGACTGGTTGACAGAATTTTGGGCCACTGGGACTGGGACTTCTGGGACACTTGGACTACCTGTAACGACTGTCAAAGATCTACAAATAACAGCCAGGACCAACGGCTTAACGTGCTTTCCGAGACACGGAGGAAACTCGGCATGTGGTGTTCACCCATCCACGGACCAAGGCAAGCACGGCTTAACCTAAAGACCAACCCGGGTGGCTGTTATTATTTAGCCACGAGCTCCTCTGCAGGTAGCTTAGTAAGTATCAAATAACAATAAATAAACAATAAAATTTAATTGGCGACATGGAGGTTTGCGCGCACATGTCTACCTGCCCAGTGCCTGATAAATGGCCCATCAATTTTGCTCGCCAGTGTAGCTAGAATATTTTAAGTTGTAAACGATTAATTACCTACATGAGTCTTTAGTAGAGTCTGTCAAGTACCTAACAGGTGCTAAGCCTTTTGTTAGTAACTAATTTGATTTACATTTTTTTTAAATTTTGATTGTTATGTAAGCGTCCATGTCCTGTTCTTTTATTTTCAGTTTAAAGATTTATTTTAATTTATGTTTGCGCCACATACTTAACTTTTTTCCATTGGTAAACCCGTCCGATCTGTATTGGTGCCCAAGATAGCGGCTTTGCCTGATTTGGGGCCAATGTAAAACCTTTCGTACCTGATATATTTGGCAATAAAGTTTATGTATTTGTATAAATCCAGACTCCAGGCTGTTACAAATTCCTGAAGAAAAAGAACCCATTAAGTATCAGTGGCCGAACGTGGGAATCGAACTTAGAGCGACCCCACGCTTAATAATCGTGCTAACTAGACCCACGATAATGACAGTCAAGCATGACACTTGGTAAAACATAATATACTTCCACAATAATTCCATTTAATTCTTCACGCTTACGAAATACGGCCGAGTACTAGCTGATTATGAAAACCAGAACTGCAGTTTAGGACATTTCGACCGCCATTTTAACTGTTGAGTTATATAGTACTCCAGCAATTTCTTAATAATCCCTTTCTAATAGTTCAGTGGCCGGGAATTCGAACGTAAGACCAGTCGATGGTCGGTAAACGGTCTAGCTAGGCTGTTCAATAAATTTTATTGAGGTTTAACTTCAACCCATGCATAATCTTGCGCCACGCAAAATTGTGACAAAATATTACAGGTCACGATCTTTAGCAGTGAAGAATGCGATTACCTAAGTAGATAGAAATTATTCTAGATCGAGTCGGTAATGTGCAAGTTGTTATTGAAATAACTGATAATCTGAAAAAAAAAATCTCATCTTAAGTTACGTACAGCTTTTATCAAAGGACGAAAAAATTAAACGCGTAAAAATACTGGTTATGGAATCCGAAATTTTGTCGAGCTATGCGTTATTAAATGAAAACATGGCCAAATGGAGCCAAAACTTATCTCATTCACTTGTAATTTAAAATTAATTAACTTGATTCACCGTCTTTACACCGGCGGGCGGGGTCCGCCATGGGAAGCAAGATGTTTTCTTATATAATGTAATGTAACTTTTTGTTAATGAAAGGTAATTAACCTACTATTGATGTATGATCAGCATATCGAATTGTTAATCTATCATCACTTAACTGCGAAGAATGATTAAACTACGAGTACATATATTCATTTTGTGATGTTCAGAACCACTGATGTCAAAAACTTATTCTATAAACTTGGTTACTAGAAAAACTAAATGGTTCGTCTCGTTTTAACTTTGTGGTTATGCAACGCTAAGCAAAAAATGATCATATTCTTATTATTTCCTGTTTTAAACAGTTAACTGAGCATTCTATGTCATAAATGCGAGCCAGATTCATGACAATATATTTGAAATAGAGCATAGAAATAAAGGTCACTTTCGTATTTGTCAAATCGTTGATCACAAATTGAACGGACTATAGTTATGTACATAGAGACGGTACGCACTGCCGCGTCTGTGATGCAAGCTTAAGTTTCAATTATCTTGTTTCTTGTGGACACGTAATAAATGATGATGAATAATACAATAATAATTTCATGATTAATAACATCACGCCTCGCGCCTGTAATCCCAGAAGTGTTAGGCAGAGGTGTACCTAATGTGTGTGTACCCACATTTGCTAGTTATGTTTTAAATCTCATGTAATAGGGGGCGAGCATGATTAATGTTTTGTTACTACTTACTTACTTGTACTAATGGAAATATTACAATTAGAACCTAATGTTAGTCTATCAGAAGCTCGATAGTCTGACAACCAGCGCTAACCAAGAAGAGGGTGAGGGGTGAGGAGGAGGGAGGTGTTACCCAGTCATACGAGTCGCCCCATATAAAATACTAATAGTTAGTTGCGTCCGAATTGGAAGCTGACCCTAACATAGTTGGGCAGAGGCTAGCAAGATGTAAATAAATGGATATTTTTTTATTATACCTGGTATAGGCTAGAAATATATTTTTTACCTCTGCAAAAAAGATAAAGTAGGTACGTATATACAAAGATGGTTTACATGTTTATTCATGGTTCTCTATGTTCTGCGGTTACATGGACATGCAGACTATCATCAATTACTATGTATTATGCAAATAAGGATGGCTTCGGACCTCTGCAACCGGCAGCAGGAGGAAGCAAGCCTAATCGCATAACATAGGTTCAGAATCGTAAGAAGGCACCGTTTGAGTCACAGAGAAAACGGTCGAGTCAAGTGAAACTGTTTCTGATTACCATGATGTTACATGATTAGATTAGTTCGTGGTTTACATAAACACACCATGCACGACTAGCAACTAAAAACGTTTTTTTTATCAGTGGGCGTTAAAAAGAGTTCGTCGACAAAGTCTTATTATCTTCCAACAGCACGTGTAGCATGACCACCGTAGAAACGGGTTTTGTCGACAAAAGAATAGACAAATTGACAGATTGACAATAGAAACCTTTCTACAATGTGTCATTTTGTCTATTCTTCCGTCGACAAAACCCGTTTCTACGGTGGTCATGCTACACGTGCTGCAGTATTTGTGGTTGAAGTGTAAGATCCAAGGAAAGAGAATGAAGGCAGTTATCTGATGTACGCGCTAGCATAGCTTAAGCCCTCAAGCTAGATCTCTAGATGTCCACAAGGTGGCTCATGGCAGCTGGATGAGAGTTGCCTGATGGAATCGAGTCGAAAGGGGTGCTATTCGATAGGGCTTCGTCCAGCAGTGGTGATTTAAGCTGGTGATCTGATCATCAGCATATAGCAGTTATTTAGCAGAAGATAGAAACAGAATAATTATATTAATTAACGAAAAAGTTTCCTGGCTGGTAAGAGCACCGAAAGAGTAGACCGTCACAAAAAAATGCCAATTAATATTTTAAAATAACACTTCTAAAGAAGAAGCTACTACTATGAGATTTTCAAATTCCGTAATCGTCATTGACTCATGGTGCCAACCGTTCCGTTGACTCGATATCATTCTTGAAGTGTAAAGTTCCATAGATGGAGTCTCTCTAAAAATGAAAGGCGATTAGTAGCTAATACGGGCAAGAGTTCGATGACCTGTAGGGCCAGTTCTTACTACCGATAATGCAGTACCTAACTGGTATTTTTAGCCGGAGGCAACGTTATTATTTCATCTTCTATGATACGTGAGAGTCTACATGGTTATTATTTAGTATTTAGGTACATCGCGTGTGCATGATGTATTGTGGTTTAAATAGCCTCTCAAGAGTGATGTAAATGTACCTCGTCTGGCCAACCCCGGGCAGTATCATTTAAACGCTGAGAGGTGAAAAGGGAGAGGCAGTACCAAAGAAAAGACAGATGGATTGTGTGAGGCTTGATATGAAAGAAAAAGGAGTAAATTATAGCGTGACAATTGACAGGGGGTATTATTAGAAAACATGAACCAACAACAGCGAAATAGACTTTAACGTGATTGACATTCGGAAACTCCTTTTACGAAATCATACATATTGACACATACTTTTGATAGTAGACTTAAAATATTTCTTAAATAAACATACTCGCAATGAGGCATTCAAGTAGCTACTCATACATACGCAAAACGAAAAGTAAAACCTCTCACAAGAGGTAGGTATGCACGTCGCATCGGTAACTCTCGGGTCGGCGACGGATGATCGACGTTACGTCAGAGACGCGGTAACCTTTCACTGCGTGCTAGATGCGTGCGCGCAGAAGAACTTGCGGTTTGCGACGGAATGTGAGTAAATATGCTTTTTGAAGTAAATGAGATTTATTTTCTCCATAATTAACGTGCATTACCACGTTAATGATGAGGAAAATAAATAAATAAATATAGGTATGAATACTGGGACACTTCCGCGAAAAATGAAAGTAAAGATTCCGAGACGAGCTTGAGTCCTGAAAGACTAGAATTCATTTCACATAAACACTGTCAGAAACAAAATAGCGTGGAAAAAGGAGAGACCAATTCCCTTGTACTAAGACATTCAAAGCTTGATCGAGATAGATCCGTATAACAGCAGTGATAAATCCCCATGTTGCAAGGCCTAGCAATATAATATACCAAAGTATTGTTAGTCATAATGCTGAGAAATTCGAATCTAGAAAGGCATCAGAACAGATATGGCCATGACCCGGCCCGGACTAAGTCTAGTTCGATGAGAGTGCACGTTCTATAACCGTTACGTAACGCATCTCAATTTAGTTTGACAGCAGCACCGCATCATAATGTGGAGAAAGGTCATTCTTACGCATACCCATTGTATTTAGTTGTTATGACAAAATAACGGACTTCAGAACGAGGCTGGCTTGGAGGATGGCTTAGTGTAGGTTGGTCATCAGACTGTTATAAAAGAAGAAGAAATGTAAATCTTTAAGTGTTTTGTTTTTGTGCTAACACCATATGTATGTTGTATTATTATAAGTCTATACGTGAGGACTTGTAATTGGCTTTCTGGTGACTATAGTTTCCTTTTTTGTTTGTTTTTACTAGCTGTAAGTCCTCCATGCGCTAAAATAAATAAAACCGAAATAGAAGCATGAAGTAGGTTTTTTCAAAGATGATTTACCTTTACCAACACATATTCAAAAAGCATGACCCTAAACATTCGGAACTGATGAGCGCTACCGAAGGTGCCAAAATTGTAGTCAAATCCTGGGCCGATTTACTCCAACACATAGTTCACACAGGTACACAGTTTCTAGTCCCTTCATCCATGTATGAGTAACCTAAACAGTTTTAGTATCAGAATGGATACCTGAGAAAATATTGTCAACAGTATCCCAAGTTTCACAATCCTTTATGAATTCTGTATCTTAAATCACCTAAAATGTTGTCTTCGGCCAAGGAAAAGGACAGTAAATGTATCCAACATACGTATACACGTTCACAGAGTTCGTTGCTCCACTTTCAGTTCTCGCCGCTCGCATATTTGTAATCTGCACTTAACCGAGAACCGTCTACTGAGTGGCCAGTGGCTAGTTAGTCTTACGACGGAAATGGACACTAAATTAAAGCTTATAGAATTTAATTGGTTGCCTTTAGCGATTACTGTTATTAAGATTATAATAATTGTGACGAAATCTGTACCACGAAATACGAACTATACTGACGCATAATCCTGCATGGCGTTGTCAGTTTTCCGAGCGATTAACTTATCATACAGAAAGGGATACTGGCAGGAGAATGATGTTGACAGAAACTAGACAAAAACCGTCAGGCAGTAGCCCATCAGGCATAACAGCCATCTGGTGAGAGGATCCTCTCTTATCTATAGAAGATGAGAAACTCTCTACTACTTGCTCTTACTGGTCAGTTCATCATACTTCTAAATAATTGTTTAATTCTTTAAAAGGATTTTGCCAGTTTTTGATATTTTAAACTATGTTTTCACGTTTGATTTTTGTGCTCTGTGAATCTATGTATCATCTTTGTCACTAAATTTTGTCAGATTTATATTTTGGCCTCTACGTGTAGCTCCGTCATCTGACGTCAAGTCATCTTAGACATGCGTATTATATCTGCATTGACGTCGAAAGTGAGACCAGTGCCGAGGTCGAGGATGCACTTTCACCCCCTACCCACATTCCGCAGATTTCGAACAGGCCAGTTCTTGAAACCGGTGCATACGATCTTGAACTCTCTGTCGAATTATGGTAATCTTCAAAAGTGCGCGAATATTCTTCAGTATAGTTTAAAATAAAAAATTGGAATTGTAAACATGAGATAGATTTCATTTTGCATTTCTTCTAAATTCTTAATAAGTGTCGCTATTTTTGACCTTTAATCAATAAACGTTTCTACTTTCAAAAATATTTTAACAGGCGTGATATTCACAGCTGCTTTTATCGTACCTAATTAGTTTTGTCTATTGTGATTCTGATTTATTTTAATTGCAGTTTGTATTGTAGATTTACGACTATTTTCATGACATTGCGCATATTACACAACTATTTCTAACGTTACTCGCTTCCATTTCCATCGTAACATCCGTACGCAAAATACGCGCTTTGGACGTGGAGTTACGGACACCAGCCCGTGATACAATACAATACAAAGTTATCCACGTATACCGACTAACATTTTTTTGCCATCGATTTGAGTCTTCCTTTTCACACATTTGTATCAATTGCATTCTTCATTAAGCCAACGTTAATATTAACCACCCATACCATGACACGGTGTTCATCGGTCATCATGAGCAAGGCATTTTCTTCACCATACTTTACATGGCATGGCAACACTTCCCTACCATCTCTGAAATCTTCGCGCGTATCCGCACGGTCACTGACCCGAGCCCGTTCTCATATTATACTATTTCTAAGTTTACTTGCTTCTACAGTAACATAAAGTTATCCAAGTATACGTAATCCGGCACATGACGTCGGCCCTACCGCTTTCTCCGCTCTCACGGCCAAAAGGTCGGCTATGCGAAAATGTTCGTATCTGTCGAGTGTCTCCTCTGGCTACATAGTGTGATTGCTTGCTTTTGATACATGCGAGACGTGCTCTATGAATGCTGTTTCAATTGAATATTTGTACACTTTCAAATAGTTATCATATTAGAAGGTAATTATATTGTTGTGACGGTTGTTCCAATGTTTGAAATTTTCGTAACCACAAATTGAACTGTCGCGGGCTTGTTCTGTATTCACATGTAGGTACGTAAAGGGTAATGATTTCGAAACTAAACTAGGTAATGCCAGTGGAGAAGAAGAAAATATGGTGGACGGACCCCAAAACGTAAAGGGATAAGGTCAGGACAACGATGTTGATATAACGTAATAAATACAGTAGCCGATAATACGCTCAGCTCGATCATGAACATAAATAATAGTCGTGTGAAGAACCTGCTAGGTCAAAAGATGACACTTAGGAGTGACAGATCGCCTGGTAATCAGCGAGCATCTCGGTGATTCAACACTTTTCCTTTCTTGACTGTAGTGACGTGAATTTGATGAGAAAACTCGTTGAACGATTTACTACTGATAGGGCATTTTCTTCTAAAGCAGGAGGTTTCATTAGGTCAAAAATATTAAAATTCAAATTAACTGGAACGCTAGATATTGAATAATGAACAAAAATTTTTCAATATGCTGCAACGCATCTGTTTCGGAAGCTGCAAAATGGAGCATTACGCAACTGTGCCTCTTCGGGCAGTAAAAAATGGTATACCTATTTTTTCGCTCATCGTTGCCACGTTACTTTTTGTTTTGCGTCCTACTTAAACATCCGTATTGCCAGTTTTGCATACATGCATAAAATCACGCTTATGAAGTTGGAAACCTACAGGTTAACACGCTGAGCAAAGTCAAGTGACAAACCGATATTCATAACCACGCTCCTCTTAAAAGTTACAGGCAACGTATTCTATAAAGAAACAAAACGTTTCTTAGCGATTTGTAAAATAACGCCAAATGACGAAACGTTAAAGAAGTTAACAGATACCGCCAAGGCAGCGACAATAGCTCGACTCATCACTTCCTTTTCCGCCTCTCGCACTTGACGCTTCTGCAAAGAGGTGTGAACTTGTAGAGAAAGTCTATGTTTTTATTGCTGTCACCTTTACAACTTTAATTTCTCTTTCATTTCCCACCTTATGTCTGTTGTCATTGAGTTCAATTTCTATTTCCGTAACAGCATTGTTAAGTTTGTTACGCAAATGTGAGAATATATTTACATATGCGTTTTGCTAAATTAGTTGTGTTTAGCTGCGTTCACAGATGGCTGGATCTTCGTTATATGCGTGAAATGGTTGTGTTATGTCAATATGTTATGGGATATTGTCGTCAAGCAAGAGGTAGAGATAAGACTTAACAGATCTCCAATATGGTAATTTGGAGTAGTTTTGCGTAAGCATCCTTATGTCTAACATCATTATGATTAGCATCAAATCATGGAATTCAAGTTTGTCGCTAGAGTTCGATGATGGAGAGCAAAACAGTTTTACGCCTTCAGTAACCCAAAAACCGTGGATTATATAGTGGTAGCTTTTGCCCGCGGCTTTGCCCGCGTGGAGTTCGGTTATTGTCCCCCGGGATCGTACTACAGGGATAAAAAGTATCCTATATGTTAATCCAGCTTATAAACTATAGGTGTACCTAATTTCATCCAAATCCGTTCCGTAGTTTTTGCGTGAAAGAGTGACAAACATCCATACATACAAAGTTTCTCTCGTTTATATGCATTATAAATATTAGATAAAATCAGTGTGTGAAAGAAAAACTTTGCTATCTTTACAAAATTACAATCATAATAACAGTAGAAATGAAAAGGAAAAGACAGGAAACATAGAAGCACGTTCAAGTTAAAATCATCTAATAACGAAAGAAAAGCGAACATCAGATAGGACTCTAACACTAAGCGATCGAACCAGCCACAATGATCTAAAGAAACAAGTTTTTCAATACTTTCTACAAACATAGATATAATAACTTGTTATATAAATTAGAAACTGTGTATGGATGCCTTAGGAGACGAAATCAATGGCTGCTTTAAAATTCTGCATATGTTATTATAACTGACCGTGTCTTGTGTAACATTGTTAAAATACTGCTCGTCGTGTTAGTGGTCGCCAACACTACTGCTGAAGAAAAGTACCTGGGTTCGATTCCCAGGTGGGGCAGTGTTACTGGGTTTCTCCTTTAGGAAATTCTCAGTAGCAACCCGGAGTCTAGATTTGGGGTGTGATGTTGGTGGCAATAGACTCACCCCCAATTACAAGGGGACTGAGATATAACTGGAAAAATGTGGATACGCCTCTGCTTAACTAATTGGGTATTACAGGCGTGACATTTGAATTAACTTTGGCATATACATAGGTAGATTATGGCCTGGGCATGACATAAGATAATATTGACGGGGTGAAGCAGGTGAAGCCACAAGCAAAAGCTGGGACTGTATTACGCTTGCAAAATAAATAAAACAAACCATGTTTATAAGTTCTAAGCACTTGAGAACTAGGTAAGTGGTTGGAGAAAGGTCACGATTCTGTTCAAGTGGCGGTGGAATTTCATAATGATATGCTATTAACGCATCATCGTACTGCCAGGAATGTGATGGGGTCAAAGGTTGGAATTACAATTTGTGATCAGATGTTTTTGGCGGGAGATAATTAGTTTTTTGGACATTGCTATAATCACATTGACAGGAGAATTAATGACAAGGACATGACCGATTAAATTACTGATTCAAGAGAACCACACAGTTTATTGAACAGTGACCAGTGGTGACTTTTTCGGTTACGGACCAGCCATACGAGTTTTACAACATGGATTCGACCCTAGGCCGACGCATTACTTTTTATAATTTATTTCATAACCACTGCTCTCGAAACGGTGAAAGAAAACATCGTGAGAAAACCGGCTTTTTCTAGAAGAAAAATATCGAAGATATGTATCAACTTCCTATCCACACTGGCTCCGCGTGGTAGATTTCAGCCCCAGCTGTGGGACCATTATAAGTCTGATTATACCATCGCTACACACCTAATTACAATACTATCTGACACGGAATTCCTGACTCTTAACCTCCAGATAAAAATAAAAGTAAAGATAATATCAAAATAAACAAAGACTTTTTTTTACTGAACAAAGATTATACGGTTGTGGCAGATGACGCTTCTCATTGAGCGGGCGCTCAATGCGCGTACGCGGCATTCGCACGATTGCGCAAGCGGTTCATCACTGCTTTCCCATCGCTACTACGACTAATATAACGTACAGACGAACTACCTATTTGGTTTACAGGTAAAAATTTATATTCATTTTTCCGCTACACTGCTACATATTAATTTAGTGTCGCTGTCGTACTTAGTTACTCCCGCGGTAGAATGTTGGATTTAGACGCCATGCTTAAAAAATTATTTATTGTATTTGATGAAATAGAATGAGTTTAGATGAAGTAGTGTGTTCAATGAACTGGCGGTGGTGATCTGATGTGTGCGTGTCAGGCAGTTCCGTATAAAATACTGAAATTCAGCTGAAATCGCCGAAACAAGACTAGGCAGCTGATGACAACCTAATAAGTTACAACTTCATAAATCACTATTTAAGCTTATGGCATACTTAAAGGTGTGATCTAAAAGATTTGACTATTTAGCACTCACTCAGAACATTGTCTAGAAGTAGATGCAAGTTAACTTGCCTGTATACCAAACTGTTTGTTCGACTATACGATATGTTGGTCTTGTGGGAAATTATTTTATCCGTGAAACGTCAAGACTTTTATACGTAATATTTGGGCAGTTGAACGAGAATTTCTGATTGGACGCGCTACATAATATGATTTGATTCATTGTAAGGTTTGAGTTGATAGATTATTTGTTTGATTTCTAACTTTTATAGCTTGAGAAGTTGTTAATGTCGGTTAGACGTGCCTATAAAACGACAAATAAAATAAATATTGAGATGTCAGGGAATTATGCCTGGATTCGTTCATAGCCGGTTGAAAATGATAAAAAACTCAGGTGTGCAACAAAGCACTGTTTTGACTGTAATGCTACTCAAAATATCGTTCGATATTACAACGAATTAACTAATTAATGTAATTGAGGAGCTCGTGGCTAAATAATAGCAGCATCTTTAGGTTAAGCCACGCTTGCCTAGGTTGATCCGTGGATGGGTGACCACCCATTACATACCGAGTTTCCTCCTTGCCTCAGAAAGCACTTAAGCCGTTGGTTCCGACTTTCAATTATAGATCTTTGACAGTCGTTAAGTAGTCAGTGGGCCAAAAGTCTGACAACCAGTCTTACCACGGGGTATCGTATTACCCAGTACTAACTGGGTTGTGGAACTCAGATAGGCAGTCGCTCCATGTAAAATACTGGTATTCAGCTGCATCCGTTTAGACTGGAAGCCGACCCCAACATAGTTGGATAAGGCTAGGCATATGATGAATATTGATCTAGAAAAAGCTGCTCCATTTATTAAAGAAATAAAAAACTAAAACGTATTTTAATAGCAGAGCGCTAATAGCGTAAAACAGCCCGCGCTATGCCGCTAATTCAAATCAATCATACTTGGGAAATCTGTAAATTTCCCATTTAGAATACTGGCATGGTTTTTATGTTTATAATTGATGGCGTGCAATGGCCGGGCGGTATTTACAACATTTTTATTACTTGTAATTATAATTATCTTCAGATGTTGTAAGTTGTTGTAAGTACTGTGATATAACGTGCTGGCTGTAATGTAGCGCACTGGGAGGATGGAACTTTTATTGCAGTGATGATAAGTAATGGAGAAGAAATTATAGAATTTAGAATGGTCGTACTTACAAAAATAGAAAAGTCTTTGTAATTACTGTACTGCTCGATTATAATCTCAATTAAATATGTATAATAAGCAGCGATAAATCAATTATTTTAATCATCAAGGCAAACACAAAACTTCTAAGCAGTCGATTTCAGCGGAAGGATTACTTACTTGTTTATTGAAGAAACAGACTTAGATCAGAATGTAAAAATATTTTGGGCTGGATCAGTTAATAGTTTCATCGAAATAATTATTACACCAATAATGCTCTTATTCTTATTATTAAGAGGGACTTATCAAAGTTAATAGAAAGCATAATCAAAGTTTTTCAGAGTTTTAGGCCTATTGAACCTTGGGCAGCAGCCACGGTGTCTGGATTTATGCCCGGTTGATGGCTCGACCTCTATTACATGGGACTTAACCATAATTGGGGAGACGTGGGTGTACTATTAGGTACACCTCTGCATAACCCTTCGGGGATTACAGGCGTAATGTTATGTTAAGAACCTTGAGTGTTTTAATAAAAGACTTACTCGAGACATCTGTGCAAGAAGTGCAGGAAGGCTGGGTCGTCTGACCTCACGATGGTAGTTAGCGTCCTCGTACCAGGGCGTCGCTTGCGACCCTTCGAATTAGTGATGCTGCGGGGTGCGCCTTTTGAGTCTAGTGGACAAAATGGTTCAAATTACACAAGAGCGTTTGACAGAGTCACTCACAGAATTTCTTTAGTTTACGTAGATTTAAATACGAAACTATAGAATGAGATTCTATACCCACAAGAACAGTTTGAAAATAGTTAATCTAGAATCTATGAAATATTAATTTGTTTCTAACTACTGGTTCAGAGTGTGAGGTTCTTCAAGGTCACAAACCTAGGGCCAACTTTAAAATAGAACTCTATATAATTTTGTGTTCTCTTGGGATACATTGTAGGTCCAAAATTAAACTTACCGAAAAACAGTCGCTTCCTTGTGGCATGTAACAGCAGGTCTGGGGGAGGCGGTCCGAGCAGCTCCATGATGCACGCCAGCTGCTCCGACTCGTTCTCTCCCGGGAACAGCGGGTAGCCCGTGTGGAGTTCCGCTAGGATGCACCCTAGGACCAACGTTGTATACATAATTAGGAAATATGTTTGTTTATGTATTATAATTATACATTTCTTGCCCTTATTTATTTGCCCCCCCCGTTCTGTGCAGTATGTTTTATTTTACGCAGCATTCACTTTCTTTTATAGCACTCTCATATTTTAAACAATTCGTCCATACTTTCCTATTTTTCAATTTTACAGTTCCGGCCATATAAATTATCTGCTCAATATTGTCTTTGTAACATGTCACTCATTCTTCCGCATGTATGCCCATAATCCATAACATATACCATTTAACCATGCGACAACAATCTGTGTCATTCTGCATGATGTCTTACTTTTTACCCGACTGCGCCAGAAGAAGGGTTATGTTTTTCGAGAGTATGTATGTACAATGTATGTACATATAATTGTTTGACACGCTCTGCGGCCTGAACGGCTCGATGGATTTTAGCTTGAGAGGTGTCGTTCGATTCGTATTTACTGTGAGAGTGACACTGGGCACATAAAAAAAAACAGATTTTTGGCGCCAAATTCAAATGTTTGGCACGCTCTGCAGCCTGAACGGCTCGATGGATTTTACCTGCTTCCAACTTTTTAAAATTTAAAATGTGCTTGTTTTTAGCTTTTCAGTGTCTTTTTAACTTAAGTTTTTTACCGCAGTCGGGTTTTTTAGTTTTTTGAATTACTTTTTTATGGGGGACTTTGAGTACCCCTACGTGATTCTTTATTGTATTTTTTGAACTACGACCTCCGTTTAGTATCTATTGTTTTCTAACAACAATTTCTACGTCCATTATAAGTCTTTCGTTTCACAAGGATGATCTTTACTTAACGAGATGCAAGTTTTAATTTATTCATGACATATGTATTTACGATTGCGATCATAAAACCATCGTAGCACATAAAATAGTCATTATTTTCAGATTCATCTATTGAGACTATGGCAAATGTTTTGTTTTATATGTCTTTCATTTGAGACTTCTTAATAAATGGATTTCTAACATCACGTCTTAAATCCCAGAAGGGTTAGGCAGAGATGTACTAAGTAACAAACCCGCATTTCACCAGATGTTTATTAAATTGTATTTGAGGACTAGCTTATTATTAACAGGGCACAATTGCGAACTACACGCTGCTATTGAAAAAATCCTGACCTACTTTGCTCGACCTGAGAATCGAACTCAAGACTTTATACTCAGCAGCAGCCAACCAGACAGTCCAAGGTAGAAACACAAATACTCGTATAGCTCTCAAAAACCCAAATTTTAATGAAAGTCACCGTCGTAAAAAAATCAAGTGCTTACGCATCTTCCAACCTGTTCCGAGATACAAAGATGTGTTTCTTGTTATAGTACGGACCGGTAGGTAACATCCATCATCAGTTGCGTAAATACTACATTCTTTAGCGTCGATATCTGCTGTGCGAATCGCGAGGTCACCTTTCTCCGTCACTTTCTATAGCAAAGGATTATGGCATGCTTGCGATTCTGTCTCTGGAAAGCTTTACTTCGGATTTGTGATCGTGTTTTGTTATTTATGTTTATGATTGCTTGGGGTCAAGTGTTGTTAGAATATCGTTTGGCGTTACAATATTGGAG
Organism: Standfussiana lucernea; assembly: GCA_964057025.1. Lineage (NCBI taxonomy): Eukaryota > Metazoa > Arthropoda > Insecta > Lepidoptera > Noctuidae > Standfussiana > Standfussiana lucernea. Next base: position 16,633,356 of record OZ059787.1, read on the forward strand.
CATTATCGTTGCTTTAAGGAACGTAATGTTAAGCGATACTTTCTCTTGAGTGTCGTGATTTAAGGTTTCAATTTCATTAATAGTAGTCATGACTAAACCAACTCACTGTTGTCGCTGCATTTTAGTTTATGAAGTCTATTTATTTGCCTTGGTTGCGATCTATATATGTACTTAACATATCTCTTGCTTTGGCTTAGACATGTTCCGGTCTCATTCTTGTGTGTATAGTTTCATAGTTTTGCAACAGTGACTGGAATTTAGGAAGTGCGTGCTAAGTAATGTTTTTAGATCTCAGCGACGGCTCCTGTCGTATAAACCTAATTACCTAAGCTTACACAGCCCTGTATATTACTCGTAGAAGTAATATAACTTCTGAATCTCACTTAATTGATTTTGTCTCTTTCTCTCTATTCTAGAACATTAGAATGAGAAGCAAGATGAAGATTACGCGATTTTTTTATGTACTCATCTCTCTCTACTCGGATGACTAGCAAACAAAGCAATATTAAAAAGTGTTGCTTTGTTTGCTAGCCATCCGTTAATTTTTTTTTAAAGTATTTATCTATGATGCAATTTCCGCTTTGTGTTGCTTCGACCCAATTCTCTGGTACTTCATGAAAAGAGTATTTATTGAAAACGCTTATTAACACATTACATAAGGCTTTTAAACTGATAGACCTCAATGCCTCAATTGATCTCTTACGTGTAGTAATTATATTTGACACACACAGTGTTTAACAAAGCATTTTTTTCTTTTTGTTGCCAAATTAATAACAATGTCAATTTTACGGTGCAGATCTTCTTGACATTTGTGTTGTATGTGGGCTGTTGATGTTACGATAGATTTTTTTTGCTGAACTATATAAGTCTCCAAATGACATTTTTAAATGTGGTTGGGTAGGATCATACATGAATGGGATCATTTCAGCCTATCTATAGTCATTTCCTAATTTAAAAAGCATTGCGGTTTCAGACATTAAATTGGCAACCATACAAATCAAAGCGAATCAGCGTCGCTGCATGGCAACCCAAAAAGGTATACCTAGAAGTGGTAGTTATTGGTACTTCTCAATTACTTCTAGAATATCAAATAATCTTTGTTTATTCCGTAAAACTCACCCATACTCCACATATCAATAGGGGTCCCATACTGCAGCCCGAGTATGACTTCAGGGCTCCTGTAGAACCGGGACTGGATGTAGGTGTAGACGCGCGCGTGCGTGTAGCAGGAGCTGCCGAAGTCTATCACTTTGATGGAGGAGCTGCCTCTCGCTTTAAGGAGGATGTTTTCCTGGAACATTAAAAAAATTGGCCAAATTAGTTACTGAGGTACCATTAGGATGTTTAACTTATCTTGGGAATGAGATAGGAATGTTCACAGTCTCTGGGAGACGCAATTTACCAGCTATATTGAAAATGAAACAGTTAGTACCAAGCAATATATGCCAGATAAGTTATTTGGAACTTATCCATTGAGGAGTGAAGCAAATCGTTTAGAAAAAAATAGGAAAGATCAAAATAAAACTGAGCTTATTCAGAACGAAAAGTTTACTCAAGCCTATGATGCTCTCGAAAAAGGGTTAAAAACCGTTTTTTTTACCCCGCCATTCATAACCAATTCACATGCATGACCTCTCAATAAAAAAAGGTTAACCAAAGCCAAGTAATTTCTGATCCCAAACAAAAATAGTAGAAAAAGGTTTGACTCACTGGCTTGAGGTCACAATGTATGATGTTCTCTCCCTCCAGCAACCGCAGACATCGCAGTAGTGAGCTGGTGAACCTCCTGATGAGGCTCAGACTGAACCCTTGGTAGTTGTTCTTCTTGATCAGCTCGTATAGGTTGATACTGGAAAGACGAGGACAAAGGTTAAGCTCACCATTAGTATTATCGCTGGATTAACAAGTTGATGATGATGTGTTAAGGTCTTCTGATTAGGTGTTAGGTATTTAGGACATTTTGACTTTACCAGAAAATCTAGATAAGGCCTCACATTACGGATTCATCAGGCTTGCTAGCCTTAGTGCTTCTTATTCAAGGTTGATTACGGTAATCTACCTTAATGGAAGCCATATTCACGAGGAGACTGCGTCATATGGGCTGATATTTAACTTCAATAGCATAGTTTATGTTTACCAGAGAGCGTATCTTTAAATACGTTCAAATAAAGTCACTTTGCGTGTCTAATCATTCTGAATTTTGTTGTAGTTTTTGAAGAATTTATTCCGGAAGATTTATGAGTACCTTGATGTTTAATCAAGTCCTAAAAAACGTGCGAAGCAGGCGATAGTGTTTTTACAAAGCGTCTAAATCCATAAATGTTAATTAATAACATAACACACCATCACGCCTGTAATCCCCGAAGGGTGAAACAGAGTTGTAGGTAGTAGGTACCTAATTATACACCCACATTTCGTCAGTTATGTTTAAGTCCCATGTAATAGGGGGCGTGCCTTTTGCCATCAACCGGGCACAAATCCAGACTCCGTGGCTGCTACTGAGAAATTCGTGATGGAAAAACCCAATAACAATTTGCCCGACCCGGGAATTGAACCCGGGTCCTCATGCTCAGCAGTCGCGGTTACGACCTCTAGACTAGACCAACGAGGCAGTCATGTTAATAAATCTCACCTCATAAGCTCAAAACTGATGCACAAATGGTTCCTAAAGTAGAAATAATCCAGCATATGGATGACATTGTGCGCTTGATCCTTATCCTTCAACCTCAGGTGGTCCAATACCCTGACTTCCACCAGCGCCTGATGATGGAACCGCTTCTTGTTCCTGATAATCTTGATGGCTACTTGGGTCCCTGTGCGGTGGTCTTGCGCCCTGATGACTTGGCCGAAGGATCCCTTACCGATGACCTCGAGGATCTCGTACCTGTAGGCTATGTGGTCGTGGATTTGCTGGAATAAAAGGTATGGGGACACTGTTAGTTGGGTTGGATAACCTTGATATACTAAAGCACCAGCCACACTCGGGCGAATACCGCGCGGACCGCAACTGAGAGCGTCGATTTTTTAATGATTAGGAAGACACACGGCTATCGCGCCCGCTTATACACCTCAATAGTCCGTATAAGTTGGAGTTAATTTCTTCCCGCAACCAACACGGTGTTCACTTTAGCTTAACTAGGCCTTATTCGGTCTTTATGTACCTAGGTCTTTATGTCGCTAACTCGTATGGAGATGTCCCTGAGACTAGGGCTACTGAAAATTGTTAGTATGGGTCTATGGAGTAAAACTCATCTGCCTTTAAGTAAGATATACTACTCTTTCAAGAAAGTACCGAGAAACGATCAATATACACAAAATGAGCCATATCTGGTGAATAAGGTGGCTCGATGGTATTTGTGAGTTTTTGGTCAAAAATTGAGAGGTGTCGTTAAATTTGTATTTACTGTGAGAATGACACTGGGTATATCAAAATAATGAAAAAAATGGCGGATTTTTGGAGCCAAATTCAAATGTTTAGCACGCTCTGCAGCCTGAACGGATCGATAGATTTTAGCATCAAAGGTGTCGTTAGATTCGTATTAATAGTGCAAGTGACACCGGGTATACATTTTGAATCAGAACACAACATAAGCTGGGAGTACCTCCACGCAGTGAAAGCGGTAAAATTTTGTTTGGCTAATGGTCTGCGGAATCTATCACATTTGTAAACTAAAAAGCTGGAAATAAAAAAAAAGAAATTTAAAAAACTCTTTTAGTTTTTTAAATAACATTTATTTTCGTCGAATTTGCCCTCTTAAACGCCGCATAGCGCTCAAATAATATTATTTATTTATTGTTTGACTTTCCGGCAAGAATTCCGAGTGCACAACACCGTGGTAGTCAAAGAAAACGGTCAACATGATTTTGACTTTTGATCCACTTTGGAGTGGTTTTTTCGGTTTCGGTTCAATTGGAAGGCGCCACTCCGAAGCTTGTTGACTAGTTTGCATGTGTAACTTGTAAACCCACGTCTCGTCACCAATAGCAATGCGATTCATGCATGTTGGGTCGGAATTGACTCGTTCTAGCATGTCCTCAGTGACTCTAATGCGATTGAGTTTTTGGAGAAAATTCAGGTCTTTTGGGACTAGCCGAATGGCAACATGTTTCATATCCAAGTGATTATTTATAAAATGTACGGAGCGACTCGTGAGACAGAAAGTTCAGCGGCTATCTCTCTCAAACTTGAATGAGGATTTTCAGTCACAATTTCCTTCACTTTTGCGATGTTAACTTCAGTAGAAGACGTTGATGGCTTCTATAACATTTTCAGGGACTCCGAACACGAAATTCCATTGGCGATGCAAAATTTAAGGCAAACTCTTTGTTCGATGATTATGTCCATTGTGAAATTCGTAATACACACTAGATATCTAACTAAAAAGAGCACTGTATTTAATCTAAATAACCGATGCAACTCAAACTCCGCGCCTTAATGGGAAACAGTTGTGCCGATCTAACAAAAACAATGTATCTGTAACCATAAAGAAATCATCCATTCCCGATACTTTTCTGACTGAATGTAGTTATCGCGTTTGTTAGGGAAGTATGTTTTACTTCAACATTTGAGATTTTATCTAATGGCTAAAAGATGGTATCGGTGCCACTAAATGACCAAATGTTTGGCATCTCAATGGCGTGTCCGTACCATATTGGGACTAAATAACTCTTCCCTCGTAAAGTTAGTATTGGAAAGTGAATAGAAACCTAGGCTATTTAATTATATCTGTCTATCGCTTTGGAGACAAGTCATGGCGTATTTCATTAGGAAATGCTTAATAAGGTCTTCCGGGGTCAACAGCGATAATTCCTTTTGAAACCTTTTAGCAAGAAGTTCAGTGATCACTGTGTATAGGGACTTTATCTCCGAAGTCATAGTCTCCTGCAAATTGAGTTGTGTCCATTCTAGCCTAGATGTTCCTTTCACTTATTTTGGGAACAACATGCCCTTTACTTCGTTACGAATTAATATCCTACAAAAAATTTACCTATCTCTCTTAATTATCTACGTGTGTACACGGTATAACGGAAATTAATAACATATATTTTTGATGCAAATTGACATATTAATTGCCTAAAAGCCTATTACGCTTTCCATTAGCGTCCAGGCTTAACTGATGACATTTCTACATTTTTTTAATCAATTTGCTTTTAAGGCCACCGTAATATGATTACCAATGAATTCATAAGATTAGGTAATGAATCCCGGAAAGCCGGTGGCTAGGGACCACATTTTCGAACGTTGTAAAACAAATTCCTCGGAAAATATTTCATTGCTTGGGTTTCGGCTTTCGAACAATTTATTTAGTATAGAATCGGCCCTTTCAATTCACATTTCGTTATCCTATTTAAAATTCCATTTGAGTATTTTTTTGCTGGAATCAGATTCGTAAAACTTTTTTTTTTGCAATTATTTTGATAAAAAGGCTTTGGGTTTTAATTAGGCTTCGACTCAGAGCTTTTCAATAAAATGTTGGGTTTGCCTGGGATAATATTTCATTGCTTGGGTTTCGGCTTTCGAACAATTAATTTAGGTCATGTATTTAACGGGGCGAAAAAATTATTAAAGCCGGTAGCAAAAGTAGTAGGTTGGCAGCTACAGCGAAGGATAATTTTAAGTAGAAAGTAGCAGTTTAATAATCAGTTGTTAGTTTTGTTTTAATTGAAATTGCAATTGAGTTTTTGTTTTGGTTAATGAATTTATTGGCCTCGACGACGGAGCCCTGCTGCGCGGGGCTCCTATTTTTGCCTGCAGGGTTTAAAGTAACCTAACATGAATGGTATGACGAGAGCTAAGTTCGCTCGCTTCTAACCTATCCGTGTGGGGGTGCCCTAAGCCCCCTGCGCCCTATGTTCTGCTACTTGGTTAGGCAAGATAATTAATGCAACTCCAAATTATGCCAAGCAATTTTTTTCGTTGCCAAGCTATTTTTTTAGAAGCAAATAGTTAGTCGCCCTTTAAGTTGTTAGTCGCCTGGAATATAATTAGCCTTAATTTAGTACAGAATCGGCCCGTTCAATTCCCATTTCGTTATCCTATTGAAAATTCCATTTGAGTATTTTTTGCTGGAATCAGATTCGTATTTAAGGATTTTTTATAATGGAACACAATACATGTAAAAGGTAGAATTAAACTGAAAACCTGGAAAGAGGTCGAACTCATCATTATGAACAACTTGTACTTTTGAATCACGCAAGAAATAGCGAAAAAAACTCTGTTGTTCCCTGTTCCCTATAGAGTGGGTAGAACATAAAATAAATGTATGAAGCAACTGATTTTTCCGGACTGCACCTAATTCCTGCTCTTACACATACATACATAAACACACGCCCTTTTCCCAAGGGGAACGCCACCTGCTATGATCGTTACAAATACAAACTCCTTTCGCTTCGTCGACGTTTATGCATCTGGTCAAACTCGCACAAAAAAATTCCCAAAGAAAAAAAAATTACTTACTAAATAATAATCACTTCCTTCCTTCCTTTCTCCCTTCTTTCTTTTTCTTCTTTCCTTCTTTCACTTCTTCTTAATCTTAATTACTTCGCAAAGAAAATTACTTGACATTTCGGCTCGATACTGATACTGTTAGCCTGCGTCATCCCACTGCTGGGCGAAGGCCTCTCCCCATGACTTCCAGTTGCTTCGATCCAGGTTCAATGTGGACCACTGGTCGCCAGTCTTGTCCAGATCGTCCCGCCATCTTCTACGAGGTCTGCGGCCTTTTGCAGCTCGATACGTTTTGAAAAACATTGTAGTTTCCTCACCTTATTATAGCTGCCATTCTCGTCGTCAAATCCGCAGTTGTTGGGCAGGTTGGCTCTGGCCTGCACCTTGTTGGACTCCAGCCCCAGGAACCAAACCTCCGGGTACTTCCGCACCTCGTTCCTCTCCCATTCTGACAGTCTTTCAGCGTACAGCTTTAGTGCTTCTGCAATGAAAAAGAGAGCAACTTTCTTTAGTATACGGTTCCCAGATCCACGGAGAAAAATCCGGACGTTTCTTTCCTTTGGATTGTGCAGAATAATTTATTCTGCGATTTTTTTACAATGACATATTAACAGAAACACAAGTTTATTCAAAAAATAAATCAGTGTGCTTAAAATGAATGTGTATCATAAAAGCTACTAAAATTGAAACTTAAAAAAACCTTTACATCCTGTACCCATGTACCTATCATGAGACAAAGGTTAAATGTCGCACGTGCTTGCAATTATATCGACCCCTAAGCCCTTAAAAAAACTATTGTAATTAAAACAATATCATTACCAGCCTTGCCATAACTTTATTACAGTTATAATTACAACCATTTCATCCTAAAATGCATGAAGGCCGACCCTCAAATCTGTTCGTTACGTCATAAATAACTCTAATAATAAATCTGTAGCCTCAATAGATGAATGCTGACAATGACCTATATCGACATCCATCACAACAGACAGGAGGCTCTGACGTCACTGTGTGTAATGACGCGATATGACACGTTCACGAACATATACCTACTTTGATATATGTTGTATCTGATGAGTAAGGATAATATGTTAGGACAGGATATTTTGATGGTGTTTGCGGGGATATGTCGCTATAGAGAAACACATTGTAGGTCTTGGGACCGGTAAGCCGTCATTTGTAGATCTTTGACAGTCGTCACAGGTAGTCAGTGGCCCAAAAGTCTGACAACCAGTCTAACCAAGGGGTATCGTATTACCCAGTACTAATTGGGTTGTGGAGGTCGTAGCAGTCGCTCCATGTAAAATACTGGTATTCAGCTGCATCAGGTTGGACTGGAAGCCGACCCCAACATGGTTGGGAAAAGGCTAGGCAGATGATGAAATAGGGTAAGCCGTAAGTACAATTGAAGACTTTGGAGATGGAGGTTCATCTGAATTCAGACCAAATGGATTTGTGGACAAATGACCCTATGAATTTTGTCAGAGAATTCAGTCTAAAATACGCGAAGGAAGTATGAAAGGAAGTATGAAACGAAGGATGATTTAATCATGAAAATGTATCCGGGTTGGTGAGGTTCTCCAGAAAGGTCAGGTGGGTAGTACTCGCAGTCGGCGCGCGTGTATGACCATATGTATGAGATGCCTAAGCTACTAGATAGGGTCAAAAGCTCTGTATGATATAGTATGACCCAGACACGTGGCCATCTCGAACAAGACGTCCACCGTTGTTGTGTCGTCATCGAAGGCACGTGTTCCTTTGATATACCAATCAATACCTTTGTACCTTGTTGTTCATGCGGATAGAATTCAGTCAATGCTATGAAGTTATATAGGTGGTTCGAGGACATTTAAAATAGCAGAACTTTTCAGATGAACCCAATAAAAATAAATCCCCAACTACTCACCACATAACTCCCGATCTATTAAATAATTCTACCTGTAACGACTGTCAAACGTCTACAAATGACAGCCGGGACCAACGTCTTAACGTGTTTTCCGAGGCACGAATTCAAATTCAAATTCATTTTATTTGCAAAAACATGTGTAGATAATATACATGGTATGATGCTTATTATATTTGTGTACAAATTAGTTGGTAACTACCATAACTTTAAAAATAAAAATACAAGAATAATAATATAAATAAATCAACAATTAACATTAAATTTTTTTAAATAGGTAAATTATTCATGCAATTCAAAATAAATAGAATATATTCAGCAAGTATATTTAGAGCGATTTGTCATTTAAAAATTCATTGACATTATAGTAGGTAGGCTTTTTCTGTCACGAAAGAAACTCGGTATGAAATGGGTGGTCACCCATCCACGAACCAACCTAGGCAAGTACTGGTTAACCCTAATCGACTCGTGGGGCTGTTATTATTTAGCCACGAGCTCCTCCCACGCAGTAGAGTAAAATCTGTAAAACCTTGTGTATTAAATAAACATACACAGGTCAAGGTACAACCGTGATCTAGAAACTGTAGGGCTACTCGTTGCAAACATTTTACAGTATGAACATACATAACATAACATCACGCCTGTAATCCCCGAAGGGTTAGGCAGAGGTGGACCTAATAGTACACACACATTTCGCCAGTTATTTTTAAGTCCTATGTAATAGGGGGCGAGCTTATCGCCTATATCAACCGGGCACAAATCCAGACTCCGTGGCTGCTAGCTACTGAGAAATTTCTGATGGTAGAACCCAATGATACTTTGCCCAACCCGGGAATCGAAACCAGAACCTCTTGCTCAGCAGTCGTGCTTACCACCACAAAACCAACGAGGCAGTCGGCCGTTGCAGGGTGAAATACTGAAATATACAATTGCAAGTCACCTAGAAAAATTTAAAAAGGAAGAGTGTCGATAAAAGAGGCTTACGCTGAAAGTTTCAGCTTTAACTTGTAAAGGGGTGAAACTTTTGAAAGCTCGAATGTCGCAAATGTACGGTCTATTTGGCGTAAAGGAAAAATAAATGCATAGCTTGCTAGCTTTTATTCGTCAGTATTCTCAAATAAAATTCTACAAACGTGATTTGAGAACTGACCTGTAGGTAAGTGCCTTTTCAAACGGTCTAGTTCCTGGAGTTGGTAGTGCCAGGTAGAGACGAATGTAATTGACGGTTATAAATGAAAAACTTAAAGAGTCATGTACACAGTTTACCTAATTTAAGTTTCGGTTAAACCAGTAGGGACAGATTACTTCAAGTTCGGCTGAGGACGCCAGATCTTAACAGAACAGCACATCATAATGCAGTACATCATAATGTTAGAGTCCGGTCATCCGGTGTCCGACCAAGTCCGCAATTTTATCCGTACCGATTTGATCGATCCTTTACCCATACATTTGGGGCACTAACTACCCCGATGGACTAGTGGTCGCAATCACGTCTGCTGAACATGAGGTGTTGGGTCCGATTCCCGGGAGGGGCAAAATATAATTGGGTTTTTCCATCAGGAATTTGTCAGTAGCAGCCATGGAATCCGTATTCGTGCCTGGTGGGTGGCAATAGGCTCACCCCCTATTACATGGGACTTTGTTATGTTGGGGCACTGGTTAACCGACACCGGCTCTTCGGCTTGTGAAAAGCGGCTAAATCACACACAAAAGTTACCAGCTAGTAAAGAAAAATATTTGAATCAAGCACCATTGCGATTTAATCACTTGTAGGTATTCTTGGCTACCAGCGACACCCCTAAACGTGAGCTATTACTTGCGAGTAGAGGCGACTGGAGGCGACGTTATCGCCACTAGCGCTGGAGAGATGGCTCTCACATCCACCAATATATTATAGAGGCGTTTAGGTCTGTTCAAATGTACTGTGTGCTGGAAAATTTGGTTTGTATTGATTTTCTGTAAGTTCAGGATAGATGTAATAAGTTTTAGATTGATTTTCAAGTCGATAGTAATTAATTACTCTGAGGTAGATTAATACAGTTATAGATACACATTGTTATACGTAATGAAATGCTATGCTATACGATAAATACCGTCACTCAAATGATCAAATCAGTAATCAATATATGACGACACGGTTGGCGCAGTGGCTGAGCGATTGGCTGCTGCGCTGCGTGTTGCGGGTTTGATTCCCACGCGGAACAAATATTTGAATGTCCTGCAGGTAGTTGTTTTTGTGAGTTTTAAATGTTTGTAAACGCACCCACGATACAGGAGAAATTCCTAGTGTAAGACAACGTTTATAAAAAAATGACGTCACGAAAAATCTTTATCGCAAAAGTAGTTATTCACGAGATTAGGATATTTACAACAGCTCGATAGCAACCGTCAAGTAGACTCACCTGGTCCTCCAACCAGGTGGGCGCCCTCCACCCTTTATAATATATGATGGTGAACTAAATCGGTACTTGACTAATGTACCTATTACCTTTTCGAAAATCAATCTTTGTCCAGCATTTGTACAATTTCAGACCGAGATTGACATTCATTGTAGCACAAATCACTTATTTATTTACAGCCTTCGCTATGAAAAGAGTCTACATAAAAGATTCTATTTTAATTCATTTAGAAAGGTTTCATGAAACAGCCATCCGTTTTGAAATATTATAAAAGCGTCAACAGCCATTCGTCCCTCGCAAATTCCTATTTTAGCGAATATTGTTGTTTGTACAGTTTCAAATTACTCGATTTTTATTTGATTAGCTATTTGTTTTGGGTCGAATTTAATTCTCTGTAAAGGGTAACGAACTCTTAATAAATAAAGCAGAAAGGTTCGCTACACATTTTTTGGGTTCGGCACATCCCACTCGGTTGAATATCTCCGCATACTCGGCCCGTGCATTGGCAACCATCGTTCGGCATCTACCACAGCTGCATTTTCTACCAGTCCCAGTCAGTAGTCAGTACCTTTGCGTGATGTAAAGACAAACTAATTGCAATTCCGAAAAATCATGTTCGTGTTGGCTCGGCCTAGAGCCCGGACTCCACCGAACCGGAGACGAGCGGAGATCTGGGAAGCGCAGAGGAGAGGAAATCTGCACCGTTCACCGCATGCCGCTCACAGCAAACCGCTCATTTCACGCCGCACACAGCACACCTCTTCCCGCGCGCCGCTCACGGCCAACGAAATAAATAAGTTCTATTGGTGGTTTACAACACATCTTCTCTCCTCACGTCTCGTCTCCGCTTCGGTGGAGTCCGGCCCTAATGCAAACCATGCTGAGCGGCTTTGTTCCGACATAAATGTCCTTATAGGTATTCGATTTTGCCTTCCATTCGTGTTGAATCATGCCGACCCGAAGATACCTATGTGTGACATCCCTAAGGCTCTTAATAAAAACAAAGCGTTAACATAAATATTGATGAAAAACGTTTCCGTTAACTAAAACATCGGATATCTACTGTTCCGATGGTAGTAGACTACCATCTGCTGTGCTTATTTATGGGCTGTGACACACAGGCATAATAAGGATTTGGTACCAAAGATTCTCCTGTTGTGATATATATATAGATTTATCTGGTATTGCTAAGATTATTGTGCTAGAAATTGTGTATTTATTGAAGCCCATTCTATAATAGACTTCGAAATCGGTCGAGGCTATTAGCCATCTCCTAACAAAAGGTTTACAGCTGCAGTTTTATCATACAAGTGTGAATAAACTCGCAAATTATAATGAATCATATTGCTCGTTCTTCACACTTTTCTAATGATCCAATACGACGTTACATAAATCTGTGTTGTTAACCCATTTAGCGATACGCGGCCATATTAAGTATTCTTACAAAGTTAAGTGGCCTTTAAGGTAGCGGTTACGTTGATGGTAGAAGAGCGGGGGACTAAATCGCTTGAAATCATATCTGTTTGTTTATACCTAATGATACCTTGATAACCTAAATTAAGTTATTTTTACGACCAGTCATGTGCCCCATGGTATATTTCCCATCGGTGAAAATGATGAACTTGTAAAACCCTTTTCAAAAATTATTGTTAGATAAAGAACTCTTCTGCAAAATATCATGCTACTAGACCCTAAAGAGCTACAATTTCCTTCCCGTTCATTTTGCAACATCTGAGCCCTCAAACTTTTCAACGGAACTCGTTACTTTGACGGTTATAAAAAAGTTATAGGTCTCTTGTTACAAATAGACAACTTAGCATTACAACATTTTATTGTAATAGTTTATATGGAGGAAACTCTTCCTTTGCTCGTCCCAGACGTAATGGAAAACTCGAAATAATTGCCAACATTCACGTTACTATTTTAATATAATACACTGAGATGACACTCCATTTTTGTACAAATACTTAAGAGGACCAGAATGCATTAAACTTTTTCACTTCACCGACGACGAAGGAAAACCTTTTATATCGCAACGTTACATAATTTATACTAATATTATAAAGCTAAAGAGTTTGTTTGTTTGGCGCTAATCTCAGGAACTACTGGTTCGAATTGAAAAATTATTTTAGTTTTGGATAGCCCATTTATCGAGGAAGGCTATAGGCTATAAAACATCACGCTGCGACCAATAGGAGCGGAGCATTAATCAAAAATGTTACGCAGACAAAGTTGCGTCGGTCAGCTAGTATTTAATAAATGTTTTAATTAACCCTGGTTTTATTCTAGGCCATTACTATTCGGGTACTCATCATGACCTTTAACCCTTAGGCCAATTTGGGGTCATTGCAGCATGTGTTTTGCTTCCATTGATATCTATTAAGTAATCCCGTAACAAATCACTCCAAATTTCCAACAAAGTGAATAAATAATTTAAAAGTAATTTATTTAAACTAGTGCTCAGGCTCAGGATGTACTGACTACTTCCTGAACGTCAAAGTTACGAAAGGCAGCCCCCCAAAACCGCCACTCATCACTACCTTCTAGAGTTTTAGCTGGGGAGGAGAACTGGCGGAACAATCTCCCCAGCAACACACGCACCCGCCAACGCCACTTAACAAAACCGCAGCCTTACTTACGATGATTAATATCGTTCGCGTGCTCACACGTGATGGTGTCATATCTTCATAGGATTGGAAATCTTGATACTTGAAAACTATTCAGTTCAGACATAGCTGACGGTTCAAGATTTCAAGTTGATGTATCACCTGCGTAAGTAAAGATGAATGTATTACGGCTTCGGACATTTTTAAAGTTACCTATGTATTGAATGATTAGATACTATGGTCTGAACATATGGCAAGGTGCTAAGGTAGGTTAATTGATGCATGAAAATACTTATATGGAATTTCTCAGTAGCAGCCACGGAGTCCGGATTAGTGCCCGTTGACGGCAATGGGCTCGCCCCTTATTACATGCGACTTAAACATAACTGGCGAAATGTGGGTGTACTATCAGGTAAACCTCTGCCTAACCCTACAGCGATTACAGGCGTGTTGTTATGTTTTATGTTATGTGAAAATATTTGAGCATCTCTGCGTAATTTCCGAATGAATACTGAATCTATATTCACTATGACAGTTAAATGACAAAATTCACCGTTTGCAAATTCGACGAATGCAGAAACGTTTCCATTTCAACACGTAAGCACTGCAGCAGAATCTAGTTGGTAGGTAGTGGCACAGATTGTGAATTTGAATGTACTGATTTTCCCAGAAGCGCGATCGCGTTATTTGCAAAATACCACAGTTAAAAATTATGGTTCTCCTCAATCGTTGAAGCATTTGCTGTTACAGCTGATGTATGATGAAGAATGTTAAATCTCATTATAGATATAGGTACATCTTTAATGAGATTTAACATTCTTCATTCATCTTACTATATTCCATTATAAATGTGAAAGTTTGCATGGATGTATGTTTGTTACTCATTCACGTCAGAACGGCTGAACGGATCTGGATGAGATAGATTATAGTCTGGAACAGCACATAAGTTACTTTTAATCCCGGAAGTACGATCCCGTGGGCAATTCCCGAATACCAGGCGGGCGAAACCGTGGGCATAAGCTAGTAGGTATACTATTTAAACTCACACCTTTTACCACGGTGGTAAAGTGTAACTACAGAACGCCACCTACATGTTTTCATCCACGTTCATACTCTTTAAAATCAACACCAAAGCCACTAATTAACCACATATTCACACACCAAACATGAACACCAGACAGGCAATCCCGAGGGTATATTGATAAGCAATCACCACGACTGTTGACCGCAATATGATTTGATGTACATATGATGTATAGATACCTATGGCTCTCACTCCTGTGCTCCCAGTCGCGTTAGTACTAACGAGAAACCGCGACTCCCAAAGGAACACGTCGAGTCAATAAATACGTAAAGGTTCATTCATGTGTAAGTTCATTTTTTCCGTTTTTGGTCCAATGGTGAAATAACGCATACCTACAGTTTATCTCCTGTTTAAAAACTTTTTGCAAAAAAAAACCGACTTCCAAAGAAAACACTAAAAAAGTGGAAAATAACTTTACTTTCGGAAGTCGGTGACTATTGTTTGTTTCATTGACTTTTTTTCCACCGACTTCCGAAAGTAAAGTTATTTTCCACTTTTTTAGTGTTTTCTTTGGAAGTCGGTTTTTTTTTTGCAAAAAGTTTTTATTTTACCCTTTTTAGTTATGGTATCACGCAGAAATCCTTGTCAAGTATCAATTTCGCAATTTCTTTTACTTGGATGACATTTTTTCCAGTTATTTTGATTTCAAAACCAAACTGCTGAACCGATTTTGATGAAATTTCTATGGGACCAATCGGGAAGTAGATCTATTCAGATAAAAGAAGAATTTTTCAAATCGGTTCATAAATGACGGAGATATGAGGTAAAAAACACAAAAAAAAAACATACTACCGAATTGAGAACCTCCTCCTTTTTTTGAAGTCGGTTAAAAAGCATACAAACTATTCTCCTCATTAAATACTATATGATCCGGCAAACTATGAGGAACCAGCCACTTTGGTCGATCTTCAGATTAAGCCACGCTTGCCTAGGTTGGTCCGTAGATGTGACCACCCATTACATACCGAGTTTCCTCCGTGCCTCGGAAAGCACGTTAAGCCGTTGGTCCCGGCTGTTATTTTTGTAGATCTTTGACAGTTGTTGCTGGTAGTCAGTGGCCCAAAAGTCTGACAACCAGTCTTGGAGTCAGATAGGCAGTCGCTCCATATTAAATACAATATTATAGAGCTGCATCCCTTTAGACTGGAAGCCTAGTCGCCTAAAAGCTAGTCAAATAATAATAATAATTTATTTATTTTCTCGCCACAATACACATTGAGTACATATTTTTAGGGAACAGTTGGATACAGTAAGTATATTGCGGGAGACTGGTGCCTAAACTAGGCTTGGGGCCTGTATTTCAGGACACCAGGTCTCCACCCTTTAGGTTACATAATATTCCAAATCAGACAGTGGTCGCGAGTCAGTTAACAATTATTAAAATTATTCTTAATCTATATAGTGTTAGTGTGGTTAGTATTGTGTGAAGATGAAGGAAAGTGTAGAGTGTGGTTTTGTGTAGTGAGTGAGGATGTAGAAGTTTCTGTTGCCTGGACATGATGATGATCGGACCAACTATCAGAAGTTTCCACCGAGCTGTGTTGTGAGATCTTTTCGACGCAAGCCGATTAATCATTGCTATGAGTATTACATTCAGAACCGATGAAGCTGGGTTCGACTGCGGTGCCTCGACACAAACTATATCTCATCTCCTGCCCTGCCTTATGTGTTATTCCACCTGCACTTTGAAGGACCTGTCCGAAGCCACCACCAACGCCATCGAGATGACAGAGTTCTTGCCAAAATTAATTTGATCTAAAAAAAGGTATCATCGACTGGACGAAGAAGAAGAAACGATGTTAAACATAAACACAAAACTTCGTAAGGAAGCCAGCACGTCCTAGAGCCAAAAGTTCAAAGATATCGTGACGTTCACCCGCATTGGGCCCGCATTGTAAAACGTCCGGCCCACTACCCCCCACAAAACGGAGGTCTGCGCCTCAGTAGTAGGAATATTATGAATTTATGAGCTGATTATCACGCTGTGTCGTGGTACCAAATAACTGTGTTTTAAAGGTAAGATAGGCAGTCTTTCCATGTAAAATACGGATATGTTCAGCAGCATCTGGTTAGACTGGCAGCCGACCCTAATAGGTATGTATAGAAGACAAGGCTTGCATACAGGCACCAAACTTCTTTTAGTTAGGAAAAGCAGAGGAAGACCTATAACACATAAATGGTTGATTAACCGTTATACGGGTTAACCCTTGCTGTAGGGTTTTTCACTTAACCATCCTTACTTATATAAAATATTATAAACGTGAAAGTTTTTATGTATGGATGTTTGTTACTCTTTCACGCAAAAACTACTGAATGGATTTGGATGACATTTGGTACACAGAGAATTTATAACCTGGATTAACATAAGTATAGGATACTTTTTATTCCTGTAGTATGATCCCGTGGGACAATAACCGAAGTCCACGCGGGCAAAGCCGCGGGCATAAGCTAGTAAAAAATAAATCGATTAAAACCCCTAACCTTTGCAGTCCCCGTTTGGACATAACAGAGTAACTATTGACAAGAAATAATTTTCAAGCTGAATAAGCCCGTGTCAAGGTACGTGATGCACTTGAGCCAGAAAGCAGCTGATAATTTCTGCAGCGGATTAAAATATGGCGTCAGTTGTTAGATTCCCGCGCAAATTGCGCCAGCTGGCTGGCAGAAATGGATGACTGCGTTGTTTCTTAGTGACAGACTTAAGTCCCCGACGGAGAATTACTCGCGTTTTGTCAGTCCTTAGAGACTTCGCTGTAATTAAATTCGTTAAATACTGCTGAATGAGAACTTGAGCAGTTGCTTTTATTTATTCCTAAAATGATGTTTGAAGCTCTGTTTATTTCAGAAAAAATGTATATTATAGTTTATATGATTTATAACGAATCACTTTCGCTATTATCAAGGTAAAATCATCACCATCATGCCCCTGTCACATGCTACTTGGGGTCGGCAACCCGAAATTTTTTCAACCATTGTCGTATTATTAATCATTTACTCTTTCTTCCATATCGTTCCTTAAATCCTCACACAATCCATCCACCTTTCCTTTAGTCTTACTCGTATTACGTATTAGTCCAAACAAGTAACAACTAACTCGCTGCGACAAACTACAATTTCCCCCACTATTTAGCTGCACAATAAAGGCTAACAAAAACACTCAGAAAATGTCTAAAGTTTATAACGCGATTACACCATAACTTGCTTTCAATATTGCTCTAGGAAATATGAAAACTAAAGGCAACTACACCACAAACTCGTAACAGCCATTAAACGTTAACTTAAAACTGTAACGGCTCGTTCACTACCTCACACGATGCGACTTGCGACTTCCGTTAGCGACACGCGCGTATGTTACTTATTTCCTTCGTCTGAGTACTGCCGCGGTCTTCTTTCTAGCATGTCGATGGCAATCTGAATTGTGTCGGCCCAGAACTGAGCTGTGGCGCCTTCAGTAGCGTCCATCAGTACCTGTAATGAACAAATAACAGGACACGCAGGGCACGATATTAAGTGCCCTATCGGTTGTCACACTCCAGGGCAGAGTCATCAATGAGTCTCCACCTGAGCACCTGTGGCCAGAGTCTATTTAAACACTTCCAGGTCAGCCATGGCAACAAATGTCCAGCTGGAAGACTTTCAGCAGGTGGACCGAATGGGTTTGGTAGGGATGCACTACCTCGCCATAATTTAAGTCTTTCCGTAGACCACTCGCCAGTTTGACGCCTGTTTCAGTTTTTCAGCATTTACGACACGAGGGTATATAGGTGCAAAGGGTGTCGTGTGTCTGAAGCCATTTTACCGTCGCGGTGACGTGCTCTAAGCAATTTCTTTCATTTGTGTTCCTTCCAGTCGTGTCGATGAGCGTGTATGTACACGTGGCCAAGCGGTTATATGACAAGGTTGCCTAACGTGCCCTCTGAACTCGAACTAATTGAATAGTTTCAGTTAAGAAAGCACTTTATAACGTCTCTCTTCATTTGTGTTGTGACTGTTTAGAAGGGTAGCTGAATTTCAGTTCCTTGTTTAAGTGGATTAAAACTTGTTGTAATGTTGTTAGATGGCCAGAAAACTATAAAATAACATAACATCGCGCTTGTTTTATCCAAAGGAGTAGGCCGTGTTGTACTAATATGGGTACTAGCTCAACCTATGTTAAGGTACTAGGTATTAGGAAGGGGGCAAACCTGGCCATTAACTAAGCTACTTGTACAATTCTATCTACAGTTGTCAGCGTGAAAAATTGTATCAGTTTTGGTAGGTACACTAGACTTCAACATCGCTCAAGCCTGAAGTACCTAAGCTGAACCTTTCTCTTTATTACAAATCACAAAGGCACTGAAGAAAAACGACCCACTTTAAAACGATTGAAGGCTCCTACGCAAAGAATTAGAGCAAAACGCGCTCCTGCGTAAAGCTATTGTCAAATTCCACATAAAACCAAGCCGAAATTTCCACCATTTCTATTTCAGGTTGGGTAAAAAATACATGAACCAAAAGAATACTTCGCTTTCTTAACAAAACCTGAGAATTTATTCAGAAAAGATATCCCAAAATCTTTTTTCATGAAAACAACGAGAACTTTATTGAAAGTTTTTAAAATATGTAGATAGGTCAATATTTTCCAGATTCTATTATTCTTGACCTTTGTTCGTAAACTTAGCTATTCGTGAAAAAATCTTTGTTGCTATGCATTCAAGACGAAGATGAAACTTCTTATATTTTTACTCTCGTTTACACCCAATATTTGAATATCTTATGCCCGGGATACACAAGGCTAGTTTTTCAAACTAGGATAACAAGTTAGTTTTAGTAAGCTAGTAACTCAGGCTTCATGTCTACGGAACTAGTGGAATCTATAGGCTAGTAAGCTAGCGTCTCAAGCTAGGTCAGTTGAATAGGATGGGGTTTTATTTTTTGAGGTAGTAGTACACCCCATCACTGATTTGACTATCTTGGCGTGTATACTATCTCCATGGCCGGCGAAGCTAGTATTTGATTGTCTAGTGAGCAGTGACTAGTTTTTTCTAATCAATTACTTTTAATTTACTCTTGCTGGTGGCGCCTGTAATTTTGTATCCATTCGTTGTATTTTTGGCGACGCAAAATAAATATATCAGGCGTCTTTCGCAATACCTACACTCTTGTCTCGCCATTCATTGCGCTCTGTATACTCGTACACGAAACCAGAGTTACTAGTTTACTAAAATTAGCTTGCAAAACTAGCCTTGAGTATCTCGCTAGGCTTGATTCACCGAGAACTAAGCGACAAAATCAAATACCCAAATGCAAATATACGTTCGGGAAAAAGCTCGAACTGTGCCAAATAAAATAGAACATGATTCAGTGATGTGAGATGCCGAATGTGGTTTGCGATTGGCGAGCAACGATATCTGTAGTTTGCAGCAGCTCAGCTTTGATGTTGATGCAACAAATACTGCTGAATATGCGTGTACCACCTCAAACACGTACAGAACTTAGACGAGTAACCTTTCTTGGTCCTCTATCCACCGCAAGGGCCACATAACTCACACACCAAGCCAAAACCAAAACCATTCGCTCAATAAATCTGAAAACTTGGCAGCAAATTCCATCTCCGGCCGCATCAAGCACCAAAAATAGGTAGCTAGTAGGCAGAATGCGCCAAATCAGGGGCGGCAGTGGCGGCCATTGACACAGCCACGTCCGTTAAATGAACTTCTCCTACCGACGGCGATTAGCGAAAAGCGAGTAGAGTTTGTAACCCAAATAAATTATATTTGGTACAAAACACAAATGTTACATTATTGAAATGTGACAGTGGATCCCACACTAGGATACCCTGTGTCGCAGGATAAAGCCTCTTTCGAGTGGTCAAGTATCAGATCTAAGCTAGGAAATATATGTATATGCAACGGTTATAGGTTTACATTAGACAAAAGCGCGATTGTTTGAGCTGTACGGCCTCAAGCCTTACATTAATTCAGAAACTTTTAATAAATATGTTGCAACATACTCAAAAATTTTTAAAAACACTTGCAAGGTTGCTAAAGCCTTATTCATTAGCAACAAGATTAAATCCGCAGATAATAAAATAAAGACGGTTTGGAAAATTATCAATAGTGAAACTAATAGAAATAAAAAATCCAATGGTGATATCACATTAGAAACCTCACGTGGTGTTCTAAGCTCTAAAAATGAAGTTGCTCAAGAATTTGTAGATTTCTTTACCAGTATCCCACTTAAAACTACCGAAACCTTAAATTCCTCACCCTTGCTTTCTATTGATTTATTAAGAGCAAATGTTTCAGCCTGTCCGGTTGAGTTTCAATTTAAACATATAAACCCCATAGCTGTCATTAAAGCCTTTAAGGAAATCAAAATCAAATTAACAGAAGATCTATGGGGAATGTCTATTAAAGTTTGCCAAGCTATTATTGAGACTATAGCACCGTACTTGGCTTTAATATTTAATTTGTGTGTGGACCAAGGCGTCTTCCCGGACCTTATGAAATACAGCAAGGTAATACCACTTTTCAAATCCGGGGACAGTAAAGACACCAATAACTATAGACCCGTATCCGTATTGCCAGTTTTTAGCAAGGTGTTTGAGAAGATAATGCTTAATCAGATGCTTAACCACTTTAACAACAATAAGATCTTACATGAGAAACAATATGGTTTCACCAAAGGACGTTGTACGACTGACGCCGGTGTCACCTTATTAAAACACATATTCACTGCGTGGGAGGAGGCACAAGATGCCATAGGAATCTTCTGTGATCTCTCGAAAGCGTTTGATTGCGTGAGCCACGAAACCCTACTCCTTAAACTTGAGCATTACGGTTTGGGAAAACTTGCGCTCAGTTTAGTGAAGTCGTATTTAAACGATAGACATCAGCAAGTACAAATAAATGGTGTCAATTCAATGGGTTTAAAAGTAAGGATGGGTGTACCACAAGGCTCGATATTAGGTCCTTTCCTCTTTTTAGTCTATATTAATGATCTACCCCATTTATTTAAAAACCAACCACAAATGGTGTTGTTTGCTGACGATACTTCTTTAATATTTAAGATCAACAGACGTGCCTCAAATCTTGACGACGTAAATAGCGCCCTACTGCAGGTCCATAATTGGTTTACCGCGAATAATTTAGTATTAAATGGGAAAAAAACCAAGTGCATAAAATTTACTCTACCAAATGTCAAAAGTAGTGATTGTGACATAGTATTGGATCAAGAGAAACTAAAATTCGTCGATGAAACTGTTTTCTTGGGGATCACGCTCGACTCAAGGCTACAATGGGGTCCTCATTTAACATCTCTTGCAGGACGGCTGAGTTCAGCAGCATATGCTGTTAGAAAAATCCGTCAATTTACTGATGTAGATACCGCGAGGCTAGTCTATTTTAGTTATTTTCATAGTATTATGTCATACGGTATTTTACTATGGGGACGGGCTGCAGACATCGAGTCTATATTTATTCTGCAGAAAAGAGCCATCAGAGCCATATATAATCTACGTAGGCGCGATTCTCTAAGAGAACTGTTTAAGGAAATTAACATTATGACAGTACCTTGCCAATACATCTATGAAAACATAATGTACGTTAGAAAAAATCTGCATTTATTTAGTAAAAGAGGCGACAGACACCACTATAATACTAGAACCAGGGACCAACTAGTTCAGCCAGGTTTCAGGCTAGCTAAAGTAGACTCATCTTTCATGGGGTACTGTTTAAAATGTTACAATAAAATACCTCCCCGCATTCTACAACTGAATGAGACGAAGTTTAAATCTTGTATAAAACGCACACTATGTAGGCAAGCATACTATAAGTTGGGAGATTACATTGATGATAAAAATGCTTGGCTCAATGCTGGTCCTGCTCCACAACCATAGGGGCAAACTAATTGATTACTTTGTGAAGTTATTGTGGAAGCTGCAGAAGATTGTAAACATATCTTTGCATTGTATAGATTCAGTCTCTTAGTATTATATAATTGCATAGCACATGTGTGAGTTCTATGTACGATAAAGCTACCATTTACATCTTTTACTGACTCGAATTTGCCCTGGCGGTTGAGAGAATGTCATGCTCACTCAAATGTCTCGCTGATGGTGGCGCGTGTGTCGGGTCGTTTAGTTCCCTCCAAAATGGTTGAGTTGAATGATGGCTGATCCATGCGTCATGTTCGTGAACGGGCGCTGTCAGTTGTGACTGGTCATCTCGCAGCTGCCATGGATTATTGTATTTTTGAATTGTTAATTTTATCTTTTTATTCTGGACGCTCTTACTCGCACGTCTTTCTACATCGTTCTCACATATATGTTTAATCTCGACATGAATGATGTAACCGAGACTGTGTAACAACATAATGATTTAAAAGAGTGTCCATGGAGTTTCTTGCCCATTCTTCTCCATAGAGATCTACGCTTTCGAATGGGCAACTACAGTACTTTCACAAGTTATTATGCCCTGTGACTGGGACTGTAGCTTAGTTTATTTTTTGTGTTTTGACATTCAAAAGTGCCTGTAATGGTTTAATTGAAATAAATGCTTTGAGTTTGAGTTTGAGTTTGAAAAGATCTGGTGCTGGGTGTCTGTCATATGAGGTGGCGAGCACGGACAGCGAATGCGCGAGGACGACGGGCGTTTACGCTTTTATGCATATGTAGACCGTAACAAGCTAAGGAGTGTTCTGCCCTCCAAGCGAGCATCGCTGAGCGAGGACTCACTTTGATAGCTCTTATCACTTCGACAAAAGAGTACTCGCCTGAGGTGTGGACAGTCAGGGATTAACTACTAATAAAGTGTAACTATTTTGCTTACAAGAGAGCTACAATCGTTTCTTGAGCGAGAAAATCGTAGATAGTTTGTCGCTAAGTCGTCGTCGACGGTGGGACAGGTACCTAAACGCTAGTACGTAGAACAGCCATTGTGTGAAGCTTTAGTGTTATTAAATCGCTTTTTGTTAACTGAGCTTGGTTTCAGCGCTGCAGCGGGTTTTTGTTAAGCGCTATCGCGAATGTGCAAGTGATTTCGGTTGGCTGGGTTTCTGTGGGTCGCGTGGATAAAATAATAGTCGTTTTATGGGCATATTGTGTTAATGTAGACTTATTTACCTATTTACGCCATTATTTTCGGACGAATTGTGTGGGCCAGATGTATAATCGTGAACGAAATGAAGAGAGGATTTAAGGTTAGTAGGGATCAGAAGAAGTATGTTTGAAATTACAATCACAACACAATATTATAATCAGTATCTACCTTGTGTTGCATGGCTCTCTCACCTTTAGATGTGAAAATCTAATGACCGCGTCAGTGAGGTTGACTTGCTGAGTTTCAGGGCAAAATTGGGGCAGCAGACCTCTATAGATAGATAGAATATTCTTTATTATGTGCACAATACAAATTTCAATTTACATAAAGAAAACATTTCACATAGGGTGACACAATGGGCGGTCTTATCGCTTAAAAGCAATCTTTTCAAGACAACCTTTGGATTTAACATTCGTCTGGTCGAAGGATCCCCTCTTTTTTGTAGGATGAGTAACTTTACACCATGTTCTCCATCCCCTTATAACCTTCCTCTCCTACCTTATAGTGATGACTCAAAAACAAAAAGAAGCCTCCTCTTTCAAATATACACAAGATCTAATTAGTCATTTGCTCTGCGCCGCGCCCGCCACGTGACACGACGCTGTTTTTTTTCTCTGTATAATTAAGTGCGACCGCGTTGACCTACATACAGGTTCGGAGTCCGAGAGAGGAGAGGCCTCTCCAAATAAATGGCGACCGAGAGACGAAGGGTTGCCTATCGATATGTAGGTATATATTGCTTTTGGGAGTAAGATTGACGCCTCAGTCGTGATTTTAGAGTAAAAGAATTCCTGGAAAGTCGAATGAGAGTGAGTCATTTATCATCACCATAGGCATTGCTAACCATGGTCCTGGATTGCCGAACGAAATGGAAACTGCACGTTGTATGCGGAACAGATCACTGGTGATTTTAGCTTATCAGCGGACAGGATTACTGTTTAAATCTGGGGTGGGATCTGGGGGGTGGGGTGGGGTGGACGGGGATCTGGGGTCAGCGTCGTCGTCGTCGTCCAACTCAAGCTGTTCAGCTGTTCAATTTTCTATGAAACTACATAGGTACTGAAACGCACACTTATAGCACCACAGCGTGTCGCTTCTGATGCGGATCAGATAGTTATACCTGGTGAGGTGACATGATGCCAATCCGGTGATTTTAAGTGTGCTTAAGGTGGAAGTGCCAGGGTGGGCCGCGAAATTCAATTTTTCTTGCTGTTTTTAGATTTGCGGGTCAGTGTGCTGTATAAATAAATAAATAAATATCGCTGGACATTACACACAGCGCCATCTAGTGCCACACTAAGCAACGAGGCTTGTGTCGTGGACACCAGATAGTTGATATACTACATAAATACTTTTTGTTTGTAAATACATACTTATTATACATATAAACATCCATGACTCGGTAACAAATGTCTATGCTCATCACACAAACACTTGCTCCTACCGGGACTCGAACCCGGAACCCTATGAACGTAAGGCAGCCTCACTACCGCTGCGCCATTCGGGTCGTCGATGTATGTTGATTAATTGTATCCCATTCAATAACTACTTCATGGAAAAGTCATTCAATGGGATTAAATGAACTTAGTAGTTAGTATTGATGATTTTAATGATTATAACTCTGTTATATTTTGTTTAGCACAAATCTGCAAATTGCAAAAAAACTAAGAAAAATTGAATTTCGCGGGCTACCCTGGCGCATCTTGCGTAAGATTCCACGTCTCCATGACTAATACTCTTGATGCAATTCCTAACTCTACACTCTACTCCACGATTTGGAATCCGGAAAACAAACCTTACCATTATGTACACCCCAAACCAAGAAAACATTAACATTTTCGCTGCTAATTTGCATTGCACGTAAACATCACAGCTCATGAATAATAAACAAACGGTGACCTTTATGTATAGACGAACGAATTCGAATGAACCCGAATTCCACGTAAAATATCCAGCTCTTATTTCCATTGTTTATTTCCAAGAACATATTTCGGTCAGAAAACGAGAGGTATTGTTTTAAAAGCATTTGTCCGGTAAAATGGATTATTGCTAACACGTGCCGGAGGAAATCATATTGCATAAAATAAAAACGGTGAAAACCTCTACTCCTTCTTAGAAGGAGTTGGTTGAGAGCCCGACCACATTTAAAATCTTTACTATGGGTAATTAGACGCTAATAATGACGACGATGGACGATGATGATGATGGTATAATGGCGCAGAAGGCTGTTTTCCAAGATTACGAATTCAAGAAAAGTAAAAATGCTGTTACTTTTGCAAGACTTAATCTAACTTAAACATACACTAGCTGACCGGCGCAACTTCGTCTGCGTAACATTTTGGATTATGCTCCGCTCCTATTGGTCGCAGCGTGATGTTATATAGCCTTCCTCGATAAATGGGCTATCCAACATTAAAATAATTTTTCAATTCGAACTGGTAGTTCCTGAGATTAGCGCGTTCAACCAAACAAACGCTTTAGCTTTATAATAATATTTGTATATATATATGGTGATTATGGTAATCTGTAGAGAACACAACTGCAAATACATCTATTCTTCGACATATTGTTAAGGTTCTAAATATTTCATAAATCATATTTATTTCTGTAAATTGGATTGCAAAAAAAACACTTACACGTCACATCATGTTATGTTTTAAAGCTAGATGGGGCAGGTGTTTCGTATCTGACTGCTATGAGAAAAAAGAGCAACAAACTCGTCCCACTTAGCACTAAACTTCTAAAATACTTTCCGCACATTCGTATCAAATAACTTAGCACAACTGTAACTGGAAATAGCGAACGTAACGGGAGTCTGATAAATATTAAATTGTGCAAAGGGTACCGATGTAGGTCGTAAAATTACAATATTACTACTACCTGTAACATCTTCTGTATAACCAACCTATCCCGAACCCTGTGTCACAGAAAATGGCATAGTATTGAAAGATCCAGCAGGTTTTGAGATACGATACATATACATACGTTTGAAGTTTAGAATTTAAGTTTTACACCCGTATCTATGTATAGTCAAGTTAAAGTAATTACTTGAGCTTAAGTAATTACTTACAAATTTTTTATGCAATAGACATGAATTTAAACGAAGTAAGAACCATCAAAGAAAGCAAAGCTAGGAATTCTAACTTTTTACAGTTCTAACTTCAAGCAATTAATTATCAATACAAATCGTATACATAATAAAAATCGTATCTTAAATAATGACATTTACTCAAGTAAAAACTTTGACTTGTTTATAGATACGGGTGTTAAAGTCATACAAAGGAGTACTACTAAGAATTTGATGAACAGCAAAGTCAAGCCGAAGCAAGTTCCACACATATTCGGCTTTCATAATGCTCGTGGTGATCAGAAAACTGTTCGGCATCTACCAACATGCGAGTCGGCTCGGCAAAATCTGAGATAAGCCGAGCGGCAGTCTGTACCCCAACGAGAATTCATGCTGCAAAGCTGCGGATACTGCTGACCCGAATATAATCATGCGCATCATCCCTCAGAAATGCGCGTAGATAATTCTAGCGCAGAAAGCATGTTACATAACATAACAACCCGCCTGAAATCCCGAAAAGGTCAAGCAGAGGTGTAACTAATAGCTTAGTACACCCACATTTCGCCAGTTATGTTTTAAGTCCCATGTAATAGGGGCCGAGCCTATTGCCATCAACCGGACACAAATCCAGACTTCGTGGCTGCTACTGAGCAATTCTTGATAGAAAAACTCAATAACACTTTGCCCGACCCGAGAATCGAACCCAGTATCTCATGCTCAGCAGTCTCACTCGTGACCACTCGTCCAACGAAGCAGTCAGACAGCATCTTATTCTTACCTATTCCCCATTCAGTAGATATGACAAACACACAAGTCGTGCTACACTGACATAACTATATAAATATGTATTACACCAGCAAAATAGCATTTGTCAGCTGTCCTTTACACGTAGTGCCTTCGTAGAACGTAAATAAGTAATAACATCAGTCGAGTTGCTTGAAAAGTGTCACAGCCCTGCATTCCAGCTGATTTACGGCAGCAGGAAGCTCGTGGCCAATCAAATCACTGATGCAGTTTAGAACGCAGGTCCACAGCCAATGAGTGCGGGCTAATAGATTCACCACGAAGGATTTTCTGCTTCGACTATTCATCCGCATTGCGTCGAATCTAATGTTCTCTGAGAAATGGAATGTTTGTACAAAATAAATACAGAATGAACAGCCAAAAAATGTAACAGACAGATGTACAGTTACTTTCGCATTAATAGGTACTATTAGTATGGATTGGATAATACGACTAGCGATTCGCCCCATCTTCGCACGGCGCCACCCACCGGGTCCAAAACTATGACTATCTATCACGCTGGAGCCAACCAAACACAATCACTAAATTTCAATAAAGTCGGTTGGGTGGTTGCTGAGATTACCGTGTACGAACATAATGACACGTGATTTTAATCATATTAACAAGAACAAGTGGGTTCCAGAATAATATGTTCAAAACTTCATACAATTATAATCAATACAAAAGCAAGAAATGACTATAGTAAGCGCCAGATAAACGTGGAATAACGGTCATTGACCCATATACATTTATTGACGTACTTAATTCCGAAAACAATAATAATGACATAAAGCTGTCCTGAATCGACATCTATCGTGATTCTTTCCTTTTTTAGTAATGAAAATCGATTCATAATTTATTGTCCGTGTACCTACGCAGAGAAATGAAGGAAAGGGCAATGAACTTTATTTCACGTTTATCTGGCGCTTACTATATTAAAAGTTCCTTAGTGTAGGTATTCATATTTGTGGGCGTGATTGTATTCGTACGAAAGTTATTTTTAGACTTTCTAGGTTTTACTCTACCAACGGGGTCTGAGGTTTTTGACCTTTGGCCGTTTTCCGGCTACTGTACTGTACAATTTCTTCGTTTGTGAATGAGGTTCTTTTAACCTTTAAAAGTAATGGCCAATCTCTGAAGAACGGTTTACAGTTGAGACTTGAGTTACGAGTAGCTAGCTGACCTTAGCCGCACATCTAACAATCGAACATTTTCATTCTGTATTGTACGAGTATACAAACTCAAAGCATTTATTTCAATTAGACCATTACAGGCACTTTTGAATGTCAAAAAAACTAAGCTACGGTCCCAGTCACAGGGCATAATAACTGTGAAAGTACTGCAGTTGTCCATTCGAAAGCGTAGATCTCTATGGAGAAGAATGGGCAAGAAACTCAATGGACACTCTTTTAAATCATTATGTTGTTACAAAGTGTGAGAACGATGTAGAAAGACGTGCGAGTAAGGGCGTCCAGAGTAAAAAAAAAATACAATCGGCATGTTTCACGTTTGTTTATCAAATAGCTGTATTTCCCGTTCTCTAAAATCAGTTACCTCGTCCAAGAAAGTCCCGAAAGTATTTGTATACCAGTCTTACTATGGGGTACCGTATTACTAACTGGGTTATGGAGGTCAGATCGGTAGTCACTCCATGTAAAATACTGGATTCCGCTGCATCCGGTAAAGACTGGAAGCCGACCCTAATAAATTTGAGAAAAGGCTAGGCAGACGACGATTTTAAAGCAATCTTAATGGTTAGTCACTTCATAAAAACCGTGGGAAGCAGGGGCGGTTCATTATGTATGTATAACATAATTCATCCCTAAAATCATGTAGCTATTCTAAACATCAAACTTAGAAATAGTCATACATAAAATCACCATCACTACCTACATAGTATAAAACAAAGTCGCTTCCCGCTGTCTGTCCCTATGTATGCTTATTAGATCTTTAAAACTACGCCACGGATTTTGATGTGTGTGTTTTTTTTTTTTTAAATAGATAGAGTGATTCAACAGGAAGGTTTATAATTATGTATAATACATGCATATTATAGTAGAGAAAGCATAAGTGTCTACATTGCACCCGTGCGAAGCCAGGGCGGGTCGCTAGTGAATTATAAAGGACAGCCCAATTTAGCCCACGCTGAGTGGGAGTACTGAGTACAGACTGTAGAATGTGTAGAAATCATCAACATTACAATGGGCTCATGTTGAAAGCTAGGAGCACTAAAGTTAGACTGTGTACTTAAATGTGGAGTAATCTGTGAGGCTTTGGAACTGTTGAATATGGTTTTATCATATGAATATGAGCTATTTTTAACCGACTTCAAAAAAAGGAGGAGGTTCTCAATTCGGTTGTATGTTTTTTTTGTGTTTGTTACCTCATATCTTCGTCATTAATGAACCGATTTGAAAAATTCTTCTTTTATCTGAATGGATCTACTTCCCAATTGGTCCCATAGAAATTTCATCGAAATCGGTTCAGCAGTTTGGTTTTGCCATCAAAATAGCTGGAAAAATTATGTCATCCAAGTAAAAGAAATTGCGAAATTGATACTTGACAAGGATTTGTGTGTGATGCGATAACTAAAAAGGGTAAAATAAAAACTTTTGTGCAAAAAAAAACCGACTTCCAAAAAAAACACTAAAAAAGTGGAAAATAACTTTACTTTCGGAAGTCGGTGGCAAAAAAGTTTTCAATGGTATTTTTTTTATCTAAACATTATTTTTATAAAAATAAATAATTTAAAATTAGTAGACCCAAAAAATTAATACTGGCTCCTTACTTTTCAACATCCATTAAGATTAATGTAATGGATGTTGAAAAATCGTAGTCAATCAAGTGAAAAACAGGATCAAGTAATTTTAAGTTACTTATGTGTTATAAAAATATACTTAGATAATTATTTTCCCATTGAAATGGCTTCTTTATAGCCGTTAGATGACTCTCTGAAAATATTTCGTATAAGAATAGTTAGACCTTATATACACAACATTACGCCTGTAATCCCCGCAGGTTTAGGCAGAGGTGTACCTAACAGTACGCTCACATTTCGCCAGTTATGTTTCAGTCCCATGTAATAGGGGGCGAACCTATTGCCATGAACCTGGGACTGATCCAGAGTCCGTGGCTGCTACTGAGAAATTCCTTATGGAAAAACCCAATAACACTTTTCCCGACCTGGGAATCGAACCCCGGACCTCATGTTCAGCAGCCGCGCTCGCGACCTCTAGACCAACGAGGCAGTGAAAGGCTTGAAATAAATTTATTAATTTTGCTGAACTAAACATACTGATTGCCGCACGATATTCATCTTTTTAGGGTTCCGTACCTCAAAAGGAAAAAACGGAACCCTTATAAGATCACTTTGTTGTCCGTCCGTCCGTCCGTCCGTCCGTTCGTCCGTCCGTCCGTCCGTCCGTCCGTCCGTCCGTCTGTCAAGACCGTTTTTCTCAGGAACGCGTGGAGGTATCAAACTGAAATTTCTATATGATACTTAGTTCTACTGTCCCTGGAAGCTGTAGAAAAATCAACCTTCTAAGTCAACGCAATCAAAAGATACAGCCACTTAGGCCGCAAATTTCCGCAAATTTTCGAAACTCGCACGGGAATCAAAACCTACAGGGTACTTCCCGTGAACTTAGAATCTTGAAATTTTGTACGAAGTCACGTCTTATAGTACAGATATAGGAAAAATTACGAAAACCGTAAATTTTTAGTTTCGTCATATAAAAAAAAGTTATATACCCACAGGTTTGTACGGAACCCTCGGTGCGCGAGTCCAACTCGCACTTGACCGGTTTTTTTTTTTACTTGCTTTGTACTCCTAGTATCTCGTTTTTAAAAAGGTGATCCAAAATGGCGCTGTTTACTAGCTTGAGCAAACAACAAAGAAGGAGATATAACTGAAAAAATAATCATGGCTTATCTAGTAATGGAAAATGGTAGCTAAGCGTTCCTGAAAGTAGACATAGACGTGTAACGAACCTCTCTACAAATATGTCACAAAAATATGTATCAAGATGAAGAAGTGACCCAAAATGTGGGTAATGTCCCTTCAAAGTGGAGCACTTAATGTTTTACGACGAAATAAGAAAGAATTACCAACAAATGTAAATAATGTCGTCTGGACAAATACTTTACGTTTACGATGCCGGGTCATCGTATATATTCGCATGTACAATTGCATTGCGTTAAGAAATAAGGAATCATGCGACAGTGTTATAAAAATGGAAATTGAGCTTTAAAATTATGCGACTAGCATCCAAAACTCCATTTTAAGTTGTCCTCTTGATTCGTTGTTTCTTAACGCCGTTCAATTGTACATACAGGACCCTTCACCAGTTATTGGACTCCTCTCTGTCTTTTGCCAAAATCGCGACATTCGTCTTTTGCTCGATGTACGAGAACCTGTGATAAGCTTTCGTCGTTGAACATTTTTGCACTTCAATTTAAAATCAAAAGTGTTATTTCTAAACTTAACCTTCGAATATATGTAACATCTTGACTCCAATCCGCACAGGGCCCGCGTGGTGGACTTCGGCCCGCTCAATCCAACAGAGAGAAAGCCTGTTTCACAGCAGTGAGAACAGAATAGTTTGACTATGTTATGTATGTACGTCCTACAGATGTTGATTCCCAGGTCGGGCAAAGTGTTATTGGGTTTTTCCATTAGAAACTTCTCAGTAGCAGCCACGGAGTCTAGATTTGTGCCCGGTTGATGGCAATAGGCTTGCATAATATTACATGGGACTTTAACATAACTGGCGAAATGTGGGTGTACTATTAGGTACGCCTTACCCTTTGGGGGTTACAGCGTGATGTTATGTTATGTAGGTCTTACAGAACAGTAAAAGTGTCATCACTCTATCCCAAGAATCAGTTTGACCAAAACACACCTTAAGCCATCCATTTTAAAATCAAGCACCTCCCCACCCTTTAAAGCACTTTTTATCACGTTATAAAATCACTAGCAATTCAGCAAGCTGGATAACTATGATATATGAGAAGTTTCCTAACTGTATTTACGTACTGAAGCGGGGACAAGTGGCTCCAATACTTCGGGAGCCGTTCGGAAGCAATTTGCCAAGTTGACAGGCAAGGCTTCGGACTGGAAGTTTCGAGTACTTACCCAACGTGTGTGGGGATAGGTGGTATTGATATTGGAGAAAACTTAATATCGGTCTACACATTTTGAACGACTTTATTGTATAATATGTTTAGGTATTTTGGGTAGTTTTTTCCAATAACAAACTCCCAGAAAGAGCTTAATAATTAACATGATCTCACTAGTTGTGAGAAAATAACCACAAAATCCACTATATTTTTAAAAAATGTGTTTAAAGGAAGAACACAAAACAGTGCTACGCGCTACGCTTCTACGCCGTAGCAATCGCTACGCCAAAGACGCCCGAGTAAAAGAGCCCATAAATTGACCTATGTTGCTTTACAAGTATTTGATTTAAAACTTATAATGGCGAAGCTGCCTCTATAATAGACAGATAATCTGTGGGAGTTCAAATCAAATCAAATCATTTTTATTGTGGACTATAGGTATACATCATAAATACAGGTCTTAAATAATTAAAATAAGTTCAGCTATGTCCCGCCATTGAGGCATACAATAATAAAATACAAATCAGAAGTTAAAACACAATTAGTCATATTAGTCTCGATACATTATTAAAATATTCCAAATTATAAAAACATACAAATTCAATTCCAAGTCATATTAGTCATAATTCATTATTTAAACATTGCAAATTATATTCTTACACAAATAGGTACTATACAACAACAACAACGTGGAAGAAAATGATACTTATTTTCCTTTCTTGTTACTGGAATACAATATTTTTGTCACACAAGTAATCTTTGACATCATAATAGTTAAACTCACGCATGTCTAACAGTTAAGCCACGGGTAAACTATTTACACAAAGTAATTAAATAAAAGTATTAATCAAACATTGTTCATATAGTTTTTGCCATTGGGTTTCTACTAAATACTTTATTCCGATGCATTTAAAAATGATTTTCTTTGGAGAGCCTGGACAGTACGTTGCCTTTAAGGAGTTTCTATTATTTTGTAATGCCAATACACACTATTTTGTTTTTATTTCCTTTCATTTATGGCTCAAAGACTTTTGGACAGGTGTTATCATAGATGCAGCGGATACGTGGCTTTTAATATTGACAACGATTTTAGAAAATAGTTCGTCTTATTAGAGCGTCCTCTATATCACTTACACGTATGCCATTCCCTATCTCGACTCGATATTGCAGTACCTACACCATAATTCATTTATCAATATCAATTATAAAGTTCTACAATCCTCTTTCTGAGATACCGGAGTAGGATGAGATAATTAATCACAACTCCGCAGTAACCAAGATCTGCAAAACAATGGAACTATCCGATCTCGATATAACACCGGCTCCACTCCATGAAGTGGTTATTATTTCCCTTCTGGAGCCTGTCGAGACTTCGCTTTCGTTGCTAAGTTGAATCTAGGAGTGTCCTCCACTATTCTAAAGTGCAACAAAACATATATATATATATATATCATATCTCTGTCGGAGTTTCTGCTTATAACACCATCGTATTGACATCGAATTCATAGAAATACTCTCTGGCTAGATTTAAATATAGGAAGCGAAGATACATTTCACATTTTATTCAAATACAGCACTCAAATTCAGACACTTAAAATCATTTGCAAGGCAAGAGATATGTATTATATAGTGACACAGTATCAGTTTACGGTGGCTGCTCATGGTGCAAACTCGAAGGACACAAAAACGCATGTCTTTCCACATGACACTTCAATTCTGGGTTAACTCTCGCCTTTGTACTGCTGTAATATTGCAACATGTATTTTTGGGATCCCTTTTTTTTCGCATAATGTTTTTTTTTCCTAATATACTTTGGCATACAGTTTATGTTGACATAATTATCTTGTAGGTTAATTTGTTTTGGCTTAATTTTAATTCGCATAATGTTACTAGGCCTAATGACTATTAGCATAATAGTATTAAGGCATGAAAATTAATATACAAGGTGTAGTTTTGCAACCTCGTCAAAATTCAGGAGGTTGTCAATGATAATAATCGCTGCTTTTTTTAGTTGTTTTAATTTGACACTATTTCAGAATGAAGCCCTTTTCAAAAGAGGAGAATCACCCGTTTATCGAATAAACGTCTGCGTTTGTTTGTGTGTGTGAAAGCGCGGTTATAGGGCTAGTGCGTAGGGGTAGTGGTACGGGCAGCGTTTTAATACGGGTGGTGTATGTATACTTATCGATTACCGATATTAAGAAAAAATATTAAAAATTACCTAACCATTTTATTATTGATTCGGGTCGAGAATCATTACCTTAGTTACCTCCTTGAATTTGACGAGGATGCAAAGCAACACACCTTGTAAGTATATTTATTTTTAATTTTCATGCAAAAGTTTTATTTGGTATCCTGTCATTTCACCGAAAATTTATTTACAAATCTTCATTTGACAAGCAACGGTTGGCAAGAACATACCTAATTGGTAATTTTCATCAGCTTACTACAATTATTTGCCAAACTTGGTGTTAGCGGCGCGATACGACATTGTAAGAGGAAGTGCGCGGGGTATGAGCGGAAGAGGGGCGAGTCTCTGACCGCCACATTTTTTTTTGCTAATAGACAGTGCCATTACAAACGCGACATGCAACGCGCGCTTCCTCCGCCAAAAGTTTTGTACCTACATTTTGAAAATATAAACCGTTCTGCACAGCTCGTCGTTTTCATCTTGACCCACACTTAACATTGGTCATTCGAACCGGATCTTGAATGTATAAGACTCCGCCGCCAAGGTCAATGATGGTAAATACCCGCAGTACCATTCGAAAACAAAGAGAGGAGAAGGAATTGGAGTCAAAGCTACAATTGGCAACAGGAGCACAGGAAATGCCACCGCCTACACCAGTAAAGAAAAAGGATGATGAACTTGAAGTAAAAAGTTCTTGTGCCGCGAGTGTAGTGAAATCGGAACGAGCTGGAAAACAAAATCCGCCTTCACATGCATCACGTCAGTCAGTCAGGTCCAAGAAACCGTCATCATCACAATCGATACAAGCACAAAAAAGGAGACTGGAACTAGAAGCAGCCCAGGCGAAGGCGCGCATAGAAATGGAACTCATTGATAGAAAATTAGCGGCTGACCTAGCCGAACTCGACGAAGAATACAGTCCACCATCAGAAACATCGGAACAAAATGACGGCGCGGGTGACATCGAGAAGTGGTTGGAGCGCAGTCAACATGAACTACAGCAGCTTGACAGTGATAAACAGAAGTCGCACACGAACCCGACCGACACAGAAGGGGCAGTTCAACAGCTTACGAGCGCATTCAAAGATCTCGTCACGTCGTCAGCCATCCAGCAAAATACCAAACTGATGAGTCGTCTTAGCACACCGAAAGAACTCCCTGGTTTCAGCGGAGACCCAACAGAGTGGCTTCATTTCGAGCAAGCTTATGTGGAATCCACAGAGGTTTGTAACTTCACCGATAAAGAAAACCTTTGGCGGTTACGTAAGTGTTTACGTGGCGCCGCTCACGAAGCTGTAGCTGGCCTGCTTATCAGTGGTGCTTCATCTACAGACGTAATGTCCACTTTGAAACTACAATTCGGAAACGTAGACGTCATTCTTTCTCGCATCGTGTCAGACATAAAAAGGATGAACAATCTTTCTGCAGATTACCATCGAGAACTAATACCATTTTCCGTCAAAATAAAGAACTACGTCGCAGCTGTACGAGCCCTCGGTCGCCATGAATACCTGCAAGGCATGGAAGTAGCTAACATTATCCTATTTAAGCTACCTACCACCCTGCTCGCGAAGTGGACAGACTATAGTTTCCCGTTTATCACCGCCGAATCACCTAAACCTAGACTAGATGTATTATCAGATTTCCTCACCGAAGAAGCTGTGAAAATATCAATCTGCAGTGCTACTTTATTACAACCTAGAACGGACAATTTCAAACGTAAACAAAGTGATAAAGTGAACAATATACAAACTATTCTAGTACAAAATGGACAAAGTGAAGAAAAGTGTCGTTATTGTCGTACCGGCACTCATAAATTAACCGAGTGTAAAAAGTTTAAAAAATCGCTACGAAAGGACAGATGGTCGCACGTAAAGCGTAACGGTATTTGTTATCAGTGTTTAACAGCGCATTATCGTAGGGACACATGCACCGCTCCCAGCTGTGACGTAAATAATTGTGGACAATCTCATCACCGATTATTACATTATGTGGCGCGTCAAAACAATAGTGAACCCGTGCCAACGGTACAACCTGAAGTTCCACCCGAAACTGAAGTTCCATCCGAGACAATAACAAATATTAATGTCAGCTGTTCCGTTATGTTAAAGATTGTACCTATAAACATTCACGGACCCAACGGAAGTGTGAGCGCGACCGCTCTGCTGGACGACGGTTCGACTGTGTCGTTGGTTAGCGCTTCGCTGGCGGAGAGAGTGGGGCTGCGCGGCCGCCGGGAATGTCTTCGTGTGTGTGGCGCGTGGAACGACACGGAGCTAGTGTGCAACGCACAGCGCGCAAAAGTGACTTTGTGTGGTGCTGATAACAAGATGTTTACAATCGACGCGCGAATCGTTGATGAATTAAACTTACCGCCAAGTCTGTCCACAGTAAATAGTAAAAACTACGCGCACCTAAGTGATATCAGCCATAATTTATGCACAGAAACACAACTACAACCACAAGTCTTAATCGGACAAGATAATTGTCACCTTCTCTTACCTTTGGAAGTGAGGTTGAGTAAACCCGATGAACCCTGTGCCACCCGGACTCCTCTGGGTTGGTGCCTGCATGGAAGGGTACCTAATGTTTACTTACCTAATTCTGCTGTACGCCACTCCTCATTGTTTGTCACTAGTGACGTCATAGCCGCAGAATGTGAACTACGAGAAATCCAGGAGGAGGTGCGAAGGTCGTTCTCAATTGAGTCTATGGGCGTATCTGGTAAGCCAAGACAGAACTCAGAAGACTTACGCGCTGTTGAAAGTTTAGAACGAACTTCAGTACTCATCAATGGTCAATGGCATGTTGGCTTACCTTGGCGAGACGAGAAATGTGTGATGCCGGACTCGTACCCGACGGCTATGTGTAGACTGAAAGGAGTAGAATTGAAATTAACCAGAAACAAAGAATATGCGAATAGGTACAAAGAACGCGTACGACATCTATTCGATAACGACTACGCAAAAATATGTAATAACTTAAATGTTACACCGAAAACTTGGTACTTACCTCACTTTGGAGTCGATAACCCCAACAAGAAAAAACTGCGTTTAGTGTTCGACGCGGCAGCTAGAACAAACGGATTATCACTTAACGACTACTTATTGAAAGGCCCCGACCTACTTATGTCGTTATTCGGCATTATGTTAAGATTTAGAGAAAATCGAGTAGCCGTGTCTGGAGATATTAAAGATATGTTCCTCAGAGTAAAAATTCGACCAGAAGACCAGGACGCCTTCCGATTCCTATATAGAGAAGAACCAGCAGGACCTATAAATACTTATGTAATGACTTCCCTAATTTTTGGTGCTAATTGCTCGCCCTTCGTAGCCCAATTCGTAAAGAACAAGAACGCGAAGCAGTATGAGTCATCAATGCCCGCTGCGGCTTCTGCTATATATAAAAGCCACTATATGGATGACTATATAGACAGCCTACCTGACGAAGAGACCGCGATACAGCTGATTCATGACGTCATGTTAATTCACCAGAAAGGCGGTTTCGAAATGCGGAATTGGACGAGCAACAGTAAACAAGTACTTGCGAGCTTACCTAAAGATTTACTCGGCGATGCAGCCGTTAAATTTAAAATAGGTCAACAGTATGAAGGCGAACGTACGCTTGGATTGATTTGGCATCCAAGTGATGATATTTTGAGATTCGACGTATCTTTCAAGCGGATACCCGAAAATATTATAACGGGAACACAAAAACCTACCAAGAGAGAAATGTTACGTGTGGTCATGTCTATATTTGACGTATATGGCATCCTAGCACCGTACACCATAAATGGAAAAATTATTCTTCAAGAAACTTGGAAATTAAATATTAATTGGGATGATTATATACCTGATACAGTGTTCGAGAAATGGTCAAAATGGATCAATTTATTGAAAACATTACAAGATTTTGGCTTGCCAAGGCATTATCCGGCTGCTACCATAGGAGTGAGCGAGAAGAAAGACAAAATTCCCCCGCCATCCAACACGAGCGCTACGGCTACGAGTGCTACGAAGATTGCTACGAACGTAGCGGACGCGGAATCGGCTACGAGCGCTATGGCTATGACACACAGCTGTTGCATGTTAAATGATGGAAAGATTCCTACTCATGCTAGTTATAGAAACCTACAGATGCATATATTTTGTGATGCGTCTAGCAAGGCATACTGCGCCGTCGCGTATTGGAGATGGATTGACGACAAGAATATTATACGCGTAGCATTCATTGCGAGTAAATGTCGGGTTGTAGGAAACAAACCGATTACTATTCCGCGCTTGGAGCTTCAAGCTGCTGTCTTAGCAGCTAGATTAGCAGACTCAGTTGCACGAGAACATACAATAAAACCTGAGCGACGAATATTCTGGAGCGACTCGACAACAGTACTACACTGGATAAGAAATGATGCTCGTGATTTTAAAGTCTACGTAGCAAACCGGTTAGGCGAAATTGATGAGCTAACCAAGATGAATGAATGGCGATACGTACCAACAAAGCTAAACGCAGCCGATACTGCTACGAGAGAAAACTACTCCTACCCTGTACTGCCAAATGAATGGATATACGGCCCAACGTTCTTACACTGCGAAGAAGACGAATGGCCGCTTGACGTCATATCTGGTGAAAGGAAAGAAACACTATTGGAATGTATTAATTTAATAAAAGAAGATACACAACATATTTACTTACCCGTACCTGATGCTACTCGATTTAGTTCATGGCTACGCTTACGTCGATCGGCTTCTATGGTACTCAAGTTTATAAATAAATGCAAGAAGCTTACCTTTGAGTTCGACGACACTATGAAGAATGCTGAAATATTATTACTGAAAAAGTCACAAGCTGAATGGTTTAGCAAGGAGTTATCTGCGATAAAAAACCACAGATGTGTACCAAAAACAAGTAACATACTTACCTTGTCTCCTTACCTGGACGAACACGGAGTGTTGCGGGTCGGTGGCCGCATCGGGGTTGCTGCTGGTATTCTACCTGAAACTAAAAACCCTGTAATATTAAATGGAAGAAGTTATATTGCTAAATTGATCGTCAAGTATTATCATTACTACTACGCACACGGAAATCAAGAAACTGTAGTAAATGAAATCAAACAAAGATATTGGATCACCAGACTTAGACCTACCGTTAAGCATGTAACATCTAAGTGCTCAACTTGTAAAATTAGAAAATCCAAACCAGAAGTACAAAGAATGGGAGACTTACCTGGTGCTCGAGTGGCCCATCACGAACGGCCCTTTACTTACTGCGGTGTGGATTTATTTGGTCCCATGGAAGTTACGGTGGGAAGACGTCGCGAGAAAAGATACGGCGTCTTATTTACCTGTTTGACAGTACGAGCAATCCATCTGGAAGTAGTTACTAATCTTACAACCGACTCCTTTATTATGGCATCGCGAAGGATGGCCGCGAGACGGGGATGGCCTCAATATTTGTATTCCGATAATGGAACAAATCTCCGAGGAACGAATACGGAGCTGAAAAAAGCTATAAAGGAGCTGGACGAAGAAGTGCTGAAAAATGAGGCCTTAAATCGAGGAACAAAATGGACTTTCATACCGCCTGCGAGTCCCCACTGGGGTGGGGCGTGGGAAAGACTCATCAGAAGCGTAAAGACCAGCCTGAGAGTAATCTTGAAAGAACGTGCGCCGAGAGATGAAACTCTTAACACTCTGTTGACAGAAGTTGAGAATATGGTGAACAGCCGGCCGTTGACTCACGTGTCTGTGAACCCAAATGATCCTGAAACATTAACACCTAATCATTTCCTGCTGGGATCGTCGTCTGCCTTACCTCACATCGGAAAATTTGATGATTCAGACGTTTATCTGCGCAAACAATGGCGAATTGCACAGAGATTGGCTGACATGTACTGGCGCAGATGGGTCAAGGAAGTACTACCGGACTTGCTGCCCCGCAAGAGGTGGCAAGATGAACGCAAAAATGTACAAGTGGGCGACTTTGTACTTATAGTGGACCCAGACAGTCCCCGCAACTCTTGGCCCAAAGGAATTATTCAGGAAGTCATGCCAGGAAAAGATGATCGAGTCAGAATGGTTCGAGTAAAAACGAAATCTGGAATTTTGACTAGATCGGTTACGCGCATTGCTCGGATACCGGTAGATGAAGAGTGCTGCTGAGGCAGCACTGGGGTGGGGTATGTTAGCGGCGCGATACGACATTGTAAGAGGAAGTGCGCGGGGTATGAGCGGAAGAGGGGCGAGTCTCTGACCGCCACATTTTTTTTTGCTAATAGACAGTGCCATTACAAACGCGACATGCAACGCGCGCTTCCTCCGCCAAAAGTTTTGTACCTACATTTTGAAAATATAAACCGTTCTGCACAGCTCGTCGTTTTCATCTTGACCCACACTTAACACTTGGCAAATAAATAATTTACTTAAAATGATATTTACGGTAAACTTTTATTTGAAAAACAATTCATATTATATGCAAGTCATTTCGTAAAACAACGTTTGAAATAAAAACGTTTTACTTATTGCATTATTACGCAATTTTCAAAAAAATAATCTTACTCAAGGGTTATTTTAATTAATAAAAAACAAAAACTCAGGGTTCATGAGCGAGCGAAGCGAGCTCGGGACTTGGAGCAACTCGACTCGGACAGGTTAGGTTCGAAGGGGATGGTGGGGTCTAGTGAACAAGCGAAACTAGTGAACTAAGACCCTGCCATCCCCTTCGTGTTAGGTTACTTTAAACCCTGCAAACAGAAATAGGAGTACCGTGAAGCGGGGCTACGTCGACTATGACTTATTACAAAATATTGATATTTGAACCATTAGGTACGTCAGCCGTTAGGTATGTTAAACTTTTAGTTTTAGATATTAACGTACCCCTCATTATCGCTTTGTGACTGGTTTAGAAGATGTATTATAAAATGATATTTACTTAAAAAGTAATTTTGCCAATAGAATTATGTAAAATATCGCAAAAAAGTAAAGTGTAAAATATCATATTTTAGGAGTTAATTTTTATGCGTATTTGTTTTGCCTAAAAAAATAGTTTTAATATCATGATGCGTAAATAAATTTATGCTTTTGAACGTTATGCTTAATCATTAATATAATTAGACAAATTATGCTTAAAAAAATGCGTAAGCTGTTATGCGTAAATATCATTAGGATAAACAAAAGTATACCATGTTATATTATGTCTTAAAGTTTTGTGCAAATGGATAGGAATCCGTATTTTTTGGTACATAATACTAGAATACTTCCCTTTTCATCTAAGTAATATTGACTACATAATCGTGCGTTGTGACCTTCATTAACTTATACGTCGTATACCCAATCCTACGTCCCATTCCCCAAGACGTCGGGTCCTAGCTCACGTGGCTACCCAAACGTAAGTCCTGTATTCTTTGCTTACGCACTTGGTTACGACACCCTTCTTCACGTGCCAAGCCGTCAGGCAACACGCTGAGAAGCCACACAATAGGTACTACTTTGTCTCGACTTTTAAAACATCTCACGAGGTCGAAAACGTTTTGAATAAAAACTTTCCTACTTAGAGAAAAGGGGACTATTCATAAAGATTGAAATTGGGCAAGATGTTAGAATCCCTTTAAATAATACTTTTCTCGTCGCATTGAATAAAGTTACTTCGGGGTGTTTTTTTTTTCTAAAGAGTTATGACGACAGACGGC
The DNA here is from genome assembly GCA_964057025.1 of Standfussiana lucernea. Taxonomy (NCBI): domain Eukaryota; kingdom Metazoa; phylum Arthropoda; class Insecta; order Lepidoptera; family Noctuidae; genus Standfussiana; species Standfussiana lucernea. The sequence goes on from OZ059787.1 coordinate 16,675,719, forward strand.
TACACGTTCGTGGCCAAGTGTTTTACAAAACGAAATTGTTTTAAAATTACGAAATATGCCACAAAAACTTTTTTTCCAAGCGCCCATAGCAACTTGAGTTGACGTAAGATCCCGGATTTCTTGTGTTAAAAATTCAAAAAACTGACAACGTTGAGGTGAACCGCTGAGGGCTTTTTGCTGCGTCAATGGCGAAGAAGATGATTGCATTTTTTTTTTAAATTATGCTTGTCTACCAATTTTATTAATTTTATTTTAATTATAATTTTATGATTGTTATTATTGTTTCTACATTATTTTTATTTCTGAATAATTTATAATTACTATTGAATCATAATAAAATCTTACTTGTGTCTTGCTGTGCTGTGCCACACCGAACATTTGATTATTCAATCTACCTTTACTGCTTATATTGGGCCACCAAGATACAGGCTGTGCCTAGTCTGGGGCCTACGGCTAATTCTACTTTGGAATTCTTTTAACTCTGCTCATTGTATTTTGTTTTTTTGCTTGTATGTTACCTAACTTGTGTGTGTCAATAAATTTAATTTTATTTAAATCTCTTCTTAGTCGTTCACTCTTGAAAGAGTGGTGGTCGCGGTCATGGGGGGTCGCCCACAACTGCGGTCGCTGCGTTTGCGATCCTTTTCCTCCGGTCTCTATCGGCCGCATGGCGAGCACATGCTGCCAGAGGGATCGTGGTGACAGATTAGATGGAGTCTGTCCATCGGGTCGGTGATCGACCACGTGGTTTAAATTATTTAAATAGTCAACCACATAATAGTACAATTATCTGCACGGTATATTGGATTGACTCGCATTTTTTTAATAACCTACCATTTTAAAAACTCTCCCCTGGAGTCGATATACCTTAAACTGTGTATAGTTTACGTGTTTATGAGATAGAATCTATAAACGCTAAGCAACTAAAAAAATGCTAGAGAGTGCAAGAACGAACACTATTCAAAGAAAATGATACTTTCACCCCAGCTTAATTAGCAGAAAAGCCTCTTACCCAATACACTTTTCTACGCATTACAGTGAAACATTAGACCTAGCACGTGCAAATCCTTGAGTGACAGAATGAAGCCCCTCAAGCAATAAAATACTTGTGTTAAATAGGTACCTGCTGACGCTAAAATGTTCTATCGATTCTTGTGACATTTGTTGACCTATTTGGTAGCTTAATGTTCTTTTTCTGGGTTAGCGGAACTGTGTGTAGGTACTGTCGGCAAATGTCAGTGGAATTAAAATAAAGCGTCGATCGCGAAATATTAAATGCTATGAATATTGATAGAGCACTTTTAGGGCTATCTGTGTGTTTGAACCTTTGTTATGTAATGTTATAAGATCCTAGAAAGCTTGTTATGAAGCTGCATTATCAGATTTTTTACTGGGTCATTTGTATGACTATTAAAACGAGGGCCCCAACTAAAAATTTATAAAGAGATCAGTGGTCTGTCGATTGTCTGTTTTTTATGGATAATCTGTCAAAAACACACAATCGAAAGACCATTAAACGTTGTATTATTCAAATAAAGGACTGTGAATTAATCTTTGCTCCCTTTGATACGAAATAATTGAGGACGTTACGAAAATGTATTTTTAATGGGAACAAAATTCCCAAGTTATTGAGGTCAAAATCTAAGAGGTCTCTGCCAGCTGAAGAAATAAATTGATAGCGTGATTGATGGACCAAGGATTGTAGGCCGTCCAGAATTAATGGTAGAAACGACGGACTAATAATAGATGAGTGATCCCGAGAGATTGCATGACTCGGACTTTCCTTTAAAACCTTTTTGCTGACATTGAATATTCGTCCGTCACTTTTTTTTCTTAAATAAAGCTCAAAGTAAAACAAAGACTTGTTGAGCATCGGGGCGCCAGACTATTTTATATCAGACTCAATTCAGCGATAGCGCCGTATCTTTGCTAGATTTTCGCTAAGATAAAATATATTTAAGGGAAACAAAGAAAGCTCTATTGATCCCGGCTCGATTTCGATACAATTTAAAGTTAATTCCGAGAAAATTGCTCTAGACGTTGGGAACGAAAATATATTGTATGGTAGGTTCAAAGATGTTGAACCCTATAAATTTAGCCTATTAGGTTCCATACCTCCCTTACTTACTCAAAGAGATTAAAAAGACTTATAGAGCGGACATTGGGAATATTTTCATACAATAATTTTGATCCCGAACATTTTCGATTTTGACAGACGAATGCAACCCGACAAGCGGGCATGTGACACTAGACAGAACGATTTGTTACCAAGTTGTAACAAGATTTGGATTACGATTTTCTTAGTCTTGTTCCGTGTATCGCTCGTAAGTATTTGAATGTATTTGCCTATACTACAGATCGCAATTTTCTTTAGCTAGATATTTCAAATTTTATTGACTGTTAAAGCAACACTCAACTTTGTATTTGCCTCCAGCCATCGTAAAAAAGGATGCTTGGTATCTTAAATGAGGAATAAAAAACTTGAATATTCTTTTCCATGAACCGATGGCTAATGTGTTCAAAAGAAAAATGGCGGGACATGAATCTTCGTTCCCAACGTCTCATTTTTCACGAGGAAAATCTTAATAAACAAAGAATATTAACATAAAAAGATGAATAACAAATTGAGATTACTTTTTTTTTTGTTTTAAAAGCAAATTCCAAAGTCTCAAAATATTACAAATATTTAGTAAGTCAATTTCTTAGAAAACTAGAGAAGATTATTATCTATCGCTGCTTCACAGAGTCTGAATAGGTGGTTCTTATCTACCGGACAAACGAAATAAAAATGGCATAGAATTTGCATAAATTAATCAAAAAGATTTTAGAGTTATGAATCGGATATTGGGAATATTGTCATAGTAAAATTCTGATCCCGAACATTTTCGATTTTGACAGACGAATGCTACCTGACAAGCGGGCGTATGACACTAGACGGACCGACTTGTTACAAAGTAGTATAAGTATTGGATTACGATTTTCTTCGTCTTGTCCCGTCTGTCGCTCGTAAATATTTGAATGTCTTTGTAAATCTGGCAGATTTTACTCGAATTCTTCCACATTAGGGAAGTTATAAACTGGCAATTAAAATGATAAAGTACATGTCATCTACATAATTATATGAGAATTATTTTACGCGTTCTTTACATAATTATGTATATACATACTACTTTACATATATTTCTATATCCTATTGTAATATTCTACCCTTATAACAATAAGCCCCGGAGGAGAACCGGCTCTGTTCGGTATTTGATAACTATGTGTTTTTTGTGAGATTTGATTTGATATACAAAACTATTATTGTACGTCGATATATCAGCAACCATTTAATAACTTTATACCTAATTCTATCCAATATCGAATCATAGAGAATAGAAATACAGGACATTTGGGTAGTCGTTGTGATGACGAGTGGAGAAGAACCCTAAAGGAATGGTTCCCGAGAGCTGTTGAGACGAGCACTAGCAGTTCAAGAACAGCCAGATGCGTCGGACAATCTACAGAAAATCGCGGGATACAGAAGACCTGCAGGAGACTCGCACATATCAGGGCATCAAGGCACCTAAGGGAGCTGGCCCCTACTTATTCGTGGGTGGAACAAGGCTCCTAATGATGAACTCAAACATATCTTGAAAAATAAAATGAATAGTTACTTACTAATCCATAAAATCTAACTTGATTAAAATGACAGCTTCCAAACTAAAGGGAATAGTAGCTTTGGTCATATCAAAATAAATAATTACAAATGCATATTTATGCAGGTAGTATTTTACGTTGTGTAAATATGGGTATTAAGGGCAAATTAAAAAAAAGCAGTGATAGCCTAGTGGTATGACCGTTGGACTGCCAAGTCATAGGTCTCGAGTTCGAACCCAGGACACGCACCTCTGATTTTTCGGAATCATGTGCGTATTGAATAATTATCACTTGCTTCGGTGAAGGAAAACATCGTGAGGAAACCAGCATACCTGAGAGATATTTCTCGACGGTATGTAAAGCCAAGTCAGAGGCCCATGGGCGGCATAAAAACTCTGACACCAGGTTAGACACTAACCACATGATAAAGAAAGAAAAAGGGCAAATAAAACGAAACTATAAAAACAGCCATAATAAAATTATCGGCTTAACTATGTAAAATTGAACTTGATTAAAATGACAGCTGTCAGGATGGACAGCTGTCATTTTACAAATTTTAAGAACCATAGTTTTAGTGTTTGCCTGCGTCATCCCGCTAGTGGTGCCAGGCCTTAGAATTAATAGCAGAGAATAAAATATCTAAAAGCACGTTCGCATCACCGTTCCCGACCTACACAATACTTCAAAATAAATTATAATAGAACCTACTTATAAAACCACGTAACCTTATTCCCTCTGGGCCTCTGATATAATCCAAGTCACATTCGGCACAGTGTCAATAATCATTCCACAACAAACACTTAGCTATGATTGCCGTCGAATGTATCGGAATAGGAACATACGTACGTATGTACGTACATATAGGTGACATTACCTCACTCGGCACTTGGTAAATATATCGTATTTCTGATGTAATATTGTTTTTGTTACAGCCCCATTGATACTGCGTCTTTTTTTGTTTCTTTTTCGCTACGGCGTAGTATGAGGAGCTCGTGGCGTAATAATATCAGCCGCACGGGTTGATCTTTAAGGTTAAGGATGAGTTTGCTAAGGTTGATCCATGGATGGGTGACCATTTATTACATACCGAGTTTCCTCCGAGCCTCGGAAAGCACCTTTAAGCCGTTGATACCGACTGTCATTTGTAGATCTTTGACAGCCGTTACAGGTAAGTTAGTGGCCCGGAAGTCTGAAAACCCGTCTTACCAAGAGGTATCGTATTACCCAGTACTAAATGGATTGTGAAGGTCGACGGAAGAATAAACAAATTGACAGATAGACAATAGAAATCTGTTTACAATCTGTTATTTTGTCTATTCTTCCGTAGACAAAACGCGTTTCTACGGTGATCATGCTACGCGTGCTGGTGTTTTTGGTTTATTGTTGGCTAGTTGATTAATGTTCTTCTACAGAAGAGGGTTAAATCTTCAAAGAAAACTCAGATTAACTTTCTGAAAGAATTGTTGAATGTGCAAACACCGCAAGAGCTGATTGCCCCTACTGAAAATACCAAACTGTTTCCCAATTTTGGGTCGACATCAGTAAGAATTGTTCTCTTGTAAACTTGTCTTAAATATTGACTTCTTCTTTATCGTGTGGTTAATGCCTAACCTGGTATCAGAGTTTTTATGCCGCCCATGGGCCTCTGACTTGGCTTTACATGCCGTCGAGAAATATCTCTCAACCATGCTGGTTTCCTCACGATGTTTTCCTTCACCGAAGAAAGTGATAATTATATAATACGCACATGATTCCGGAAAAAGCAACAGTGATAGCCTAGTGGTGTGACCGTTGGACTGCCATGTCATAGGTCTCGAGTTCGAACCTCTGAATATTGACTTCATTAAAAATGTTTGTCTTTACGCAGTTTTTACTAGGCTCTTATAGTTCGACTGCAAGTCACAGGGCTCTTCCCATTCAGAGACAGAAGAACCATTAACCATCACGCTTACTCATTACATTTTAGCAATATCAGTTCATTAGTTTGTATCCATAAAATTTTCTTTCAATACGAGACGTTGTCATCGCAGTGTTTCAGTGAAAGTGCCAATTACACCGGAAAAAATACAATGATACTCATTCGTAAGGTTTAGAGCTTTATTCAAGGTGTCCATCATCCCGAAAGGTTATAAACCCGGAATCTTTTTATTTATTTTATTAAATGGTCTCGTATCTTGACCTCAATCTTGTCCTGAGAACAGAGATAAAGTCGACGATGGAACGAGCTCACCACGTTAAATATGCTGTTATTCACTATAAAAGATACAAAGTACGTACCACCATTATTTTCGGCGGTATTATTGGTTATGTGTGTAATTCAGCACAAAGCGAAACCTTTCCATTGATTGCGGTCCGGTGTCACGCGAAAAAAAGGTTTTTCATTCAATTTATTACTGTCATACGAACAATGTAAAAAATAATGCTCGAGTTTCGTGGGCTAAAAATAAGGGTAACAAATATAACAGTGTTTCATGCAGAAGGTATTATGTATGCATTATTGTGTTTTTTTTACTTAAAGAATAAAATGTCGACCTTCTGAAATGATTGCAGTTGAACAATCAAAAATACATGGTTAAAGTTAAAAAATCAGCTGTTCAGTACATTTATGTTCGCCTAACTCGTCAAAATGTACTGAACATCTGATTTTTTTTACGCGATTTCAGGGTTGGTCCCATAGTAAAAGTGTTATAATGAGTACAATGACCCCTTAAGAGGATTAAAACGACTTCAATTTAACCATGTATAAGCATTAAAAGGCACATAAGAAATAAAAATGTCGAATGTTCAAAATAGCTAAATCAAGCTCATAGGACTGGAACTTATTCACATAACATTTATTTGCCAGAAACCACTAAGCTTATTTTTGGATATTAAACAAGCTGTGTACATTAAATAGATTTGTGATACCACAATTTTTAATTAAATACTCATTTCTAAACAGCCTTTTAAAGTTTACCTCGTTTTTGAACGACTTTTGTTTACATATTTGTGAAACTTATGTAGATTACCCTGTTTTGGATTTAGGGTGTTTAAATTATTATGTATCCTGCCTGTGTAGGAGGTTTTGGGGAAATGAACTGTTTACTATGTTTTGTAGCTTTACACTGTTTACACAATTATAAAATAAAATGGTTGTAGACGATAAAATGGTTGCTTGTCTGGGTTTACATCTTTTTGGGGCTAACTGTACTGAAAGCATTTGCTCGAAATTGGCATGCATTTGTGGTGCTTTATTCTATGCGAAATTGGAGGCATTCAATAGAATTTTCAACGTAAAGACCAATTAATAAATCGACCATTTTGGAGTAAAACTTTCTATTTATAAAAGTCTCTTTTCACGATTCAACAAAATGTAATTAATTGGTTTGGGAAATGCCAAATCTGCCGAGCGAGTATATTCCGTTCCCCTGAATATCTGTCGGTGCCGGTACCAGGAAACTGTCGTCATGTATAATTTATATCTAATTTTAGAAACTGGGTTAATATGCCGTGATAAGGCTGTTTGCAGAAATAAATTAAAGGCGAAAGTTATTGACAAGGTTCGAAAATAGAAATAATTCGTTTGCTTATAAATAAAACAGAATCGGGAATTCGAGGCGGTTTTTTATGGATACATTTTGCGTTTGCGCGAAAATGAGAACTTAACCTGAAATTCCATGATTCAGATATGATTTACTCGTATGAAGTTAGACGCAATCATCGTACTTACGTAAGAGACATCGGCGCGATTCTAGGCCACTAGGTTTGAAATTGTTCTTTTATAAAAACTACTGTGTATTTATACAGTGTAGGTTTTCCTCAGTTGTATATAACAGCAGATTTCTTTGACTGCACATTATTTATTTATTTATTTTATGATAGGTAGCTTCACAGCTGACAGTACATAAACATAAAATTATTATACTACATTACGCCAATTAGGAAGTACACAGAAAAATAATAAGACAAGCAAAGAGTGACTCCAATTAACTGTCGTTAAAGTTTATAGTGTGATCTATATGGCCTATTATGGTTTTGGTATTCTATTTGTGTGGCGTTAAATTACATCTCTCTCAGATGCTTAATGTAACTTGAAAATTCGACAAGCGATATTCCAGATTTTTGGAATACTCGACTTTATACCAAACCCTATATCGGCTTTCAAACTCCAAAATCTACATTTCCCTTACCTGCAGGTGTGAGCGGCCTGGCTCGAGGAGTGACCGGCGGCGGCTGCTGAGCATTGTGGTTGTCATCCCGAGGGGGGCTGGCCACTGCACCCTCAGAGTTGTTGTTCACCGGAGGACCTGGACCCTCGCCAGCTCCCGCCTCGATTTGCAGCTGGAAAAGATAGTTGGGTTTAGAAGTATACTAGAGACGTCATGTTAGTCGTCATGTTAGACGTCAGGCTATCAATTTGAGTACAGCGTAGAAAACGTAAACGCACGCAAAAATGGCAAATTGTACATGGAATATTCTTTTTCGTGTTGCTGGCACAACAGTGGGATATTAAATATTGAACTTTTGAGGCTAACAGAGGGGGATGCTATTGTTGAACATTCGTGAAATTGCTTTATCAAACATCTATTAAAGAAATAAGATGGCTATTTAGTTCCGATTTTGACTACGCTTTAACAGATGCTTGTGCAGCTATACACGGACGTGTTCATAGTGCAGACGAAACGTAAATGCAACAAATACAATCTCCAATCAACAATCTACAATCTCCTTTTTATGAAATAAATTTATTTATTTATATTTAGAGGAAAACGCACTGCGGCAAACTTCTTGCATTAAAATGAAAAACCAAAGACAAGTAGCAAGGTGGGTGTACCATGGAAGGCCACTCTAATAAATAAACAGTTATTATTCGTTCATATACTGGATAAATGAAACGAACGAATATTTAAGTAATACTTTGTTTTATTCCGTAAAATATAAACCACTTTTTTAAATTTCAGATTTGATCAATATTGATTAAACTTAAGTTTCATTGAACTCTTAAAAATGGCCTTGCTAGAAACAAGGCTCCTTAGAAGGCCATTATAATAAATCAGTCATTTAACACTAAAAGTTAATAAATAGCCATTAAATCTACAATAAAAAGAAGTGGTTTATATATTACGTAATAAAACAAAGTATTACTAAAATATTTGTTAGTTTCATTTATCCAGTAAATAAACGAATAATAACTATTTATTTGTTAGAGTGGCCTTCTATGGTACACCCACCTTATTTTAACGTCGCCGATTTCCGATATCAATGAAGCAAGGGACCGTACTGCCAAAATAGTGGCGCGAGCGATTCACCGCCGCGTCTGTGATTTCTAGTTCGATGGATGTTTATGTAGATAGAAGGAATTTGTCATCACATGGCAATAACTACGAAATTTTAATAATTGGCCTTCGAAGGAGCATGGCCTTCCATGGTCCACCCACCTCACTTATTTTTCAAGGACTTAGGTTCGTTTTCTTTTAAACAACATCAATCGTTAAAAGAAAATATAAGAAACCGGATAACTTCCTGAACGACGAAAGAAGCCTTAAAAATAAGTACCGTACTTATTTGTTTTCAGAGCTATATTTAATAGAATGTCAGGCAAAGTTTCCATTACCACGGTCACGAACAGATTTAAAAGAAAATGGAAGTGCTGGCGATACAAATACATATATTCGGTAGTTATTTTTGTAAGCCGTTGGACCCATCAGTTTATAGATATTTGAAGTCGTTACGGCTTGTCTGAAGCACGAAAATCTGACACCTAGTCTTACCAAAAAGAAAGAAAAATGTTTATTAATAGTAAAAAAAAAAAAATCATAAAAGTGTTACAGTATTAAGATGTGACACTGGATACTGCACTAGGATACCCTGTGTCGTAGGAACATAGTTTAATAGAAGGTAACATGTTAAGCATAAGCAGTCACTCCATGTAAAATACTGGTATACATCTGCATCCGGTTAGACTGGAAGACTGGAAGGACAAGACAGATCATAATATATTTTTGTAAGTCACGTTAATGTTCATAAAGATTTGATGTCATCAATCATTTTATCTTTCCCAAAGTTATCCCTCAGTACAGCGACCTTCGACGAAAGATAAAAAGGAAAAGATGGAGGTTTCGTTAAAAATATCGTAGCGACATGCAGTCCTAGGTAAAAGACTGTTGAAAACGTAAATACTCGGAAATGGGGGCTATCGCGCATGGAGTAGACGCTAGAGGCTTTCGTGTAGCTGTAGAGTCAGGTCTTCATAAATGTCAGATGTCATAGTGTTTTGCGCGCTTTTTATCACGTATTTTTACTGATTGTGGTCAAGATTGTGAGCCATTCCTGATTAATAAAGACTATTAAGATTTATTGTGTAGCAAGTTAGAATCTAATTTAACAAATTAGATCCTCACTTGCTACTTAAAATCTTCAAGTACCTGCTTGGAGGAGGAATTTATTTATTTATTTTATGAAAGCTAGCTTCACAGCTGACAGTACATAATTTGATTTTGAAATGTTTCATGCTTGCTTATTTTAGGGACAATGTTGTTTTGTATCTGAAGTTATAAGCTTCGACATCCACGCGGAAAAAGTTGAGGGCAAATGATAGTGGGTAATCAATTACAGATTTTCGCTCCATTAACCACAGAAAAAAAATACTGTTGAAAACTCCGCCCATCAATTCTACTTTACTTTTAACCGACTTCAAAAATGGAGCAGGTTCTCAATTCGTTTTTTTTTACGGTTTAAGACATTTCTCAAAAAAAAAATACTCAAAAAAAGTGTGTTTTTTTGTGTTTATTACCTCATTTCTTCGTCATTGATGAACCGATTTGAAAAGTTCTTCTTTTACCTGAAAGGATATACGTCCAGATTGGTCCCATAGAAATGTTATCAAAATCGGTTCCTTAGTTTGGTTTTTAAATCCAAATATCTGTTAAAAATGTGTAATGCAAGTAAAAGACATTGCGAAATTGATACTAGACAAGGCTTTGTGTGTGATACGATAACTAAAAGTGGTAAAATAAAGACTTTTTTGCAAAAAAAAATGATAGATGAAAATGAATAAATAGATGAAAAAAAAACGGAAAATAACTTTACTTTCGGAAGTCGGTAACCATTGTTTGTTTCATTGACTTTATTGCTACCGACTACCGACTTTCAAAAGTACTATTTGAACTATTAAAAACTCCAAAGAGGATTTAAATATCAGTGTTCGTAATTAAACGGCCTTCCACTTCGCATTCGTGTATTTTTCTAAGCGTCAAGTTAATTACTTTGAGACTCAATTACGAATACACTTAATTAAAACTTCAATGGTTTCGCAACTTTGCTTATAGCACGTTTGTAATTATTCTGCCTTGTAATTTTCCGTGTGTACACAACGACTTTGAGTGGTTGTGACGGGAATTTCGACCCTTACTGAACTTTACCAACGTTCCTCGTTTTCGTTTAAAAATATCTCCGTAATTAGAAGGTTCCCAGTTATGGTCTAAAATAAAATAAAAAGATCCCAATGACAGGGAAAACATGTGCGTTTCTGCTACATTAAGGGTACTTTTACAACCATTATATCTCCTAACACCATAGACTAACTTATAATCTAATAATGTCAGTCATTCTCCATTTAATTTATCCAAAGGTCTTCTTTGAAATCACTTTTAGCGATAAGACCGCTCATTGTGTCACCCTGTGCAAATTTTTTTATTACTTACATAGTATACATGGTGTAATAAAAAAAAATATTTCAGTGTCTATTTAAAGTCTTTATTGTCTTTATTGACTTTAGAGACTGAAATAATAGAACAAAACATCACGCCTGTAATCCCCGAAGGGATAAGAAGAGGTGTACCTAATAGTACTCCCACATTTCTCCAGTTATGTTTAAGTCCTGTAAGATAATAGGGGCGAGCCTATTGCCCTCATCCGGGTACAAATCAAGACTCCGTGGCTGCTGCTGAGAAATTCCGCTGATGGAAAAACCCAATCACAATTTGCCCGACCCGGGAATCAAACCAAAGACCTCATGCTAACACTGAAATAATGAAAATAAAAAAGTACGTCGTCGACGTAATTTTAATCAGGCCAAAAATGGTGCAAACCTCTCAATGTAACTTTTTTGGATATTTCAACCTCCATGGTAAAAATTACCCCCTCCCCGCCCTATTTCCGGCAGCATGCGCAACTACACAGCACGCGATGTCTCTCCGTTTCAAATTATTACAGGAGGTACCACTAATTTATTCTACGGTTATCCAACATCGTAATTATGCTATGAATTTAATTATGGAAAATTCGCAATCACAATACTACAGTTTGGAAAACAAGGGATAAGAATTCATTTGAAATATTCGTGAGAAATTGTCAGAAGACTAATATATTACGCAGATTGACATGACTTCGTCAATTTGACGTAGGTACTAGGTATGTTAAAGTCATAACCATTTCCCGATTTTTGTTTTGTGTGCTTTATTTTTATTAGAAGTCTCGTTTAGTTCGAATATTTTTTGTTTCTTTCCTATTTCGTAAGACTGATTTTTTTTGAACGGAACAGTTAGCTAATTTCCTCATAAATCGAGTACTCTAGCCATCCATTGTGGCAAAGCCAGTAACCTTCTGGGCACCTTTCCCGTGAATAGTAGTGCGGACGAATGTTTTGACGCCCCGTTATTATTTTTTCCTATTGATACATATTATTGTGTGTTTATAGTTTGTAAATAATTTTGTAAGTAGATAAACAAAGTGCCTTGACTTTACTCTTAGATGTGTCACAGATACGTGCAACATATTAAACACCTACAGAAATGATGTCCTCTCCGTAGTGTCAGGATTAAAGCCCTTTCAGTTATTTGTCATCGGCAAAGGCAACTAATACCCGTAACCACAGTAACGTTTCGGGTACGAGCGGGCCAATGAACCGTGTACCAAGTAGGTAACTACCTACGTTGGTTGGTTCCGTTCTCAGGCACTGAACTTTGTGCTATTCCGTTGGGGTTTGCTTAACTAAATCAACGAAAACTTCATTAACCATTGGCTCTCATTCGAAAGCTTGTTTTGTACCCACAGATAACCTTTTATCTGTGTTTGTACCTAACTAATATGCTTTCCACAGCATCACTCGATTAGGTACTCGAGTGCAGATTTTATTGCGCAGCATAAACATAATAAGAAAAATAAAGAAAGTGTTTATTAGTCTCGCACAGGACAAAACAAAATGGTTACATTAACAATAGAACGAAATTACACAAAAAGAATACATAAGAAAAAAAACAGCTAAAGTTCCGAATGGTGGGAGCCTCGTCTCTGTGACAGGGAGAGGCCATAAGCCACCACGCGGGCCAAGTGGACGTTGGTGGACGTCACTAGTCTTTGAATACCTATGCATTTTTAACTAAAAGCAGTGATAGCCTAGTGGCGTGACCATCGGCCTGCCAAGCCATAGGTCTCAAGTTCGAACCCAAGACACGCACCTCTGATTTTTCAGAATCATGTCCGTATTGTATAATTATCACTTGCTTCGGTGAAGGAAAACATCGTGAGGAAACCAGCATGCCTTAGAGATATTTCTCGACGGTATGTAATGCCAAGTCAGAGGCCCACGGGCGGCATAAAAACTCTGACACCAGGATAGGCACAAACCACACGATTAAAAAAAAACTAAAACCAGGACCACAACACGTTACAGATGTTAGTGTTTCTATGTAAAATTTAACAAGATTTTATATCACAAAAATCCGTAGGTATAGAAACTATTTTTGCGAAAAAAACGTCGCACAGCATAGGCTCTCTTTACATAACAATATTTCTTAGCATGCCATGAAACTTATTTACAATATGCATGCGATATAAAGCGGAACCATTTACAATACTTGTATAAAAAATTACGATACTTTGTATAAAATCGGGGTACCGCGTCGCTTTTTCAGCATTGCGTGCCAAACTTGTACTTATGTTTGTTATTAAGTTTGCAAGTTTGTTTCTCACGGTCTTACTATAAAACTGTTTGCTACTGCTAATGAAAATAAAGGAAAACTGGTTTTATTTATAATGTGTTGGATAGGAATTAGTGGATATGTGGCAGGCCGAGTTTACTGATCGACATTTCTAACAGATTAAGCGAACTGGTACAATCACGGGATACAATATACCCCAACCACATATAGAACAGAAAGCACAACAAAAAACAACAACAACACAACACCATAACAGCAACAACAACTGCATAACAACTGTTGTGTATTACCCATATTGCAAAATAAAATTATATTCTATTCTAAAGCAGGTAACCATCTCACCCAGCAAATAGTGAACCTTTCCTAATCGATTCACACGTACCTACAACGATAAACCGTTTGTCCGTTAAATAGAGATAATATTTCTGTATAATTTATTGCCCTTACGTGAGAAAAGGGCCCGTGATATCATTATGGCTGACAGGGATATTTATTGTTCATGTCCTGATGAGTAGGCACATAAGCTTTGTCGTGCAAGCGGTGATGAAGGTATTGATTTGGGAGGAGCAACAGCATTTATTCGTGGTCTTCTTCTTCGTGTCGATGATTCCCTATAAATTAATTTAATTTGTTTCTACCAGAACTCAGCCACATCGACGGCGTTGGTAGTGGCTTCGGACAGGTCCCTTAAAGTGCAGGTAGAGTTGCGTAAAGAGCAGGTGGGCCATGGTTTGGGATGAGACTCCACAGTCGCACTCAGCTTTATCGGAATATCCCCACCGTACCAAGTTGCTGCTAACAAACGATGATATAATTATTGTGAAAACGACGTTTAACCTTAAAGGACAGTTCAACTCTATTGTTGTCAATGTCAGAAGTGGCATAAAGGTCCACCTGATATGACTGACTGCGGACAGCGGCCATTTATTTATTTAAGGAAAACAAACAATAGTAAAATGTATGTTATAGTAAATTTTACAACATATATTAGAAGTAGGCTAATGTACAATCCACGACGTTTCCACAATTAACAGATACTTCGGTATAATTTCTGGCAAAGGCTGGTGTCTAACGCCACATCCGTACCTCTAAGAAGGTCTTCGAAATCTATCTCCTAGTATGTGGCGGGTCGGGCATTACCTTGTACCTCTCACTTAAAATCGCTAAAAAGACTCGAGTGCCTGTTATTTAACCAGTACACTACACTACTGAACTTGGTGGCATAAATAGTGGTATTATATTTTCTGTGTAGTGGTTGAACATCCGTAAAACTGAATTAAAATGAGCGTTAAGACTAAACTCCGATTGGATAACCAAAGTTACTACAAACAGTGAGCATGTCTAGCTTGCAGTAATGCTGCTCACAACTTTAGCCACGGTAGCAAAAACCGCAACGCTCGAGCTCCTGAACTTCAATTGATTGCAAGTTACCCAAAAGCAAGTAAAGCGATTAATAACAATGAATGATCAGGAACGTTTAGTCTTGGTGCAATGTAGTAAGCGAGGTACTCACTGGTTGAATGAAATACCGACATTATTATTGTGTTGTAAAATATCTCAATATTTTTCTTGAGGTGTAGTAATGTGCATCTTTTTAGGTCTGCTTACACCAAAGGAGCATGATTCTATCCCACATTTTTTTGTGTAAATAGGGATCGCATCACATCACGAATGCTGATTCAGGGTGGGGAGTAGAAAAAGAGTACCTAGAAAGATATGGGGAGGTCTTTACCTAGCAGTAGGACATACTTAATAAATTATAGAGCAATTAATCTTAACGTATGCATACTGACTGTTACGAATATCAAAAAAAGAATGCTGTAAAATCCTTTCACAGAAAAGTGACATTTGATTTGGCATAACTGTCAAAATCTTTCTTTTCGTTCTTTCTTCTCGTTTCGATTTCAGTGCTGTCACAGCAAGGGTTGCTTTTGGGTTACACTGCCAACTGGCACAGTGATCTTTAAGTCGTTTCTATAGTGTTGAAGTTGGGTTGTTGCTTTCAGATGTAAAGTAAGTCTGAAGGGATTGTAGGTCTTCTCTGTATTATTTTAGTCTGAACCCTCCTTTAGAGGATCCCGCAAGAGAAAGTCGATGTTCATATTTAGCTATAGAGATGTGATAATAACAATAGGATTTTACTGTAAATGATCTTATAATTTATTACATAACCCTCCTTTTAGGCTTCGCTGCAGTCGGGTAAATAAGGGAAAGAAGATAACATCAACACATAAGTAGAAACAGAACAAAGGCAGCACCTATCTGTCTTCACATCCTGCCAAATATCATCATCACTATCCATTTCAATTGATCAATTATGTCCATCCGTGTCTGGCTTCGAATCTCGCAAAACTACACCACCTGTCCATTCGTGTTTCGATGCCCATCGACTAGTGAATGCAGCTGAAAAATCACTTTGTCAATTTAACAGGCAGCAACGGCAGCATGAATATGTCCATCAACTCAGTACAGTACACGATTCACAACTCAGCAATTGTTCAATTATTTAATGCTTATTTTATTATCAGACCAGTTTTAATTACTATGACCAACAGTGAATGCTTTTCAGCTAAAATGATGTCCCATTAGATATAAGACTATTGATATACAAGGTGGCGCCGACAATACGACAATAAATTAAAACTATGGTTATACTGGTTCTTAGGAATAATTTTAAACGAAATAAAAAATAAAAATTGAAACTAACTAAATGGGTAGTTTTAAACTATTAAAAAAATAGAACACCATTTATAATGATTAGTTTACTAATCTTAGGTATAATTTGCACTAATTCACATCTAGAAATAGAATTTAAGGAACGAATTTGCCAAAGGTTTTTGAAGTAGCGAGTTGGGAACGTGTGTTTAGTGTTTATACCGATGTGCGGGTCGTTAACCTGTCGGTGCTAGCCTAATTATCTACATCATGTAGGAAATGCTGAACATGAAAGTTAATGTCCTGTGACTAAACTACTGGATAGATTCGATTGATTTTTTGTATGCAGGCTGGGGACGTCATGAGGTATAAGCAGTTTAATTTAGTGTCGTATTGTCGCCGCCACCATGTACACCAGAAGTTATTTTTTATTATAATAATAGGCTCCCGATATTTTAGCGATATTGCAAGCACCGTGATCACGGATAATATTGGGAACTAAAACAAATGGTAAACATGGTAAATATCTCGATTTTAATTTTAATGATAGACTCATTTTATAGGCAACACATAAACAACACTAATATTATAAATACAAAGGTTTGTGTGTGTTTGTTACTATACAAACACACACAAACCTTTGTATTTATAAATTATTATTATTATCATAGATTGCCGACCCCAACAATAATTGGGAAAAGGCTAGACAGATGATGAGTTGGATTTTCGTTGCAGCGATTCAGTGCCGAGACTTGAAATTCCAACAGTACAATCATATTTAAGCATTCATTTAGATGCCGCTTAGTGTTAGTGAAAACGAATAATAACGGCATGTCCACCTCAAGATTTCAAATAGTCTCATATCCCATCAATTCTTTGCTAACATTTCCAGATATAACAGTCTTCATTGTGTCCTGAGAACTTAGCTTTAGCCTGCATCGTTCGACTGCCACTCCAACACGCTATGCAGATCCTGACGTCGCGTTTACTTCGACGTCATACCAACATCAGCATAACGTCTGACTTCGGGCAACTCTTTCACTAGTTTATACGATTTTTAGTGCAGTTTGAAGTTTTTTTAAAGCGAGGAATTTGGTAGCAATCACGAAAGCTCCATTATAAGCAAGGAATATTTCCTTGAACTGCCTTAATACTGTCTTGGCCTTTTTATTTTTATGCAAATAGTCAATAGAAATGTCGGATTGACATTGTAGAAGCTACGTCCTTTAGGTTCGGCACGAGCACACAATTTGACAGTACTTTTTACTGAATATATAAAATTGTTTTAGTTTAATGTGAAAACTGATCTTGAAGAACAAAGTACTTGATAGCCGGTATAGACGTCGGGACTGTAAGCCTCAAATCAACATACACACATAACATCACGCCAGTAATCACCGAAGGGTTAGACCGAGGTGTACCAGCCCACATTTCACCAGTTATGTTTAAGACCCAGTCCCGGGTAGATATATATAATGTAATAGGGGGGCGAGCCTATTGCCATCAACAGGGCACAAATCCAGATTCCGTGGCTGCTACATAAAACACACATACATTGCTCAAAACAAGAGAGCTAAAATAATAATTTGAATGAATTACACATAAAGATCATACAAGTAGGGTAAACCCTGACTTCTAAACGAGGAGATTCTTTGACTTAGGAGTCAGTGAAGGAGTAATTTAGTCTTCATGAATAAGAAACATTGTCATGATAACATAATTTCTACATAGACAGCGTACAGATATGATAAGTCTTGGTTTTATACGCTGCGAGCCTCCAACCCATCTTAAATATGATCCTTGAGCTGGCCGTTACTACGCCCAAGGGCAAAAAAGGGTAGCCATTACATAGCCAGAATGTACACATTTCAACTCCATGAGGAAAATAACTCTACGTATAATATAAAGCCTTTATAGCGCTTTAAGAATATATAGAGCGTCCTGTATAAACAAAAGCAATCTTTGCGTTATAGGACGCAATAACGGTTTGTCTGTCACTCTGTTTGTGCGTAACTCGAGAACTGCTAATCCAGTTTTATGGAGTTCCAACCTGACTAGATTCTGTTAGATGCATAATATAGCAAATCAACGAGCTCGCGGCTAAATATTAACAATCACGTGGGTCGATCGAAGCTACGCTTGCCATCGGTCGCACGGTCCACGATTACATATCGAAACCCGCAATGCTTTAAAAAAGACGTTTAGCCGTTGTTCCCAACAGTCATCAGTCGAAGATCTTTGACAGTCATTACGAGTAACAAACCCGCAAGTCTGACCAACAGTCATATTCAAGGGAGGTATTAGCGAAGAACTGGGTTGTGGTGGTCTGATAAGCAGTTGCTTTAAAAAAAAAACTGGTATTTAGCTGCACCTAGTTGAAATGGGAATGTTGATTTCCAGTTAAACTGGATGAGGAACTGGTTGCTGAATCGCATAGATGGGTAAGGGCTCAGTAGATGACAGCATAGCACATCTAGGCGACAAATGTATCTTTTTTAGCCTAGCTACGGTTCGTGAACAGCCGCCTATACACCTACGAATGTACCTCTGCGCTGTCAACGTCACACACAATTATAAATGTCATCGAATGTGTCGAGCCAGCAATTCTACCACACCATTAAAAAGGCTCGCAATAACCATACGTTATTTACAGTTATCGTGCAATCTTTTACGCTCGCCGCAACGTTCATTGCACCATGAAAACGCCCTAATTGGTTCGGAAACGCGGGAATAAAACGCGAATCGGGTACGTTCTGCGACCGTCGTAAAACATCGTTTATGATCGGACCAGTATGTTCCGTTCTTTATTGTGGTTTTATATACTCTGGGTGTTTCTACTGCAGAGGGATATGAATTATTGAATTATATTACAAATATGTAATGTCGAACACGGGTTAATTTTGTCACAAAAGACGTAAACCTTTTACGTCATCGCTTTACGTGAATAGTCACTTGTCAAAACGCAAAAGGACACACAGAAATCTGGGTTGGTCCTGAGATTAAGCATTCTTCGAGCGTAGTCGCTACGCAAACGCGATCCAAATGCCAAGTCAATGTAACGTATTATAAGTAGAACTTTCATCTACGTCTATGCACCGCCGACGCAGGATACGCATCTACGCGAAGACAACGTCAACGTTATACAAGACAAGACATTTTAAAATAGACTGTGTATTGCAGTAGTGCTTACTCCAAATAGGTGGAGGTTACCAGTGCCGTCACCTCAATATGTAGGTTAAGTACAAGATAAAGACCTTATGTGGTTTGATTGCGGCAGTCAGCTGCACTGAAACAACCAACATATGCCTTTATATAAACTCATTCCTTTTTAAAGCTTGACGGTACACGATACCAATGCTTTATTTTGCAGGATCGTTTATTTTTCAATCTGTTTTTATTTGACGTAACGTAGTACGTTTATATGGCAGATATCAGAAAAATAAAGTGTAAATAATCAGTACACGTAAGAGAAGAACAAATGGAGAAAAACCGTTACATATTCGCGCCCAAAAACGTTCAAAAAGAGAAAGGTACACCACAGAAAAGGTGGGATAATAACATTAGACAGGGAGTTGAAACAACATGGGGTAGAGTGGGCCGAAAGGTACACTAACAGTACAGAAGAAGTTTGGAGGAAGTCTTTGCCGATTGGTAAACGGACATACAGAACACACCACAAATACGAGACTGAAGACTCGTTTCTCTGACTTAAAGGCTCATCATCTACCTAGCCTTCTCTTACAACTATGTCGGCGTCGGCCTCCAGTGTCACCGGATGCAGTTGAATACCAGTATGTTACACGGAGCGACTGCCTATCTGACCTCCACCACCCAGTAACTGGGTAATACGATACGCCTTGGTAAAATTGTTTGTCAGACCGACCGATTTAAAAACGAATAAATAAATAAGAAGGTACGTTTAATGAGAGATTCCAAGAATGTACAATATTAACTGCAATAAATAACGTTGAAACTGGACTCAGACTCTTATATCACATTTAATTACGGTCTAGAAAAATAAAACTGTTTGATTTGTGTGGGTGGAACGCCGCGGGCAGTTAATAAAAGTTTTTAAATCGAACTGGGCCATCTTCCGGTTGTAAGTATTAAGTTTCCGGGATTAATCTTCCCTTTGGAGTAACATCTTCAAGCCGATACTGGTTAAATAATATTGATTTAAGAGCGTGTACGCCGTACGGCATTTCATACAAATTATCAAGTCCTTATTTTTCGAAACGACTGAACCGATTTTAATGAAACTTCACACACATAAGCAGGGTACATAGTAGAAAACAGTTTCGAAATGTGTTATTTAAAAATATATAATTGGAAATTTCTGTTACTATTGAAAATTTAAAATCGGTCTAATTTAACTGTAACACAATTTAGCGAAAATGTTTTCAACAAATTTTTTAGACCCCTGCTTATGGGTTCAAATTTCATTAAAATCGGTTCAGTCATATCGAAAAATAAGGACTTGAAAATTTGTATGAAATGCAGAGCCAATTGAGGGTTGGCTGACAGCCGATTAAAACTTAACATGTTACCTACCGAACAACAGTTCAACAAAAAACTTTGCTCAACAAACAAAAGGACGGTTTCTAGTCGCATGTCTAAACAATATGATCACATTGCAGAAAGCTTCTTTCAGTACACTATTGTCAAACTATTTTACATGTTAGGAAACTTTCATGAAAAGAATTTCAATAACCTATCATGTCCACTTAAAGGATAAATGGGTCATAAATCCAGTCAATAGCAATAGGGAAGGATCTACCTCCTACCATCTTCTTCATCGTATAAATAAATCGGTTGTTATTTCTTCAATCACAAATAAAACATATCACATAATGTAACATAATGCCATGACGATACGCCAGACTTAACAATCCAATCTCTGTTACTATATGTTTACATGTAAATAAGTACCGAAGTACATAAGTGAATTGCCGGATACTTACTCGAATGCCGGGGGGAAAAAATATAAGTAGGTAATACACACATAAGTAGTTGTGACATCGGGAAAGTAGTTTTACCAGATTTTGGATTATATTCGGGACCCGGTTGGGGAAATATGTTGTTGTTTAGGCTCGACAAAAGTTAATAAAGACAGTATTGTTGTAGTTTTCTACTTTTCTTTATGTTTTGGAGTATTCTTGAGTTGAATTCGAAGTAAAGAAGAAATAGTAAAGATGGAATATTCTACGAATAATTAACGGAATTGGCCTCTGAGGTTTCTGTTTGATTAATTTTTTGTACTTAATTCGCATTCTACATAATGTATCTTTATAAAGTTGAGAAAATGCTTCTGAGAATCTTTGAGCTAAAAATATGAATATGATCCAGAGAGCCAACTGTTATCGAAAAAGAAAAATCTTTACAAGTGATCAAACATGAGGAAAATCATGAAAAATAAACAACTTAATCCCAGCCACAGCAACTCCTAAAAGCTAGAATCAACAGTGGCCAACAGAAAAGCTGAAGAGCGACGAATCCCGGAGAAAAAATTCAACTATCTTGGATCACGCAAAGAACTTACCTGCCTACCCAAGAATGAAAAAACATAATTTCCACATCTTTCACCCTGAATATGTGATAAGGATAACATGTCTACAGGCTAGATTTTTCAACGGCAAGGTACCTACCCTTAACTACCGCTTGCAATGCGACATATAATTTGCCACGAATAAAAACCCGAGATGTCTCGAGTATTCTCGACGTTTGGCAACACTATCGAGTAGTCTTAAGTACGCTGGCATACCAGTAAAACGCCAAGCGAGCCACTTGACGCCTCGCCGAATAAAATCGATTTAGGAGATGGAAACTGTATCTTCATGAGCGTTTTTCAGTAGAAACCCAGAATAAATGGTCCGAGACGTTTATTTTTAGAACAGTCACGCGGGCGAAGCAAACCTAGCCAACAAACTAAACAAAACCCTGTGTACAATAAAATTATTTAGAAATTCTGAAGTTTCGTAGGTTAGTCTTAAATGCTATCCTTCAACTTGAAACATGTTTTAATTTCCATGGTGTGGTTTCAAAATGTCGTTTATGGTAGTCAGTGGCTCGAAAGTCTGACAATCAGACTTACCAAAGGGTATCGTATTACCCAGTAATAACGAGCCTGTGGAGGTCAGATAGGCAGACGCTCCATGTAAAATAAAGGTATTCAGATGCATCCAGCTATAGTGGAAGCCGACCCCAACATAATTTGGAAAAGGTTAGGCAGACGATGATGGTGTGGTTTCAATATACTTGCTATTTTAATTAAACTGAAAATGTGCCTAAACTAACTAGCAAGGACGAACAAACACTGTTTTTCAACCTACGTATTTGACCTAGACCCCCAACTATTATTCTTCAACTATTGTATCACGTTTCAGTGAAACCTTACCAATACAATAAACTTACATAGGTTTCACTATATATTATTGTTAACCTGATATATATGTATAATATATAGCATCAACTTTTCCAACCATTAAACTAACAAAACCTATTGTATTAAAAATTCCAAAAATAAAACACAAAGCATTAAAAAGCAATTTTCATTTCAAATAAAGGTCATTGAAAGGTTTCAAGCTCGCATCGCACTCCCAGGGCCGCCGGCCGGGCCCTTAGGGAGTACAGACGCAATTCGAGGGTACCCTCCCTTTGCAGGTCAATATGAGGCCGTGAGCCCGTGACGTAAGCCGTGACGTCAGAGCCTCGAAGGGGACTGACACTTGTCTTAATATACCGTCAAGAGCGGAGAGTACTTTCGTCTTTTATAAAAATAGATCTCCTGTGATACTAGAAGTTAGGGAAGGTGTTAGTTCCCGGAAAGGTAGAATTTTGGTTCTAATCCAAGTTGGCAAAAGTTTTGATGAACTCTAGATCGGTTTAAAGAAATTTATTTTTCATAAAGGACATACATATTTCACTTAAATATGAGAAATTTAACAAAAATATCTGAAGTAATAAACATAGTTGTCGTTCGAACTATCAAGTAGGTACATATAGTGGGAAGTGATTTACTATTGTTGGTTGGCTTCATACAACTTAAACCTATTTAAAAAGATGTTCATTGATGATGAATCTCTTATTTCTTTCGGTAACTTATTATAAAGCTGCGCTCCCTCAAACCGAATAGTTCTTCTTCCGTACAAAGTTCTAACTGAAGGCAGTTCTATACTATCCCTATTTATATATATAACTATAGATAGTTTGTCAAAACTTAATTTAGATAATTAATAACCATGTGTTGGTGAAAAGTTTCTTCATGAAAAACTAACTCTTTGCATCTAAACCATTATGGGATTATACTAATCTATCAAGAAAATACCGGGAAAGGATCAATACACAAAATGTTAGTTATCCAAAGTTATTTGATCGGCTTCAAAGTATGCTCCTTAAAAACGATACAGTTACGCCAACGGATAATCCAATCATCAAAAAAAAAATTAACGCTTTTTCCGGAATTGAGTTCAGTTCTCACCGCGAATTCTTCTTCTACCGAATGAAAACGGGTGCCAAGAAGTGGTAATTTGTGTTTAGGAAAATGAAAGAAGTCGGCTGGAGCCATATCTGGTGTATAAGCGGTTGCTCGATGGGATTTGTTGGGTTTTTGATCAAAAATTCGTTCACTATGATGGCCTTGTGCGAAGGCGCATTATCGTGGTGCAAAATCCAAGAATTTTTTATCACAAATCTGGCCTTTTTCGTCGAATTTGCTCTCTTAAACGCCGCATAACGCTCAAATAATATTCTTTATTTACTGTTTGCCCTTCCGGTAAGAATTCCGAGTGCACAACACCGAGATATTCAAAGAACGGTCAACATGACTTAGACTTTTGATCGTCTTAGACGTGGTTTTTTCGGTTTCGGTTCAGTTGGAAGGCGCCACTCTGAGGTTTGTTGACTAGTTTGCATGTCAAACTCGTAAACCCACGTCTCGTCACCAGTAACAATGCGTTTCATGAATGTTGGGTCGGAATTGATTCGTTCTAATAACATGTCCTCAGCGACTCTTATGCGATTGAGTTTTTGAAGAAAATTCAGGTCTTTTGGGACTAGCCGAGCGGCAACATGTTTCATACCCAAGTGATTATTTCTAAATGGTGCGGATCGACTCGTGAGACACAAAGTTCAGCGGCTATCTCGCTCAAACTTGAATGAGGATTTTCAGTCACTATTTCTTTCACTTTTGCGATGTTAACTTCAGTTGAAGACGTTGATGGCCTACCAGAGCGAGGGAAAACTTCCATCACATCTCGACCGCTTTTGAACGCTTTGTACCACTCATAAGCACGTGTTTTTTATAAAGTCGATTCATCGTAAGCCTTCTATAACATTTTCAAAAAAATGAATTTGGAACCATAAACAAATCATTCCCGATACTTTTTTGCCAATATTTTTCGGTTTTAATTTGGTGTTTTTTTGCGGAAACTTTTAAATGGCCCAAAATAAGTTAGCTGCTAGTTTCCCGAAAGAATAAGATAAAAAAAAACATGTACTCTGGGATTTTGCTTTCATGGTAAAAAGAGACATTTGTAGGGAGAAATATTGAGTTTTGTGGCAGAAATATAATAGATACAGAAACTGTTCTCGTTTAAATTCAAATTCTAATATAACTTGGGGCTCTGAGTGCCTTGGTTCTGATCCTTTTTCAAGGAGAGGAAGAGATATTCTCTTTTTCTGGAGTAGTCGTTACACATCGTAAGTGCACGTGTTTATGTATATTTGGTGATTTTTTAAACAAACCGACAGCTTTGTTCTAGATTTAGATATCAAAAATAATTACAAGTAGAAAGTAGTTAATATCTCAACATGAGTATAATTATACTCCACAACAGCAGTGAAGCAGTGATGCTTAGAGGCGTGACCCTTGGACTGCCAAGTCATAGGTCTTGTATAATTACTATCACTTGCTTCGGTAAAGGAGTTTTCCTTTTCGTGAGGAAACCAGCATGCTAGAGAGATATTTCTCGACGGCAGGTAAATACAAGTCAGAGGCCCATGGCCCATAAAAACTCGATACGACACGATAAAAACCACATGAAATATGATAGAAACGAGCGATAGTCAAACGAGCTCCATACCACCAGTTACCACGTTGTTCAAGTAAGCAAGTGAGTTTCCATGTTGTTGTTTAGCTAACAATCTCCTCCCAACATACATAGCTCGGAAAATCCCAGTACCAGTTTATCAAATACCGAAGCTTTTAAACCCGTTCATTTTTACGAGAGGAAAGTTCTTAGTATCGCAGATCAATCACTGGAGCGAAGCGCACTTGTTGCGTAGGTCAACTACATCCAATCCATCTGCGGTATTAAATCTGACGGAATACGCCAAATATAGACGCAAAAACGATATTGAGTGGAGGTTGGTTGGTGTTTAGAAATGGCTGAGGGTGAGCATTTTGGGGGACTGCCTTATTTATTTATTCAGAAATACATTCTAAGCTTATAGTTTTTTACCAAAACGCTTAAATTCTAACAATAATCATATTAAAATGGCAAATACCAATCACAATAGTTCAAAGCAAAATAAAAATTATATGTCAAGGTGCACTTACATAAAAATATAAATAATTCCTAATATGTCAAAATCAATACATGTAATGACATGTCGCTCCATGTACAATACTGGTGTTCAGCTGGATCCGGTTGCACTAGAAGCCGAGGACTTATGTAATGTTAAAAGGTAATTCTCAGTCTAATTAGATTTTGAAATGGTGGTATTTGTTTTCCGTTATTTCTGATGTGCATATACTCTTATGATCTTTAATTTGAGGATCTTTTTGTTTGAGGAGTTTAATTTAGATGCTTCCTTATATGGAATTTGTACTTCTACACACGCTTACACCCCGTCAACGACCTCTGATGATACAATTTGCGTCAATAAGAGACGCGCGTGTGTCACTTGTCTCCTTCGCGTGAATACCGGTGCGCGCTCGTGGGGCGGAGTTGTGGCATGCTATACGTATCTTCTTAGATTTGTTTCCTCTCAGTTCTTGTCGCAAGACTTATGTCACTTAAGCGTGAAGGAAGGACCGCTGGCTAGCGTGTTAACCCTGCTAGTATGTTCGTTTTAACGCACTTGGATATGTTCACAGTAACTATATACCTCAATGTATAGTATCAGACAAAATGGATGTTGCACCCCCTAGTTCACATTGAAAAATGCCTTCGTCGTCTTGTTCTAAAAGTGTTTCCTCCCCACCCTTGTAAATACTTTTAAAAACCTTACTAGTTAAAATCAGGTTTGAACCTGAAATCCTTGAAATTAAAACCTTTCGTATACCTGAGTCTATCCATCAAGTTTCTTTGTTACCCGATACTACGTACACCAAAGAGTTTTTAATACAAGTAGTCGGAGTTTGTAATTAAACGTCATCCTTCGCGAAATAGTTCAGGTTTACAAGTAGCTAATTCTTTTAATGATGTTCACATTAATTTAAGGTTTGTTAAAGTTAAATTTAGTTTGGAATTTTATTGCAAAAGTCATTTTTGAAATTATTGACAAAGAATTTATTTTAATTGAACCATTTACAGTGAAAAGGATCTGTTGAATGGTGACTGCAAGTTGCTTAAAAAAAATACGGTAAAACATCCCCAAATTAATGCTATATTTCACTAACATACCACGTCTATCACCAAAGGGTAGGCAGATGTAAATAATACACCAAAATTTTGTTGTACCGAACTGCTAATAACTGGGCATAAACTCACATAATATACAGTGGTACATGGACCTTTGACAATCGAATGATGAACGGACCTACAACTCGATCTCAGTCGCTACTACTGCGTCACTACTGGTGTTCTAAAATGGCCGCTTTAGCAGAATCATAATAGGACAATAATATTTATGAATCACCTTAAAACTCTAAAAATAGTCACAGACACAGTTTTAATATTATAAATTATCACTCTGTGACCATTTTACGAATTCGATTCTGCTAAAGCGGCCATTTTAGGCCCCCGCTCGGCTGCCAATTACTGAACCATTTCCATAGGCATAAGTAAAAGTGCCAACAAAAAATCAGTCTTCCTAAAGCCAGTGTCAAGTTAAGAGATAATTCGGTATCAAGTGATACGCGTTAGCATACGGTAACGAGCGATAAGACTCGAGTGGGGGAATTTAATAAGGCTTCACAAGCTGCGGGTAATCCCTGCGTTGGCTTGCGGTATAAGGCTCAACACACACGAATGGTACGTAGCTGTTAATATGACTCATCGAGCTTAAGAAAGAGGCAGCAGACGAAGGTCACTAATGCCGAATGTTTTTTTGTTAAAACTCGATCTGTCTAATGAATGTAAGATCTCGCCTGTAATCTCCGAAAAGTTACCTAATAGTATACCCAATATTACGCCAGTCATGTTTAAGTCCCGTGTAATAGGAGGCGAGCCTATTGCCAGCAACCGGGCACAAATCGAATCGCTCTGGCTGCTACTTGGAAATTCCTGATGAACTCTTTGCCGGACCTGGGAATCAAATCAGGACTTCATACTCAACAGTCGGGCTTGCAGCCACTAGATCAACGTCAACCAATCACAACACTACATTTGTTGAGTTGCGGTGAAGCTACAACAACAATCAACGACTTCCACAATTTTGTTGGAATGCGTCAGTTAAACCACACAACGTTCAAAGTTAACTCTGGATGGATCAATGGTCTGGATGACCAATATCAAAGAGAGGGCAATGAATGGAGGAAAAATGAATGGAATGAACATAAATGGAGTCGTTTGTCTTGCGATGACGCGACTTGATCATAATCATTGATTTATGTGTTAACATAGGTGTTTATAAATACAGATCTTTGCTTAGATTAAAAAGAGCGCTATAGGCGTACAAATATAGCGTTCAACTAGTGCTAATCTAATAAAGCTGTTTAATTAGTTAGTTTGCTATTGTGGCGGTTCTAAAGGTGTCGCAGTCGCAAACGCAATCGCGCTGTGTGAGTGCTAAACATCCATCCATCCATCATCCATCTCCATGCTAATTTAGGTACTCTCATAGGCTACGACTTTTCTGCGACCCCAATGCCTTTCGAAAGGCTTACGTAGATGTGAACTAAGCGCAAGTGTACACCGTCTGGCTGTATTTATTATAATCATGCATGAAGTCAAACATGGGGGTGGTTCGGGCGCGTTTTATGAGTAAATGTGACCGCGGCTCCACTTGGAGTCACGTTTTGGATGATGTACGACAGTTATCCAAATTGGAAGCGCTTTTCTTGTAAAAAACTGATTGAATTTATAACATGGTAAGTCAGATTTTAAGAGGAGACATCAATGCAATAACAGACCGCATTAGCACGATTGGTTCCTATGTACAGTCACGAGTAATGAAATGTATACAGTTCACAAAATGCAAAAGTGATTTTCTCCTTCTGTATTGATTAACGTTTTACGTTTTCATGAACATAGTATTTTGGACGCCATACTATGACGAAATAGGCCTTATCTCAAAGTAGAAACAGCAATATATCGAAAAAATCGCTTTTGAAATTTACTGTGTGTTTACACAATACATTGCTCGTGACGGTAACTCTAACCCCCGTATCTATAAACAAGTCAAAGTTTTTACTTGAGTAAAAGTCATTATTTAAGATACGATTTTTACTATATAGTTTAATAATTGCTTGAAGTTAGAACTGCAAAAATTCTAGAATTCTACCTTTGTTTTCTTTGACGGTTCTTACTTCATTTAAATTCATATCTATTGCATAAAAATAAATGCACAAGTAATTACTTAAGCCCAAGTAATTACTTTAACTTGACTATAGATACGGGTGTTAGTATCACTTCCATACATGGTGACGTTGTCGCTTGTAACCAGTTTCACCGAGATACATTGAAACAAGTTATGTACGTCTGGAAAAGTAAAAATAATGCTAGTTCTAACACTACATTACACCTATAATCCTCCAAGGGTAAGGCAGAGGTTCACCCAAAAGTACACCCACATTTCGCCAGTTTAATAAGGCAAATTAATTACGATCTAAACCAACCTTAAAACCGCGGTGTCTAAAATATTAAAAGCTGCAGTATCTAAAATATTTTAAAGCTAAAGTATAATAATAATTTTTTCATCCCACCATCTCGGAAAGAGTATTTTCATCCCACCATCTCGGAAAGAGTATTTTTAATCTTCAATATCTGAGTGGAAAAGCCGTTTTTATTCTCTAGAGGATAAAGTAAATTGAATTTAGAACATCGTGTGCACTAAGTTTGTGAATTAAAAAAAACATTAAACCTATTTACTGCTACCTCTATGGTGCCGAATATATCATACAACTTTTTTTTAATTTGTTAAAAACTCAGACTCGGAACCTTCTTGGTGTTCTTTTTTCAATTTGCTTTGTACGCGGTTCTTTACGCGGCATTTTTTCACGTCATTGGTTTAGTCATAATGTAGTAATTAATACCTAAACTGAAATAAAAGTGTACCTATCTTGTGATTGTAAACGTTTTTTTTTTGCATTTAGTCATTTCCTCGCTGAGGTGGAATGAAAAGTTACGTGTTGCACTCGAGTGCAAAGATTTTTCACCTCGTGCTCTTTTGATTCCCTCGCTAACGCTCAGGATTCTAATTTTGAATCACTCGCTGCGCTCGTGATTCAATTTTAGAATCCTTCGCTTGCTCGGTCATCAAAATTGAACACGCGGTTAAAAAGCAACTTTGCACTCTTGTATAACAAATAACTATTTTAATCTTCAATATCTGAGTGGAAAAGCCGTTTTTATTCTCTAGAGGATAAAGTAAATTGAATTTAGAACATCGTGTGCACTAAGTTTGTGAATTAAAAAAAACATTAAACCTATTTACTGCTACCTCTATGGTGCCGAATATATCATACAACTTTTTTTTAATTTGTTAAAAACTCAGACTCGGAACCTTCTTGGTGTTC
Source organism: Standfussiana lucernea (assembly GCA_964057025.1). Classification (NCBI taxonomy): domain Eukaryota; kingdom Metazoa; phylum Arthropoda; class Insecta; order Lepidoptera; family Noctuidae; genus Standfussiana; species Standfussiana lucernea. Next base: position 16,705,833 of record OZ059787.1, read on the forward strand.
TTTTTTCAATTTGCTTTGTACGCGGTTCTTTACGCGGCATTTTTTCACGTCATTGTTAAACCTTATATTAAAAACAAGAAACTTGAAAACAAATGAAAAAACTAAAATGAGTGATTCTAGCGACGAGTTAGTTTGCTTGACGCCAACAGAATTGACTGAAACTGTTAATAATGCGCAAATGAGCTTTCTCCCTCAACAATCACGCGAGAAGTATTTAAAACAGTACGATATGTTCAACACGTGGCGACTAGCAAAAGGAGCCAAAACTTTCTCAGAAAACGTTTTGCTGGCATATTTTATAGAATTATCCGAGAACAAGAAAGCAAGCACTCTATGGAGTACGTATTCGATGCTAAAAGCAACAATAAAGATGAAAAAAGACAAACATATCGATACCTATCCTAAATTAGTGGCATTTTTAAAAAGAGCCTCATCTGGTCATCAACCAAAAAAATCGAAGGTTTTCACAGTATCTGATATTGAAAAGTTTCTTAACGAAGCACCCGATTCCGTATATTTGGCGGCAAAAGTAAGTCAGTTGCACATTCAGTATCTACTTAAGTATATTAATCTCAATTAAATAGTATACTTAGTAGATGTTGATAGGCATAATTATGCGTTCATATCAATTTTATTCATTTATCTACTACAATACTCTTTACGTTACAGGTTGTTCTTATTATTGGAATAAACGGAGCATGTCGAACTAATGAACTAACACAACTTAATGTCAAAAACATTGAGAAACATTCAGATGACTTACTATTAATTAATTTACCTAATACAAAGACAAAAAGAGACCGCAACTTCGTCATTCGCAAGGAATACGTAACGATTGTTGAGAAATATCAAGCCTTACGCCCGCCTAACACTCCAATCAATCGATTTTTTCTACAGTATCGCAATGGAAAGTGTGTTAGACAGCCTATGGGTACTAATAAAATTGGCAGTATCCCACGAGAAATAGCAACATTTCTTGAACTTCCAGAACCCCTGTTGTACACGGGTCATTGTTTCCGACGAACTTCAGCCACACTTTTGGCTGATTCCGGAGCTGATCTCCTGTCCCTTAAGCGCCACGGAGGCTGGAAGTCCAATGCAGTTGTAGAGGGATACATAGAGGATTCCATCCAAAATAAGTCTAAAATATGTGAAGGCATCGTAGGAGCCATTACACTGAAAGAGCCTCAATCGGATCCTTGGACTGGCCCTTCTACATCAAAAATAAGCCGTTATGAAACACCTAACCATCTCCCTCTCTCTCCAACATTCACGCCAAGGGAATCCGATGAATCGGTACAACTATTAAGTATGACAGATAGTTTACCGAAAAACAGTACACAAGTGACTAACACCAATATTACAGTACCAAACAAAAATATTACACTCAATTTAAATAACTGTAGCAACGTTACTTTAAAATTTTCTTAATTATACCTTAGTATTATTTTGTTATAATTTAAAGATTATTCTGTAATACTTACCTGTCATAATGTAGTAATTAATACCTAAACTGAAATAAAAGTGTACCTATCTTGTGATTATAAACGTTTTTTTTTTTGCATTTAGTCATTTCCTCGCTGAGGTGGAATGAAAAGTTACGTGTTGCACTCGAGTGCAAAGATTTTTCACCTCGTGCTCTTTTGATTCCCTCGCTAACGCTCAGGATTCCAATTTTGAATCACTCGCTGCGCTCGTGATTCAATTTTAGAATCCTTCGCTTGCTCGGTCATCAAAATTGAACACGCGGTTAAAAAGCAACTTTGCACTCTTGTATAACAAATAACTATTAAAGTGATATTAACCTAAACTTAAAATTCACAACCACTTTATGAATTACTGAAATCGGTAACAAAAAGCTCTTTGATATGCTAAAGGCTTTTTAATTGACACAATGCCAATAACCTTTCAGATACGAGATACTGAAATTGATAACAATACAGAGATACGTATAGCGTTCGGTAGGTAGATGAACCACACCCACACCGACATCTGTAATACCCACCTACGTAGAAATGTTTCATCAATTTCATCAAATAATTAGAGATTGATGTATTGTAATTTACATTTTTTACAAGTATTAAAGGTCATAAACAATTATACCTACGCATTCAAAAAATAGAGATGACAACTCAGTTTTCAATGAGATATTGCCATCACTCGCCAGAGAAATCTTTATTTCTCAAAAAAAAAACATCCGTTTGTTTTTCTCCAGTTGTTAAGCAGAGGTGTACCTATAATCGTATACCCACTTTTCGCCAGCCCCATATACTCGTAAAAGAGGCCAAGCCTTCTGCCATAAACGAAGCACAATTTCAAACACCGGAATATTACTGAGATATTTAAAAGTATAGAACATAACTATTTTTTTTTGCTGCCGTGAGTGGTCTCACTGCTGGGCAGAGACATCCCCTTTCTCCTTCTAAACCTCCCTATCTCGTGCGATATCTGGCCAGGTCCAAGATCAGATCGTCACGCCACCTTCGCTGCGGTCTATAAACTATTAATACCCCATTAAAAATAATTAGAGTGAACATAATTCTCCTGCTGCCATATATACCACAAGCACTATAATACTATACAAAACACCAAAGACTTTGAAACGCCTTTAAATAGACCAAAGGTGTTTCAAAGAGTTACGTAGCACTATACCTACGACGACGGCTACGGGTGCGCTACAGCGTAGTACGTCTACGCTAGAGACGCGTAGCTCGTAGCCGAGACCTACGTGCTACGAATAAGTCCGTAACTGGCACCATTTTGAGAGTTTATGAATTAAAAATGTTGTTTGAGTGTTGATATGACCTATTTTTGTAATATTTTGATTGGCTAAACATTTATTTGAACTATAAGACAACCGCACGGTTCTATCTTCAACGGAGTGACCATTCATTACATGTTGAGACGCCGCCGGGCCTTGGAAAGCACGTTAGGTCTTTGGTCCCGACTGTCGTTTATATGTAGATCTTTGACAGTCGTTACGAGAAGTCTAAACTCCAAAGTCCGGCAACCAGTCTTACCAAGGGGCATCGTGTTACCCATTTACAACGTTCGTTCGAAAATTGGGAGGAAGGATGAATGAATGAATATTTGTTACTCTTTCACGCAATAACTACCTAACGGATTTGGATGAAATATACCACACAGATAGTTAACCACCTGTATTAACACGTAAAATACTTTTTATTCCGGTAATCCGATCCTGTAGAACAATTACAGAAGTCCACGCGGGCGAAGCAGTGAGCATAGGCTAGTGTAAAAAATAACCGACTTTAAAAAAAAAAACTCGAAAAAAAACTTGAAAATAACTTTACTTTCCGAAGTCGGTGAGTATTGTTTGTTTCGTTGACTTTTTTGCGACCAACTTCCGAAAGTAAAGTTATTTTCCACTTTATTTTGTGTTTTTTTTGGAACTCCGTTATTTTACCCTTTTTATTGGTCATCGTATCACACAAATTTCTTTTTTGAAATTTCTATGGGACCAATCGGGAAGTATATCCTTTCAGATAAAAAAAGAAATGTTCAAATCGGTTCAGAAACGACGAAGATATGAGGTAAAAAACTCAAAAAAAAATACAATCGAATTGAGAACCTCCTCCTTTTTTTGAAGTCGGTTAAAAATATTGGTAATCACATGCATCCAGTATACTGAGAGCCGACCTCAATGCAGTTGGGACAGGCTAGACTGCTGATGATATCCTAAAAGCAAAAAGTAGAAGCCATGTGACATCCACCAGCCCACTCCATCCCACATAGAGGAGGCATCTGTGTCCCAGGAGTGGGCACACTACAGGTTAATTATCCTATTCATCAGGAATTTTTCAGCAGCAGATTGAAACTTAACTGGCGAAATGTGGGTGGACTATCAGGTGCACCTCTGCCTAACCCTTAATGAACCACAAGCGTGATGTTATGTTATGTATGCATAACGTTTTGTCTAATGTGTTGTCATTATGTACTACATAATGACAAAGCGATAAGACCCAGCTTATTAAAATATTCACAGTTCAATTAACTGAAACAGATATAACTGACAGCGAAAGCCGTTGCCACATCAACTGATCGCTTAATAATATATTTCAATCATTCCTAGCTCGAAAATTGACTTTTTGGAAGCTTCAGCTGAAGACTCCATTTAGTAAACATGTCGAGAGGGGATTTTTTGACAGGGTATGCTAACGTAGCCAAAATACAGCTATCACTGAAAAAAAAAAATATTGCAGTGATTGGTAGGTACATAAAGTTCCAAAATAGAAGTACCATGTGTGGTCCAGGAAACTGTAAATACCTAGCCATGCTGTCCTGCTCATCAGTTTTTTGTTTAAATGCCTGCTATCCGTACTTTATTTTTTAAATGCAAAAGTAACTTGTCTTTCTATATGTCAACTTTTCACGCCAAAACCGCGGAACGGATTCCGATGAAGTAGATCCCGCAAAAGCTAATCCGTGTAGGAGGTATTTTTTTCGATGCAAGTTTAACAATACACATAAAACGACACACAAATACAAATAACTGAATCACGTAACAATGGAAATTCAGCTTACTCCAGTAGTTGTTGTAGCTTTGCCCAAAAATATTATGTAAGACATCCTAAATTTACAACATCTGTTCACTATAACCCATGATTTACCTAGTAGCATAATTTAAAAGTAACAGAACATATTATTAACTTATTTCCAGGTAACATGCTATAAACATATGTTTTCACAAAACATTTACAACGTACACTACCGAAACACCTCCAGATTTCATCTCAAAAACTTTATTCAGTGTCAAAATCATAACTATTCATAACATTCACTTTAATACGAACGTAGCATTTTCAGCTAACCTAAGCTGAATATTTTTCTCTCATTTCCTTATCAAAATGCACAAGAAAAAATGTGCTGAAGTTTCATGACAAAAGTTCCGTTTTATTTTCTTTTTCTTGAGACCACTGCAGCGTGAAAATATCAAGGACCTTTGATGAAAACAGAAGCGAAAGTTCAGCATGCCCCGATTACATTAATGTGCGGTCAAGGATCGAAAACATTAAGCAAGTTTTCTAAAACATTTGCATTTCTCGGTGGGCAGGATTCTTCATGAAGTGGCGAGAAGAAAGACAACATGTAGAGAAGTGGAAGAAATGGGGGAGGCCTTTGCCTGGGAATACAAACAAATAAAACCTTTTCTACTTGTAGATGGCGCATTTGGCGCCCTTTTCGAACTGTAATTTTCATCTAGTAACTTATAGGCGGCTGTTTTTCCCGAAAGTTTAGACAAAGTCAGGGTCAGGGTTTCCCAAAATGTTGACAAGCTGCTTTAAACGATTTTAAGCAGCTTCTAAAAAAATGAGGTATTTTCTAGTGAAATACGAATCCCAAAATAGTAGCAGGTTCATCCTGTAGATTCTACCTGCCCTATGGGAAAATAAACTCACTCCCGTTTATTTATAAATCCCAAAATAAATGTACAAAATATCTGGCCGGTCAGCAACAAAAGAGGCATAGAGGCATATTTGTTACGTATCGTATCGCTAAAAATAAGTCATTAATATGTTGGCTAAGCCCTCCCATCCTCAGCAATCCGACAAGCTCCAATTTTGAAGGGATTACTGTTTATTGATCACGTAACTTTTCTGTGATATATAGATAGGTATAGCCTAGAAACGTCTAGTTTATGGGATAGTCAATGAACGTTGAACCGAGGAGCTGAATAAATAATTAAAATTATAATTATCTTCGGTGTTACAACAATTAATCATCAATAGATCAACCAGCCCGCCAATCCGTCTTGAGCAAGCGTGGTGATCAATGCTCGTGCCTTCTCTGTATGAGAAGAGGCCTTTGCCCAGCAGTGGGACAGTTACAGGCTGGTATGTGTGTAGATCAACCAGCCTTCATATATTTATGGGCCATTTTCAAAACTGCCAAGTGTAATAACTGCCTTTAAATTAATTGGCCGGCAAAAAAAAATAGCCCGATCTGGGTGATCTCCTTTGTTATTCCAATGTTACACTCCTATTCATAAATTCCTACCTTCTTAATTCAAATTCTTTTTTTTTTACTCACTGACAACTTACATCCACAACTGAAGCATAGATTTTTGACTTTTTTTTTTCCTTATACAACGAATGTAGGCCTTAGAGTAGATTTTTTTTAAATTCATTCCCTATTAGGGTTAAAAGGGGAATATTACTTTGTAAGTGCATGAGTTTTGCTACTGGGTAATCGCATCGGGCATATGGCTTCTCTTTCATATATGGTTTATGGTAAATTATATGATATTAAAGTGTCGAGGCGTAGATATTTAAGTTACAAAACGAACTCTCTAAAGCCACTGATAACCGCAAATTAACCAACCATTCATTATTTAACATTTGCCCCATATTAAATAGCAACGTAACATTTTCCAAGCTCCTGCTTCACGAACTCATCAATAAACCGTGCTCCAGCCGCTAGAATGGTCAATCAAGCTGACATTCATCCTCACGGAGGTCCCAAACCGCCTACGCAAATCTATCTTTAGCAGCGAACATCGAAACGCATGGGTATAAGGTACTGGTCCAATCAACAACGGAAAGCGACTAGCGATTGAATGAATCGCTCATGTAACGTAAAATTGATGTATGATGCCGTGTCATGTTTGTCTGGCAACCAATCTGACCGAGAGGTATTGTGTTAGCCAGAATAGCCAGTTCTAGTTTGTGCAAGTTAGATAGGAGCTCCACCAAAAATAATAAAATCCAGCTTCCAAACTGGATGCCGACCTCAACACACTTGGGAAAACTCTGGACAAATGATGTTGCAGCAGACGAGTCTTTGATTGAAAAAGTGAATGAATCTGCAAGCGTATCGTGGCACACTCCCCAGCTTGTTGGAAAGATGCCCTGGTAGTTTCAGACAGACTGGATGCGGAAAACCTGGTGCTGTACCGCAGCTTGGGAGATGGCAATATCCAGCAGGGGACTGCGACAGACTGTGCTGATTGATAACTCGCCTTTTCGAGACTATAGTGCCTAAAGCATTAGGTGAGTGTTGGAATCTACCAGAGGAAGATCAAAATACCAGTATATAGGTATCGAGACCTTTAAATACCAAAGTAATCTAGAATTGACATTTAAAGATTGTGTGGGAGGACAGCTGAAGAGACTACTTTCATGTAATAAATAAATATAACAAATAAATAACGTTAGGAAAAAGCTGCATGTATTAAGTAAAAGAGGCGACAGACACCACTATAATATTAGAACCAGAGGGACCAACTAGTTCAGCCCGGTTTCAGGCTAGCTAAAGTAGACTCATCTTTCATGGGGTACTGTTTAAAATGTTTCAATAAAATACCTCCCCGCATTCTACAACTGAATGAGACGAAATTTAAATCTTGTATAAAACGCACACTATGTAGGCAAGCATACTATAAGTTGGCGGATTACATTGATGATAAAAATGCTTCGCTCAATGTTGGTCCTGCTTCACAACCATAGGAGCAAACTAATTGATTACCTTGTGAAGTTATTGTGGAAGCTGCAGAAGATTGTAAACATATCTTTGCATTGTATAGATTCAATCTCTTAGTATTGTATAATTGCATAGCACATGTGTGAGTACTATGTACGATAAAGCTACCATTTACATCTTTTATTGACTCGAATTTGCCCTGGCGGTTGAGAGAATGTCATGCTCACACAAATGTCTCGCTGATGGTGGCGCGTGTGTCGGATTGTTTAGTTCCATCAAAATGGTTGATTTGAATGATGGCTAATCCATGCGTCATTTTCGTGAACGAGCGCTGTCAGTAGGAACTGACCATTTCGCAGCTGCCTTGGATATGATATGGTATTTTTGAATTGTTGATTTTATCTTTTTACTCTAGACGCTCCTCCTCGCACATCATTCTACATCGTTCTCACATATACGCATAATCTCGACATGAATGATGTAACCGAGATTTCGTAACAACATATTGATTTAAAAGAGTGTCCATGCCTATTCTTCTCCATAGGATCTACACTTTCGAATGGGCAACTACAGTACTTTCACAAGTTATTATGCCCTATATGTGACTGAGACTGTAGTTTTTTTTTGTTTAGACATTCAAAATTGCCTATAATGGTCTAATTGAAATTAATGCTTTGAGTTTGAGTTAAATACATATATATTTATTATATCTAATATATGAACGTGAATGAAACCAAAGAAGTTTTTAAGGATCGTAGTAGGTGGCGTTCTATAGTTTCTGTCTACCCCATGGGGAAATGGGTGTGACTTTATGTTATATAAACCTACGCCTATATGTATAATACTGTTTATTCGCATCAAATATATTGCACGCCAAAAATTACAGGATAATATTTATTGTGGCAACTTTTCCGCCCACGTAATACGGTAAAGTTGGTTTCAGTAGATACAAACGTCGTGTACTTTTCCAGGTAATGAACAGCTCTTTAAAAAAAAATAAGCCTTCAAAGAGGTATGTACACTACATAAATACGAAAAACTTTATTCCGTCAGTCACAAATACGATATAATATTTTCATAATTCCGTATGATTCAAAATTCCTAATATAACAACTCCGATTTATCATTAATCCTATTTTTATAATTCCTAACAATATTATGCTATTTATTTAAAGAAAACAATATTATGCTATATATTTTATGTGATGTACATAAAAAAGGAACTTGACTGCAATAGTAACACAGAATAGTTTTGTGTTAAACTTCTCGTACAAACCAAATTAAAACCAGCAATAAATTAAAAATAAATTTAGTGCTGGTTTTGTTTATGGCTGGTTCTTTCGAATTTCAATAAAATTCCTAAAAAAAATATTATATATATTTTATTATTTATATTTTTGGCATAATACACAACACCTTTACAGATCTTTAGTTAAATTACCAAATAATTAAGCAGAATTTTAACAATTGTTCTTGCAAATAAAATATAAAAAAATAACGACCTTCAAACATGTTAAATTCTGAGTTTATGGATTATCAACATCTAAGGCTGATGTTTTTTCAGCAGAAATGTTTTCATCGTTTGCAGCAGAATCGTCTGATGTTTCGAATTTGGAAAACACATCACTATAATATTTAAAAATACATGAAATATTAAATATTAAAAAAAAAACTGCGATGGAATAGCTGCATCATTCAAATCGGTTCCAACCTGCTTGAGAGTTGCTGTCACAAAGTACATGTACACTGCAGGCCAAAAGTTTAAGACCACCTTAATTGAAGTAGGAAAATAAAGTAAAATACCAATAAAATATTAAATGTTTAATTAACCAGTTTAACTATCTAATCAATTAGTCACTAATTAGTGTTTATTGACAAATTGTAATTTAAAAAAAATAAGGAAATAACAGTCCACGCGAAAAAAGGCTATAGTTAACTAAACTGATGTTTCATCAAAAAATCCTCCTTTACATTGTATGACTTTTTTCACAAGTCTCGGCAAATCGAGTCGGCATACGAGCAATCAATTTTTTGATGGTGTCTTGTGATATATTGCTCCAACTTTCGCATAAAGCATTCCACATTTATTCTTGCGAGGATGGGCCACGATTACGGACGTTCCTGTCAAGCTCTTCCCACAAAAGTTCAATTGGATTGAGATCCGGGCTCTGAGGAGGCCAAACCATGTTTTTTAACACCCCTTGCGCCGCTTTCTCTTCTAATTATCCTCTGCATAATTTGGAGCTATGCTTTGGGTTATTATCTTGTTGGAATATGAATGCGTCTCCAATTAATCGCAACCCAGAAGGAACGGCATTTTGTTCTAAAATGTTTTTGTACTGTTCCTTTTTCATAATTCCTTCAATTTTGACCAAATCGCCAGTTCCTTGGCTAGAGAAGCAACCCCAGACCATAATTCAGCCACCGCCATGCTTGACTGTTGGGACTACACAGTCCGGCACCATCTTTTCTTGAGCATTGCGTCTCACGTAAATTCTTCGTTTTGAACCGAATAGTTCAAACTTGGATTCATCGGTCCAAAGAAGTTTTTTAAAATCTTCTTCAGTCCAATCTCGATGGGCAAGAGCCCACTGCATCCGCTTTTTCTTGTTTTGTGGCCTTAGCAGAGGTTTTCGGACGGCGACGCGACCATACAACTTTCCATCTCTCAGTCGCCGTTTTACTGTAGTCAATGATAAAGGTTTAACTCGGGTTTTGTTTACTTCAACGCGGATTTCTGGTGCTGTTAAGCGTCTATTTCGCTTGCTGGTAACAACAATGAAATTATCTTCACTAGACGTGGTAGCTCGCGGCCTTCCCGAGCGTGGACGATCTTGAAAACTGCCTGTCTCCCTGTATCGAGTTATTGTGCTATGAACACAAGTCTTCGATAACTTCAGTTGTGAAGCAATCTCACGTTCGGATTTGCCTTCATTATGCAAAACAACGATGGCAGAACGCACTTCACTGCTAATTTCGCGTGCTTTTCCCATTTTAAGACGTCTTCACTGTAGAAACCACAAGTTTAGACTAACTGAGATTGTTTGTGAACAACCCAAGTAAACTCAGGTAAGAATAAATTGAAACTACGTGTTTTCAGAATCTAAATAATCCTTAATATTTAAATAATAGATGTTTATTGTCCAATAACTTGAAAGTAAACAAAAGAATGACTTCTTTAAATATTCTACATTAACAATAGAATATGCAGGTGTGCATTTCTTTTATTTATCTTATGGGACTTTATTACAATTGATAGATAATTATACTGTTTAAGTGCGGTCTTAAACTTTTGGCCTGCAGTGTACATGGGGTGACGCATTTGCTTCTGCCTCTATTGCGAGCCTTTCTGTTGCTTTTTTTCTTTGATAATATTCTTGTTGATATATTTTATGTCTTCTTTGTAAAGCTGGACGCTCGCGGTTTGACTTTTGTTGCTGTGAAACAAGTTTACCTCCTCGCTAGTTTTGGTGATATCTCTCCTTTTCTCTTTTTGTTGTGTTGAAACACAATGAAAAAGAGAAGAGAAGAGATATCAGCCTGTTCGGGATTGCTCTTTATTCTTGCTTTTCTTTTTCTTTCTGCCATTCTCTTGTTAAAAAGCTTCTCTTCGCTGGTCTATTTTGACACAAAAATATAATTAATAACAAACTTGATCATTAGTATGCCACCCTTATAATAACTTACTGCCACACATAACATTTATTTCTTAGTTAGCAAGCTGTCTTACAATGTAAAAACTGGGTACATAGGTACAAACAATACATACACAGTACATACTTAATAAGCGGTAACACTTTTTCAATATTGGTGGCGTGAAAACGCCACCAAAATTGGAAGCAGACGTAAAAAAAATTCGTTAAAATATGGGTTTTAAGTTACAATTAAATTAATATCACTAATTTATACGTAACCCAAATCACTAGTTATAACATGTATCTTATTATTAAAACACTTAAAAATCAAAAGCAAATCAATCCATCCAAAATTTAACTAATCTTGTCCCCCCTGCCAACCACAGATGATACTTACGTTTTTGGCGGGAAATCACAGCACTAATCACACACCTGTTACGCGCAGGTGCTTGCGCACAACAGAGAGATGCGAAAAATATAAAACAGCGATTGATTACGCAACTTCACGTTACAGTAAGTTGAAAAAGTGTCACCAAAATTTTGGTTTTTGCAAACTTAGATCGAGTGTGCTTTTAAATAAGATTTTCTGATATGGTTTAATTCTTTTTAGATAATGTATCTTATGCATACACTAACGAAATTGTTTATTTTTTATTGTACCTAAAATTTTAACTTTGGTGAACGCTATTACATAAAAAAAAACACCCAACTTAAATTTTAAGGCGATTTGTTTTTTTCTGATTATTTATATACACGTAAAAAAAAATGTTGCCCTAATTGAACCAAGTTACGTCGTAGTTCAATATAAAAAAAATAAGAAACATCCTATCATTTTACACCTCGATTCTCAACGTGGACAAGTAAAATTTTCCGGGGAAATTCACCCTTATACTAATTAAATCAGAATCAGAATACAAATTTTAGCAATTTATTCGAAGTATTGAAAATCGGAATGTCGTTTTTCGGACCGACAATCCATCGAGCATCTGATTCTTCGAACGTATGCAAATCGCTAAACGACTTTCGGTAAAATAAATTTCATTAATTTTAATAATAGACATTATAATTCTTAGGTATTATGAAATTCGTACTTTTGAAAAACGGAACATCGAAATTCGGAATAAAATATTTCGGGGTATTTGGGTGTTCCCCTTTCAAAACGTACTAAACACACACGAGAAATAGACGAAGAAACTTACTTTTGCATTCATACCTAGTAGGTAAAGTGTGCTGGTATTTTTTAACATAGTTACTACCTTCCACTCTAGAGCTTTGCAAAATCCATGGTGTTTGGCATAGGCATCTAATGGCATTTCATCATCTTCAGAAATCGGAAGAGGTACAGTTTATCTGCATCAACTTCAAGAAAGTAAGTAACATGTAGATAATACCTCCCTCTAATTTAATAGTATTTCGGAACTTAAATTCATTCCGGGATTCCATAGGGAGGTACTATCTACATGTTACTCTAAACCTCTGATTATCATTCAGCAATGCTTATTATTTATCGGGATTTCGTTCTTATCAAAGGAATATGTTTACTCTTAATCCCTGAGAAATATGAATATTAAAAATACCTGTACAAACATAAAAACATAACACATTTTTTTTTAAATTAATGATTTACAGTCAATAGTTTTTTTTTGGAAATCAACACGCTAGGAGGTTCGTTATCAAACTATTTTTTCGAAGAATTCCCGAGTTTGAATTCAAAGCTGGACTCCGTTTTATATAACTTGTAAGTAGCTACAGCAATTTCTTAATTATTCGGATTTATAATTCGGAGAAAGAAAAAACCTGGTGTCATAAAAATGTTAGGGATTTAGTATCTTATTATTGATGCCTATAGACATTACTACACATATTTTCGAGCATTATCTGCTGAAGATTCAGTTTTCTATTAATCTGACGCTATAATATAGTATCTTCGCTGATACTAAGGTCTAAAACATTCATAAACCTATCTAAACAAATTAACAGGCATACATAATTGTGCTTGCAGGTAACGCTTGGCCACCATTACTGATAAGGAACGAGTTATGCGAGAAACACGAAAAACAGCCCTTAAATATTAAAAAAAAAACTCTAATTTCATGTTTTATAGAAGTCCACTTTGGGAGCTTGCTATTATCATGTAGTTTGTAATCATCCTGATTAATAATGTTTATTATTTCATATTAGCCGACTTACTGTAAAATCTCTCAGTCATAACATGAAAATTAAAACGACAAAAAACCGCCCACAAAACCAGGGACTGTAATACCGTTTTAAAATTTTTACCTCTGGAGATTTGAAATACGAAATAAGTCATAAAAACCGCATTTGGTCAGACGCCCGTCCGCATCTTTATAGGCAAAGGTATACTCACATTAGGCCTTTGCGGCAAACTATCCACGCCCATTTTGAAACACACTATCACACATTCTATGTTACTAAAGTCTTTAAAAAGGTTGTTTTGTGTTTATGGTAGTTTTTTTAATATTTTTAGCCGCAGCGCGGCTGGCTGTATGCGGCCATCACTGCTGGGGATCAGACTGGGTGAGCTAGGGATGGGCTGCGCCTGAACCCGGGACAATCGAGATTTTGTTCGTTGAAAGATAGACGCGATTAAAGAAGACACATCTTTTTTATGTAAAGAGCAGTGATTTGTTTCCACTACTTCTCTTTTTGATTCATATGTTAAGTTAAGGTTACGTAATATAACGTACCAATATTTTAAATAGTAATTAAGTTATATTTGTGTAATATTGTCTAGTTTGTATTCAAAAATGTATTACCGTACGCAAACATCCTACAGAACCATTAATATTCTAGATTATTGAAAACAGTTGCCGCTGTATAAATACATACATCACCCTGTGTTGATATCCACCCACACTGACTATTGTTTCAATTATCGACAAACCTCTCTCCATCCCTAGCACACTTGATGCTGCGCGCGCCGACCAACCCTGAAGCTGCCTCACACCTCATCTTACGAAACCAATCAAAAGTAGACCCTTTAGACTGAAGAACAGAGTTTAAATTCCCTGTTACCTCATCGTCCTTCGTTTAAGTTAGCAGTACAAGTTATGATTGGCAGCAATGTGACTGGTATCATTTAAACTGCAGACGAAAGTGACTAATTCAGTTAATTTCTGCGATTTGGGAGAGATAAAGAATCTAACAATTACTTTAAATGCCAGCTGCTTATCTTAATGTCTAGGACAATCTGTGCGGGATTTGTTCTTAAGGAATCTGGGATTTGGTATAATGGGTTATTTATTTTAATCCAGTGGGGGCCATGGTTTTAGGCAATGGGACTTTGGCGGGGAATTAAGGAAACACAAGTCATTTCCCTCAATTCGAACTGGCAGAAGACATTACAAATCCTCTGGGCAGACGTAACTGGAGACTCATATCTTCATTATTTATGGTCATAGTATCATGCCATGACGTGTCTTCTTTCTTATTTCCATGGCCTTGGTATAAGCGGAGATTACGGAGAGATAGTTCTGAGAATCTCGATATGAACCAACACTGCGCACAGGAATATTCAATAAATAAATAAAATCTGACATTTTTTGTGACCTTAGTCATTAGCCTAGCTAAGACATCGACCCTTACTACGAGGTTACGGAGACAAGAAAACTAGTGGACAGGGACGGCGGTGGTGGCCTAACGGTTACAACGGCGACTTACATCTCGTAGGGGCCTTAATGCAATTTATTTCATCTCCACCGCTTTCCAAACAAAATATAGTCTAAGCTGTATAGCTAAATGTAACGGCTGTATAGGGTCTTGTAGCCCTTGTAAGATCAAACATACCCCATATTATACAGCTGCTTACGTTACTTTATAGTAAGCGCCAGATAAACGTGGAATAACGGTCATTGACCCACATACATTTATTGACATACTTAATTCCGAAAACAATAATAATGACATAAAGCTGTCTGAATCGACATCTATCGTGATCCTTTCCTTTTTAGTAATGAAAAACGATTCATAATTTATTGTCCGCGTACCTACGCAGAGAAATTAAGGAAAGGGCAATGAAGTTTATTCCACGTTTATCTGGCGCTTACTATAGTATAATAGCTATATAAGAAACCACAACACTCAGAAGCTATCTTTTAAATAAACTTTTACAGTTACAAAAGAAAAATAAAAAGAGGTATATTTCCAATGACGTGATCCACCAGCGCCCACACAAGGTATATTATAGCTCAACCCCACAGAGAGTGGCCCAGAAGTGGTAACGGCTAGCGACGGAAATTAATATAGGCTCATTCATCATATGCCCAGCCTTTTCCCAACTATGTTGGGGTCGGCTTCCAGTCTAACCGGATGCAGCTGAATACCAGTATTTTACATGGAGCTACTGCCTATCTGACCTCCACAACCTAGTTCAATAATAATATAGGCTCTTTATACTTAAATAATGTAAATCGTCTTCTTTTGAATAGCGACTTACGTTTAGACGTTCCGGGTATATTTAGGTAAATCCAGTAAATGTTCGAGATTTGTTTAGATCTTCCTAAACCTATTATAGAATAGAATATACTTTATTGTACACCAAAATTGAAACACAACTGGAAAAAAAAATTATCGCTTCTCCGCCCCGCTTAACACTTACATATATCATTGCGGAAAATAGTCACATATCTCCGAGTCCTCCGACTTTACATCCAGGTTCCGAGAAAAACGCAATTGTCAAGAAATATACGAGTCACAGTTATTTATATTAGCTTAGTTATTCACGGCAATTCCACGACGACGAAACGTAAGCGGCATGATTTAATAAAATCTTTTTTTTTTGTTGTGGTAAACGGATTTCGCGTTCAAGCTTTTCTGTGATGAATTGGGTTTTGCACTTTAGGCCATTTTTGTTTTTGTTTTGAAACACATGCATAATTATTTCATCAGCAGTTTATAGAGGTTATAAAATTCGTAGCACAGCAAGGTGAATTATAATAGATACTAGGAATGTGTGCTACGACTGCTACGAGCTACGAGCCGTAGCACAATCTTTTGCGTTTAATCTTGATCATGCGAAGTTACTAAATTAAATGTACCTCGTATCGTATTAAATTAGGAGCCCATAAATGATATGCAATTAGGGGTGAATTTAACCTAGACACGGTGAATTTTTATAGTGGGCGTGGATACACAAAGGAGGCTTGGGCCTATTTTGATGAAAACTAAAACTACACATCATTGGATTTTTGAAAAATATATTCCCACCAGGAATCAACCCGTTAATTTTGGAAAAAAAAACACACTGTATCATTACAATATTCGATAGTATCGCTAAAATATGGATCAAATTCTGAGAAGTAATGACGTACGGCCAGATGGTCAGTTCCCATGGTGACATTCGCACTGAATGTACCCGTGTATGTTGCTATCGTATGTATATTAATTAGGAGCACACAAATGGTATGCACAGGAATTGATGTTTCAAATGAATGTCTAAATATAGCTTGATTACTGTTTTGGATGGCTATAAGAGTAGAGGAAGGCCAAAGGAATGTTGAGTGGACTGTGTGAAAGATGATATGGTTGGAAAAAAAGTGACTGCTGAGATGACGAGTAATAGAGATTTATGGAAGTAGAAGATGTGCTGCGCCGACTCCAAATTAATTGAAATAAGGGCAGAATTATGATATTGTTTAAAAACGATCATAAATGCGTAGCTCCCAAAATTGGTTGGTCACATACAAGTTTTTGATCAGTATGAGAAACAGGATAGATTGGCATAAAAAAATAAGTTTTTTGCAATTTCTGACTTTTTTTGTACTCCAACCTTGGTTGGTCCAATACAAGTTTTTGACCAGTATAAGAAACAGGATCGATTGGCATAAAAAAAAAACTTTTATATAAAATGACAATTTTTTGGCTAACTCTAAATAATTTTTGAAAATCTGTGAATGGGGATCAAAATTTCACAACAAATTATCTCCTGAGACCATTTTTATGTAGCTGCAATGGTTAAGGTAGGTCCCCTTACTGCCCCTCTGACAGTTTCCATCCTGTATAAAATTTACAAAAGGAAGTGTCCCAACACTTCCTTTTGTAAATTTTGTTGAAAAGTTAATTTCAATAAATAAATAAATACTTTTTAGCAACAAGATCAGGATGGACAAGCGTATTTAGGACCTAAAAAAACAAATACATAACTTATTAAGGTTTCTTCATGATCAAGCCAACATTCTTAGACTACTTAACCCGATATCATAAAACAGTTTCTGTGTGCACCCTGACGCCCTCAACAAAATCACCCTGTAGATCTCACAAGCTCTGCACTGTTCCTCTGCATTAAAACTTCCATGCTTGAAACTTTTGGATTAATTACTGGCTTGCAACCTTATTTTTTTCAAACTGTCGTTGGACCTCGTAATCTTAAAAACAAAATGGACGCGTTACGTAACAAACGGGAGTGACGAACACAGCTGCGTACTAAATCTGTACCAAAATGTAAATTGAATAAATTACCGAAGGCTATATTTATTACGTAACGAAGTCTCAGCTGTGAATTGTTGCCTAATCTATATTATTACGAATCGAGGTTGATTTGAAGACGTTAATTAGGAACTTCAATTTATTGCTTGTTTTATTTTATCATGAAAACGTCGTGAGGATAGTTTGAGCATGAATTTTGACGGCTATAAGAGTAGAGGAAGGCCAAAGAAACAATAGATAGACTGTGTGAAGGATGATATGGCTAGAAAAGAGGTGTCTGACGAGATGACGATGAAAGAAAGCACGCTGCGCCGACCCCAACTAAATTGTTATAAGGGCAAGATAATGATAATGATGTTTTACTTAACCATGATTTGTTTGATCTTTTGTCAAAATGAGATGATGGCGTAACAACATCAATATGGTATTTTTCTGGGCCGGCCCAGAATTTGGCTAAGTTGACGCCTTCTCATGATACTATGTTTGATCGTATTTAATCTATACTAATATTATAAATGCGAAAGTTTGGATGGATGGATGTTTGTTACTCAATCACGCCAGAACGGCTAAACTGATCTGGATGAATTTGGCACAGAAATAGATTATAGTGTGGAATAGCACATAGGCTACTTTTCATCCCGGTAGGACGATCCAGCGGGTCAATTACCGAACTCCACGCGGGCGAAGCCGCTGGCATAAGCTAGTTCGATATATTTTAGAGCTATTCAATAACTTTCAATTTTGTGTTAAGTTTGTCTTCTTATTCAACAAATTCTCGGAGTTTCTGACTACTTGTGAAACATGTTGCCTTTGACCTCCATTCTCTCTGACAGGGTTCTGCGAAAATATGTAACTCAATTCAGAACTACATTCAATTTCCCACCACCCAAAGCAGTCTCATTTCTAGGGACCTAGTATATCACGTTCTCGTGAATATTGAGTTAAGCAGTGATAGCCTAGTGGTGTGACCGTCGGACTGCCAAAGTTCGAACCCAAGACACGCACCTCTGGTTTTCCGAATTCATGTGCGTATTTTATAAACATAGAAATATATAAGGCAGGCAAAAACTCTGACACCAGGTTAGGCACTAACCACACGATAAAGTTAAGAAAGTTAACAAGAATTTATGGATAGACACTCAAGTATTATTATATTATTTTTATATTTTTTTAATTAGTATTTTATGACTGTTCAATTTGTGTATTTTGAAGTTGACAATATTGTTGCAGAATTCAGAGGACTTGAAAGATTGGAAAATGGATTTAACAGAATTAGAATACGTTTCTAAAACGATAGTCTTTTTAAAAAAACGAGTTCTCTATGTAAACAAACTTTTTGGAATAGAGAATGCAGAGTAACTGAAACTACAGGTACCACTCTAGCCTTATTCATGAACAACTTTTCAAAATTAAACTCGAAGTAGAAAGACTCTAAAGAATTCTCTATGAATTCCGTAATTAAATTACAATTGCTTGTTTCGAGCTTGAGTCATCGTAGTGAAAGGATTAATGCGATAACGAGTGCTAGCTATCCCGGGTCGCGCCGGGAGTATGGAATCGCAATACGATATTTTTAATACTGCCCGAGGAGACACCTTTCTAGTTTCAAGTACGCAACTTACTTCATCGTCTGCCTAGCCTTTTCCCAACTATATTGGGGTCGGCTTCCAGTCTAACCGAATGCAGCTGAATACCAGTATTTTATATGGAGTGACTGCCTTTCTAACCTCCACGGCCCAGTTAGTGGTAGGTGATACGACAGGCCTTGGTAAGACTGGTTGTCAGACTTTCGGGCCACTGACACCTGTAACGACTGTCCAAGACCTGCAAATGACAGCCGGGACCAACGGCTTAACGTGCTTTCCGAGGCAAGGGGGAAACTCGGTATGGGTAGTCACCAAACCATGGACCAACCTAGGCAAGCTCGGCTTAACCTGAGGATTGATCCCAGCGGCTGTTACGTCGAACAGAATAAGAGTCCATCGACACAAAAAGATAAAGGTTTTTTGTTATATCTAAGTAGAAATAAATTACTACATCTAACAAGCACCCAACACAAAATATTAAAAAAAGAAAGCTGAACTGAACCAATTGAAGCAGAATAAAATACGGTAACACATATGTACAAGTGAAGTATATAAGCAGAGAATGTAGTTCACAACGGCTACAAGGACGAGATGCAGAAAGTAAGCCACCTACCATACCACCGCGTGAAGCTGTGACTTGGATAGGTCAAACAGCGGTCGATCTGTGTTAAATGCTAAAACATTCAGCCGCTTTGATCAGAATGAAAGCATTGAAAGCGACCCCAATACAAATATAAGATACTTGGGATGCGATGAATTTTTAGTGACTACACTCATTAATGTATTTAGTTTTCTTGAACATGTTGATGTCCAGTTATCTGTGAAAAGTATCAGTTACTAATGACAAAAGAAATCTTAGTCTTAAAATTCGGAAAGTCAATAGGAGAAATTCGTCAAAAAAAACTTGAAATGCATATTCATTTCATGGACAACAATGAACAAATAAACAGACCAAATTGGCGTTAAATGAGTGCAAACAGATCACACTATTAAGCCAGAATATAAAACGCGTGCGGCGGGATTTTTTTAAACGGTTTTTATGTTATCTTTTTTCTCCACAAGTCAATACCAAAAAGTCTCATGAAAATCCGACCACTATAAACCTCGTTCCACCTTTTGAGTATTTTTTTGGCTGATTGCACTCAGATATGTGTGACATCTACCAACCCACCCAAGGCCCGTTTGGTGAGCTATGAACCACTCCATCTACCACAAAAGAGGTCTTCGTTCCAAAAGTAGGACCGTCAAAGGTTGATCATGCGTATGCTTTGCAGGCGGTTGAAGTAGATAGGAATAAAGAAGGTTGGGGGAGTCCCAACGAGCTGGATCAAACTTAAATCATTTATTTCAATTAGACCATTACAGGCACTTTAGAATGTCCAATAAAAAGCGAAGCTACAGTCCCAGTCACAGGACATAATAACTTGTGAAAGTGCAGTCGTAGTCGGTAGAGCGATGACCTGGTGACGATTGCGGGAATCTGGACGCAGGAACCACAACTACATAAGACCAGACGATGCGGTCTTTCGGTCTTCTTCTCGTTTAATAAAGCTTCTGAGCGAAAATATTTCAACAGGTAAATGGGTACCTACCTCCCGATATTTCCTGTTTTGCGCGACACAATACTTAAAAGTACTCTAAAACTAAACTAACCTGATAACGCCTATATTTTAAGCAGATAAATGATTCTTGAATAAATACTAAAGGCGCGGGAAGAGTTTCTCGATTATCAAGAAACGAGAATGTCCATGCGAGTCCTCGGATATTCCGGTCTCGGAAAAGCAAAAATTTTAATATGAATAGCAATAGATTTTGGTACAATCTCGGAAAGTTATAGCTACTTATTAGTTAATTTTTTAGAAATTAAATCAGGTATCATGCTAGAGTCTAATCCATCGATTTATTAAACAAGTTCTAGTCTAATAAAATTGTTGTGAATACTTACATCGTATAAAATCATGTCGAGTGTCTTTGTGTCGGTCACCTGTTGCACTGTTCTTGACTTTGTTAATTCTTAATATAATAACTATTTTTATTGATAATAATTCTAGCTAAAAATATTGTGAATAAGTACCTATTCTATTCGTTATCAAAAAAATCTCAACAACTTCTGACGTTAATAATTTTATTTTTAAATTTTTGGTACGCTTTTTATAATCCGTACTCTTTTCTAAATACTTATTTAATTTGCGGTACGGTTCAGCAACCAAAATAAATAAATGTTTTAATTTAGCATCGTCAAGCAATGCACCTTTGATAAAAAATTCTATTTTAATTCTAAATTCAAAAACACAGCACAAAATGGTAACACTGAGAAGTTCTGTAGTTGGATACTAGAGATCATACGTGTGATCGTTTAATTTAAGCAGTAGTTTTGTGAGTAAAAAAAAATTTTTTTCTATGTTATTATTAATTGGCGGAGGAACGAGCGTACTCGCTGAAAGCGCGGTGCAAACTAAGGGCGGCCGGCAGCCTTGCGTTGCGTACTTGGGCGGGGCAGGAGAGAAAAGTAGATTTTAATTCAGTTAGACACAACTTGTACATTAGACATCACTGTAACTTACTTTCCAACTAGTTTTTCTACTTTAATTATGCGACTTTGTGCTAAAGTTTGAAGAACTAATTGTTTTGCTATGTAATTGGATAATAATAGGATTTATTCAACGTTTAGAGTCTTGAAAACCATTGGCGAGAGGGCTCTCGTCTGAAAAGTTACGTTCATTATAAACATTAACTTTCACTTTTAGTAGATAATAAACAAGTTCTAAATATAAATAAATGAGATTTAGTATACGTCATAATAGTTTAGTACTATAAATCAAAATGTTTATTTGCAAGAAATACACTATATACAAGGGAAGATCTTATATCCTAAAAGTCGCTGTATTCTGCCTGCAAGCAAGCGTGCAAAATATTTGTTATTAAATTATTATTATTTATATATTATTTATCATGCAATCAATTAATTATTATCATAAACTAATTTCATATATTCAATTAAGTAAATTAAGATTATTAATTATTATTTCTAATCTGCATAAATTCCCTAACGCTATAGAAACAGCTCTTTTGTAGCCATTCTGTCAATTTAGTTTTTTTTTTAATATATTGCCGTGTAACAATTTATAATCATTTCGTCCAGCTAAACTTTAAATGCCCAAAATTGGTTTTTCAAGTCGTTCTCTTCTCCTAAGGGCTAGACAGAGGTGTACACATAGCACGATATGTTGTATATATACTATAATACTCGTATCACAATACGCTCAAAAACTAGAATCGCTGATTTGGGCCATTAGGCGGGCCATGTCTGTAGAATGCATCAGGACCGATGGGTCTGGTCGTCACGCAGTGGGTGCCAGAAGACGGGCGTCGCCGAGGGAGGCCTAGAAAACGGTAGCGTGACGACTTAGAGGCGTTTCTAAAAGATTGGCCGGAGAAAACCAGAGTGTAAAAAAGAGTGGTGGGCTACTCAGGGGAAGAGGCCTTTGCCCAGCAGTGGGACAGTATAAATAAGGAAAAAAACCGAGCATAGCTCCAGACTCCTGGCTGAAAATTTGAAAACAAAGTAAAATAAAATGCCGTTTGCTATTCTGCGAATGGCGTAATATTCAATTGAGGAAAATGTCGACCATTTAATTTGGAAGCATGTAGACGGTAGCGCACGCAAATTAGAGGATATTACATTTTAGTATAAAACGCGTTATCACCGAAATGTGGGAATAATGGCTATATTATCGTAACCGTTTACGTTTCTATAGCTTTTGCCCTCGGCTTCACCCGCGTGATGTAGGATATTATCCCACGGGAACATACACCTTACTTACATTTTTTCCTATCCCAAGTCATGTTCTACCTGTTAGATGCACTAGTTCAGCTGCGACAGAAAGACACCCAGAGTTACTTTCACATCTTCAATCATCATCATCTGCCTAGCATTTTCCCAAACTATGTTGGAGTCGGCTTCCAGTCTTAACGGATGCAGCTGAATACCAGTATTTTACATTGAGCGACTGCCTATCTTACCTGTACAACCCAGTTACTGGGTACTGTGATACCCCTGAAAAGACTCTCAACATCTCTAAGAATAATTAAGACAACACAAGTAAACTTTAATAAGTTTTATCAAAATGTCGTCAAAAGATGAAAACACTTCGGAATGTTTCAGCCGCTGCGAAGTTTCGTCTCTGAAAATGAGGAGATAAGTACATTGAAACTAAATTAAAGTCATCCTTCGAGTTATTTGGGTATAAATATCGACTTGGTATTATAAAGTTTTTGTTTGAAGTTTCAAGCTTAACAATACATAATATAAAATTACGCCTATTATCCCTGAAGGGTTTGGCTGAGGTGGATGTATGTAATGTACCTATACCACCCACACACATCGCATGTCCTCTATAAAACTGTCATAACACAAAAATGTTAGGTTTTTAGATAATACCCTTCTCAATTTCAATTCTTCTTGATCTATAATTGAAAAAATAAACTCCAAAAGTATAGGATCTGCGAAAATAATTAAATCATCGAATGACACACGCGAATGTTTTTACGGATATCATCGGCCGGACACAAAAAACTTTAAATTTGTATATCTCAAAATTGATTTCTTTATGTGTTACGACGGTTTTTTTGAGGACGTGCGACATTTTCCCAGCTGTGTTAAAATCCTATGGGAAGCGAGCCTATTCAACTGGGCACAGATCCGAACTCTGAGCGGCTGCTGTGAAACTGACGGAAAAACCCATTACCACTTTACCCAACCTGGTAACCGAACTCAACACATCATGGTTAACAGTAGCACTAACAAAATTAGATCAATCTCAAATTAGGCTGATAGTCAGCACTTTTTGAACGTCATAAAATTGCTAGAGACAGTCCTCCAAAACGCCCGCCCTTCGCCACTAGTATTTTAGCTGAGAAGAAGCGCGGAAAAACTCCTCAATAACACATCAGTAGGTTAGGTTAGATAAACCAGCGACCACGAGGCACTAACAATATATGGTAGGAAGAGATATTTCAACGTTTTGTTGTACATACATAACGTGCTTATGTATCTAAAGAAGACTAACCGCACTTCCATTAAATAATTTGTACATTGGGCTAATGTCCGCAACTTCATAACCAGCAATTTACCGAAAAATTTCAAGTGCAGGTTGGTATATCGTTCGTCGCATTGGCCGAATTATACAATATGTATTAGTAACACACAGCTTGAGTGATCCCCATCACTCATTCATCTCATTCCGGGTTTAATTGACCCTATGTAGAACAGTAAATACGTGACTAGGATGTGGAGTTGCAGACACCAGCAAGATACGCAATACAACACAACGTACCTCTACCTTATGCTTAGATTCAAAAGTTCCTGAAACCTCAGATAGTGTTTGAAAAATTCCTGCTCAATTTTAATTAGCCGAACAAAAAAACATGACTCGCCTTGTAAAACAGTGCCGTAGCCTAGAGCATTGTTTCCCAACCTGTGTCACTCGGACCATCAGTGGTCCGCAAAAGGTTTGTTCCAAACTTTATTTCATCATCATTGGCAGCCTTGGTCCATCTGCTGAGTATAGGCCTCCCCCTTCTGTGCACTTCTTCACTTGATTGCACGAGGCATCAAGTCTTCCCTGCGAACTTCTGTATGCCATCCTCCCATCTAGCTGTTGGTCACAACTCACACTCAACCCGAATTCTATCTATCCTTTTAAAATGTTGAACAGTGAAACCTGGTTAAGTGGGACCTGGATAAGTGAGAAACCTCTATTATTGAGAGTTGCAATGAGGTCCCGGTTCTTTTTCATTACTAATACTCTGTTAATGGGACTTTTTGAACCTGGTTAAATGAGATTTACGCATTTTTATTAACATTTCCACCTCTAAATATGGAATAACGGCACATTTCGACCTCTGTAAGCGGGGGCCTCTGTAAATGAGACAACTATAATTTTAAACCTGCTTAATTGGAAAACTGGATTATTGGAAACCCTCAATAATTGGTACGTATGTCTTGGTCCCTTGAGATCCCAATTAACCAGGTTTCACTGTATTTTATCCTACAATAGTATTCTTGTTAATGCATGTTACTTTTGAATTTTACGACTATGTTAAAAGTTTTGATTTAATTTAACCAATTAATAAATTTAAGTGGTCGTCGATCAAAAAGGTTGGAAGCCACTGTCTTAGTGCTTTTTTGTCAAGTGCGTTTGTAATCTGTGCCCGTGCGAGGTCCCGTGCCGGTGAAGCCCGCGCCATGCGACCGCCAATCTAATTAGATTTCAAAACGTGCGCGAATAGAACAAACGGATTACTCATATGCGCAGTTTGTCTCTCCGAGATTTTATAGCACGAGATGTATGCGTGGGTTGTTAGTTGAAAGAGTTTTCTTTTTCATTACAGTTTTTAAAAACTTCCACTGCTGGATGTTACACATTTTAGTATACAAAGAGGTTATCGGACGCTAGCTAATTATTTTGGAAACGAGTTTTGTCAGTTTCCCTCACTCGTCAGTTTAGTTAATTCGACAGTTTCGTTGATTCGTCATTTTCGCTGATAGGACAGTTGTGTAAATCCGTCAGTTGTGTCAACTCGACAGTTTCCATAATTTTGCACTTTCGTCAATTCGTCAGTTAGGTACACTCGAGGAAAAAATAGAATAAACAGTTAATGTCAGTAATTTAACCTGCTTTAATGAACCCTATCCCAATTTAAATCAAACTTCAACTTGTATTTTTAAAGTAAAATGTATTAATATGAAAAATAAAAAATGATATTACGACTGCGGAGCCTCATTACAAACCATGGCCCATCTCCAGTCCTGGGGGGTTACCATGATCTGTTAGTGCAGGAATGTTATAGTACTATTCAGAGAGTGGGAAAAAGATGGCGCTAGACAGCTGTATAGCGTCATCTCTTACCCACTCACTAACCCACCACTCAGCTCTTAGTGCTACTCAACCTGCACTTTAAGGGACCTGTCCAAAACTACGAACGCAATTGATGTGACAGATTTTTGGTCGAAGCTAATTTTATTAGATAATAATCATCGACACGACGGAAAATAAGTGTAGATCAGATATTGCCAAAGTAGTAAAGTCACACTCCAGGGGCAAAAATTGCTGATGTATTTAAGATAATCTGCAAATAAAATAAATATCAGAATGCAATTCAATATTTTCTCAGAAATTATGATCTTGTAGTATTGAAGCATTAAATTTAAGTTATTCTTAGAAGGTCATTAGTGCTTGACATTGTCTGGACACAGTTATAAGACTTGAGCGTGACCTCGCTCCTTAGATTACCTTTCAAGTACAAGCTCATTAAATCATTCCAGTTCAACATGGCGTACTACCGCATATTTATAATAGTCAGTTATTTATTAATGTTAATCATTCAGAAAATAATACTTAGATGCAGAAAACAAATTTTTGAACCATTCTTTAAGAGACCGCGTCCACGTGAAATTATCATAAAAATATTACTTCCCTATTTGAATCGGATTTCCAATTCATCGATTTAATTTTTTTTTTATTGCACGCCTCACATTACACTCTGACCCGGAACTCTAATTTCCTTTTTCTAAAATAAAAGTAGCTTAATACTTCTTATAACATCAGGTATCGGTCAGTAAAAGACCCGTCAAAATTAATTTTGCCGTTTCGGAGATTAACCGTTTGAATCGGATTTTGCTAACAATTTCAAGGGTTTTAGTTACAACTACCGTATATACTTTCGCAATAATTAAAAAGCTATTATTTTGAACTTACAAACAGACACTTCAATTTTATTTATTTGTATAGATAAAAATAGATTTCATATACCTCGACCGTACTTAATAGTTTCCAAAAATAATAACATGGCAACCTCGGAACAAGCTGTCATATCAATCGAAATGTCAAATCTGTAAACAAGAAATTCGTGGATGTTTGTTTTTTAACGGAATCTTATGTGAAATAATCATTAAATAACACTTTATTCTGAGTAAGAAGTTTATTGAAGTTATTTTAGATGACTCTTGGACGTAAATACCAGCAATCTTCCGGGTAAATGGTTCTCCTGCCCTTGTAGCGCTGTCCCTGTTTGGCGATGCATGAACGCTCTTTAACGTTTATAAATACGGCAAAAATTGATTTTTCCCTATTTATAGGAATGCTGGGGAGGCTCGTAAGGTGTATTCTAACCAGTCGAAGGTCGGGACTCTATCTGGTTGCTCGTCTTCTGTAAGTTATCCCACTAATATAGCATCGTAGAATTATAACATTTTAATCTATATGAATCACCATTTCCCCATCCTTATTATTAGTGTGAGCTTTGGATTGTTTACTAATTGATTGCTGGTACGTCGAGGTTGCAGTTACTTCATACTAATATGTAAATCTATGAGCTAATACTTTAACAATTGTCTCAACTCATATAATTTCATAATCTAGGTTTTAACTAGGACAAAATGCGCTAATATTGTATTTTATCCTGCATAAAACAAGTGTTTTGTGAAAGTAACTTTACTGGAATATTTCCCATGTAATCATATTTGTTGCGGTCAACAGTGCTGAAACATTTTATAAATTATATCCCGTGTCTATTCCACTTTCTCCGCATTCAACGATACGTCGATATTCATACTTAAATCTCGACAAATGTTTCTTGTTATAATATAAATTTATAACATAATAAAAAAACTTATCAAGACTTAGCTATAAATACTTGAAATGTTTTGGACAAAAGTAAAAGTATTCAATAAGTCAATTACCATAAAAGTATTTGTATTTAAATAATGTTGCTTATTGTTTGCTGCAGTATTCAATTATATTTGAAATCATATCAACATTTATTTACTTGTCTTTCTTAAATCTATCATTGCAGGTTTACTCAATGCAATAAATGTGCTTAATCAATTTTTTTTTTGTCATGTTACATTAATTTCATACAAAACAAAGTTAATTTCATCTCATATCTGTGTGTGCAATAACCAATTCCTATTTTCTTATTACTAATACTAATTAGTATTTGAACTTGATTATAATATAATGAAAAAATCGTGATAATTTGTCAAGTTCTGAAATCATATGAAACAGGGACAGGTTATTAGATTCAAATTCTTCCTCATTATATTTTGTATATATTTAAAATGTAATCTGTAAATAATAAACATAATTTATTTATGGGTGTCTTCCTGCTCACTAAACTATAAATAGTATATACAACTTTATAAATTGCTTTACCACTTTTGACAGCAATTCCCAAGTAAACCTTCTCTAAAGTTGTAACTTTCTAACTGACACCAGCCTGTAAACAATCGACCCGACGAGGAAAAAATTCATTCTATCAGCAGTAACAATGATGTAAACTCAAAAAAAGTATGGGTACTTTGACATATTGATATAAAACTTATTGGTAGCATAAGCTACTGAAAATATAAAACTTTACGGTAGCTTATGCTGCCAATAAGTTTGGCAGTCAATCTTGTTATAGGAGTCAGTCATAGGAGAAATAAGAAATGCTTTTAAAATGATTGCCACATATCTGAGACGTTTTGTTCTTATTTTGCCACTCTTAGGGTAGTAAACCTCATCTAAGAAAAATAAAATAATTGTCGACACAATGAAGAAAAACGGGTATAAATCAATTACCAGGTTTACTATACAAATAAAGTCTAAAATCACAATTTACTGTACCTACTTAGATATCACTTTGCGACATGATCGAACCACCGGACTATGAGGAGGTCTGCGACCGCCTGATGGGTGAGCGGGACCCCCTCGCTTACCCAGCGGTGGACATGGAACTGTGCAACGTACCCCGTCGAATCAGGACCATCACACATGTGTTACCTGATGAGGACCTGTGAGTATGATGAGGAGTTCCTATAATTAGGTCCCTACTTTTGGTAAATGATTTCAAGTCATGGGGTGACTTATCTGCAGTGGCCTTTCTAAATACTGAATGCCATAGACAGTGTAGTATATGATTGTGTGGAGCTAGCAGTTGTTTTCTTTTAAAGCCTAAATTATAGCTTAAAACATTTAAAAAAGCTAGTCGCAATCTCAGCCACAATCAAAGTCGAATAATTGACAAAAATATTTTGACACATTGATAGAGATTAGATTGCGAATGTTCGTAAATGTACTGGAACCCTCTGGTAAATGAATACTTGGTCCTTTGACCATTGAATTCCCTTTTATCTGAATCACAAAACTTAGCCTGCAGTGGCACTCTCACTGTATTCAGCTTACTTTGTAATAATAATACCAACAAGAACAGAATAAAATCTTCTCATCTTTCTCTCCCCAGTGCACAAGCCCCAATGTTCGTCCGGGACTGCATCCGCTGCTACACAACGGACTACACAGTCGTGGAGTACAAGTACAGGGCACACTCGGGCTCCATGTGCGGGCGCGAGCGGCTGGGGGAGCGCCTGGAGCGCTTGCATGCAGGACCTCGTCACCAGTATGAAGTGGACGCCGAGCCCAGCGCTAGCACTGAGGAGCACCAGGTACAGTACAGGCTTGTTAGGGCTCCAGATGCGGGCGCGAGCGGCTAGGGGAGCGGCTCCATGCAGTGCCGCGCCACTAGGAGGAGCACTAGGTAAGAGATGCAAAGACCATAAACGATGACCTGATTGAG
Source organism: Standfussiana lucernea (assembly GCA_964057025.1). NCBI lineage: Eukaryota > Metazoa > Arthropoda > Insecta > Lepidoptera > Noctuidae > Standfussiana > Standfussiana lucernea. The sequence goes on from OZ059787.1 coordinate 16,735,555, forward strand.
TCATGTGATGAAAGATTGAAATTACAGAAGTTGAAACAAATAGCATCATTTGTTCTTGCCATAGGACAACGAACACGGCCTCTGACTCCTAACTTATTTTTCTTTTGACAGACTAAACTTTAGACAAGATTCGCCTGCACTGGCCTACATCCAGTCTGTTATCTGTCCGTGCCGGTTTAACGGAAACTACAGTGTAGATATACAGTATCTTCTAAATATCTTCCCCAGTCTGAATCTCAACCATCAAGCGGCCGCCAGTCAGTGGCGTCCATGTCTTCATCGTCTTCTTGTAACGAGACCCTCACTCCGCGCGGCTCCTGGGCCAGCCTGGACCTTCGGAGCTCGTCCTCAGATCCTCTGCTGCCTGATCTCTTTGAGAGGAAGCCACCGGAACAGCTAGACGCTGTTAATGAGTCTAGGAGGTAAGTTATTTTTGTTGTAAGAACTGTGTAGCAGAAAAATTTATGTCAACTCTCTTTAATAGTATTTGTGCGAAGAAAACAATTTTATTACTCATGTATAATTGTTCAATGCATTAGTTTTATGCACAGTCAACCGCATGTCCAAATTGACGATTAATGCGCCTTTTATTCTCGAAAATAAAGGTGATTTTCGTAGTTCAAGTGTCAGACGTAAATTTAATTGAAGAATGGATGAAATCTTATGAAATTAGGTTTTTTCACCATAGTGTTTTCAATATTATGGCCTCCTAATTAGATTATACATGCATTCTGTAGACTCCTACAAGTGAATTGGAACATTTACAGAATACCATTTGTTGTCCATTATCTATGTAACGATTTGTGTATATCTTTTGTTGGAGATCCTAAATAAATAAATAAACCATAGTTCTTTCTATTATCTTCGCATCCCTCTCTTTCATCTACAGGTTAGAAAACCGTCAAGCTGATCTGCTGGGACTATATACTCCATATCTTGATGAAGAAGAGGCGGTGGAACGAAGGTTAGCTGCGGAGATGCCATGCGAGATCATGGGACACAGGATTATGGTGGTCTGCCATCAGTTGAAGTGAGTACTTTTTTCGTTTTACATCTAAAAATATCAATCGATCCGTCGTTCAAATGCATGGCCTTCCGAAACTTGATTTGGCGGTGTCTAACGATCCGCAAAAACTTGTCGTTGCTTGCTATGCTACAAAATTTGCTAAACGAAAACCCTCATTGTACGCTTGTAAGATTACGGACCGTATTTACATCATCTAACTGTCGCAGAGGGAAGGCAAGGAAGATCTCAGCGGGGACCTATATAAATAGGCTGTTTACCTAATAACAATTAAGTTGTTATTACCGTAAAGGAAGGAGTATGTACGGGTTGTAGCAGGTTGCGTTCAGTAGTGTCTGCCTACCCCCATAGGAAAAGGCGTGAGTTTGTGTATGTATATCTCGCTGAAATTGACCGCCACAGCTGACATTCGGTCAGGAGGACGTATTACCTCAATCAATCTCAGCTAATCTGATATCGTATTTCCATTTCAGGCTAGAACTAGACGTGGAACCTCTCTTCGCGTCAATGGCTGTCTACGACGCTAAAGAAAGGAAGAAAGTGTCAGAGAACTTCTATTTCAACATGAACTCGGAGTGCACGCGCCAGATGTTGTCCTCGCACGTCCCTCACGCAGACCTCTCGACCCTCAGCCGGAGTGCCGTGTTCGACCTGTTGAACCCTTCGCCAGACATGTTCCTGGTCGTTAGAGTGGAGAAAGTGCTTCAGGGAGACGTCAATGAATGTGTTGAGCCGTATATTAAGGATGATAAGGTTGGTTTTTACTTGTGTTTTCTTTTTAGCATGTCTATAGCAATCAATATTGACTCGGCACAGAACTTGGCTAGCTGTTTAAGTACCAAATAAGGGAAGTCATACGAAACAGTCACGACTTTTCCCAAAAAAAAGGGTAATTGCAGAAGGGTACTTAGAACTTCTAGTTGGACTTTCGGCATAGGTCAAGCGGCAAAATAATTTTTAGGTTACATGTGTTACAACCGCGCACACGGATTTGGTTTGCTCCGACCTTAAACAATTCAGTTACCCATTTTAAAAGCCTTAGCGACATTTTTATTTGATACGACGCATTCGCCCTACTAACGAAAATAGGGGTAGCCCGCGAAATTAATTTTTTGTTACGTTTTTTGCAATTTGTCGGTCATTTTCAGGCTGTACATTGAACAAAATATGATTCGCGGCTGTAATAGGTATTTAGTTACAGAATTATAATCATTAAAATCATCAATACAACCTCAAAGTTCATACAACCCCATTGAATGAGTTTTTCATGAAATAGTTAGCGGGCTACCCCGGCGCTTCCAGCTTAAGACAAAGTATTACATCGGTCCCCAGAACCGCGAGAAGGTCCGCGCGGGCGCGGCGGCGGCGTGCGCGCGGCTGGGCAGGTACCGCATGCCGCTCGCGTGGAGCGCCGTGGCGCTGCTCAACGTGCTCAGCGGCTCCAACAGCCTGGAGCGGGACCACGACAAGGACAGCTTGTCCGCTACCTCCAATACTAATAGCTTGGGTAAGCGAACTAAATGATACTATGCGATTTTTAAGAGGGGGTGACCACAATTAAGGACGCGGAATCAGGTTGAACCGATTACATATCACATGACATTTGTCGCATTTTCGCCTGGGTGACGAACGGCTCAAGCCGACATTAACAGAGAGCTTTAGTATGTTCGATGGACAATAGTTGATATACCTGCTCTAACACTTGGTAAAAATGTGATGCCTTCCATTTGACGCAAATGTCACAAAAGCATAATATGTATTATGAAATTAATTGGCCGTAAAATATAATCAAAATTGTATTCAATTTCAACGCTACCTGGGAACTGTTGCAGAAGGTGCATCTGGTAATAATTGGCTTTAATCATACATCTTACGACCGAATTCTCAAATGAAACATATCAGTATGTTTTGCAAATTGCTAACGTATTTAAAAAATCACTCTGTCTGCCTTCCTTCTTCTTATATACGATTTCAACTGCAAAATTTAGGCCTTAAGAGGGAAGTGCCAGCATAGCGCGTTATACTATTTTTTTTTTTTTTGTTTTTTACAATTTGCGGGACAGTTTCAGGTAACGTAACACGTGTAACACGTATGTAGTTACAGAATTATAATAATTAAAATCATCATTACAACCCTCGAAGTTCATTTAATCCCAATTAATGACTATTTCATGGAAAAGTCATTCAATGCGGTGCGCGGATCATAATATATTAATCAACAGACAATCCTAAACCGACCTGCAAATTGCAAACAACCAAAGAAAACGTGAATGTCTAAATTCACATTTTCTTCTGGCACCTCTTTTTTAAAGAGATATCGACTTTCGACAGCATGAGACCTTATTGAATTGCATTTTTGGAATCGGAGGTCAGACCGTTACAAAATTTCATCATCATTTAGTCTTTCTTTACCAGATCATAGTCAAACTCAAACTCAAAGCATTTATTTTAATTAGACCATTACAGGCACTTTTGAATGTCAAAAAACAAAAATAAAAACTAAGCTACAGTCCCAGTCACAGGGCATAATCTATTCTAATATTATAAATGCGAAAGTTTGGATGGATGTTTGTTGCTCAATCACGCCAGAACGGCTGAACTGATCTACATGAAATTTGGAACAGAGATAGGTTTTAGTCTGGAATAGCACATAGGCTATGCTTTTCATCCCGGTATACCGATCCCAATCAATTATCGAACTCCACGCGGGCGAAGCCGCTGGCATAAGCTAGTAACTATATATAGTTGTTTCTATTTACATATTATGTAGAAATAGTTGTAGCATAGGTTTCACTCATCCTGCAATATGTTCTCGCTCTATCATCATATGCCTAGCCTTGTTCCAACTATGTTGGGGTCAGTTTCCAGTCTAGCCGGATGCAGCTGAATACCAGTATTTTACATGGAGCGACTGCCTATCTGACCTCCACAACCCAGTTAGTACTGGGTAATACAATACCAAACATATGTATATGATATGAAATATTCACGCTCTATAACTATCGAAATTCTGTCAAACCATTAGTGATCATGTCATCTATCACATCTTTCTTGTACGGGGTGGAAGGGCCAGCGACTCGAAAACGATAACCAGATACTCAGTACTTCTTTCATATCACATGGAAATTTTTCATCGAGAATTTAAATAAAAAAACAGCTGTTTCCTACAAAAGTGCCCTACATGGTCAAAATGTATGAAAAAGCTGTTTTTTTTATTCCCCCCGAACCCTCCCGGTTCAGAATGATGACATATACTGGGTATGTGGTTACCGTTTTCGCGTCGGTGTCCGTTCGACTTTGTATAATCTAAAGTTATAAACTAATACTATAAAAAGGTTTTCAATGTTTTTTTGATTGTAAGAGGTATTCTTTGAAAAGATGACCTCTGATCTGATTTCAATTTCGTTTTTTCACTGATATCAAGCTACGCTATGTTTTACGGTATAGTTCACAGACAGATTGTGTTACTGGAGAGTTATTTTCGCCTCCCTAGCTAAACCACTAAGAAGTGATGGCGGGACTGTCGTTTCGTTTTTTCTTGTCTGTTTTGTGTTCTGTAATATTGAAGTTCAAAAACTTTTGCAAAAAAAATACCGATTTCCAAAAAAAAAAAAACTAATAACTTGACTTTCTTTTTTTGCCACTGACTTCCGAAAGTAAAATTATTTTCCACTTTTTAGTTTTTGTTTTAATCAAAAAATATATATGTATACTGGTCGAATACTTACATAACTACCTCCTATTTTTTTGAAGTCGGTTAAAAAGTGGTGATAGTAATTAAAATGAGAACAAGTGTGTGTCAGACCGCAAGGCGTCGTCCAGTAGCCTGGAGCAGCTGCGGCGGCGCGCGGGCGAGGTGGGCGGCTCGCTGACGCGCAAGGGCTCCGTGGAGCGGCGCGCGCCCAAGCACCTCGCCGACGACCTCGCCAACCAGCTCGACACCTTCAAGCCTATTGTTATTACTGTTACCAGCTTCTTCAAACAGGTTAGTCCTTTTACTATAATTATATTCTCTAATGTCCTGTTTCACATATGGTTTCCCTAAAAAAATCTCTTTAAAAGACACCCGCCATTTTGCGGTCATTACTTTACAGCACCACTTACGGCAACATAGTTCCAGCACAAGCCACAAGGTCGAGATGTAAAATAAGTTTCAGATACACGCTACCGACACAAGTCGCGATATATCTATAGCGACTTGTGTCGTAGTGCAGACGAGGCCTCAGAAGACCCAAGCTTAAATATTATATAGGAATAGATCTTAAATCGTATGGTGGTATAAACAACACTCCGTGAATTGAATTTGTGTTGTAAAAATCATCATGCGCATGGTGGTCAAATGACACGCATCGCCTAAGCTATCAATAATAATATTTAATTTCTCTATTAGGAAACCGACAAACTCCGCGACGAAGATCTGTACAAATTCCTAGCTGAGATCAAACGGCCTAGCTCAGCCCCAAAGAAGCTTAAGTGCATTCCTGGAACTCTGAAGATTGAGGTGTCGCCATGTCCTGATGAGGTGAAGAATGGCCTTACCCCGGAACTCGCGAAGTTGCACCCGTATGGAGGTAAGATAAAAAGTCGTGTATCCTCAAGAATATTGGGCCTAGAGCGAGTTTTTACCAAGGACAATACCAGTCCTTTGCTTAGAAAATATGCTCTGGACATATTCCGCGTGAAATAGTTCAGTGTCCAGGGAATTACTACGGGTTATTTCTTTGGATCGTTTGGTGATTCAGAGTAGAGTCAAAGGCACGAGACCACGTGGTCGATCACCAACACGATGGACGGACTCCATTAAATCTGTCACCACGATCCCTCTGGCAGACTGTGCTCGCCGTGCGGCCGATAGAGACTGGAGGAAAAAGATCGCAAACGCAGCGACCGCAGTTCGGCGACCCCCCATGAACGACTAAAAAGAAGTATTTCTTTACAAAATTTGACATAGTTCATTTATATATAACCTACGGCTAAGTTACATTACAGAGTGTTATTTTCCAGTAAGCTCCAAACAATTAGATTGTTAGTCTGTATCTTGGGATTCGGAGTACGATTTCCAGAGTGGAGATCGAGAAATGATTTCAGCAGTAATATTGTATATCGGTGTGTGTGTACGTATGTTTTTTTACTTGCTTTAAACACCACATTCTTTCACAGATGACAACGTGCGCCCCTGCAAGGAGATCCTGCCGTTCCCGACGCACGCGCCCGCGATGCCGCACTACCAGTACCGCAACCTGCTATACCTGGCTGTGAAGGAGATCAACCTGAACGCGTACACCTCGCGCACTGGCTCCGCTAGGAATATTACCGTGAGCTTGTTATAAAACCTTATCAACAATGTGTGTGATGTTCAAATTTAGTGCAGGAGCGTAACAAAACATACACGTATCCATCAAGACATGCACAACCGCGACGTTGTCGCATCGTGACATGCGCCGTCGTGTACCGATTTCCACAACACGTGCGACGTCATCGGAAAATGAATAAAACCTTTGCTCGAAGCTATCTCAATATTAAACCATGCGTAATTCTGTAAACAGGTGCGAATTCAACTGATGTCAGGCGAGAACGAGGAGTCAGCTCTACCTGCCATATTCGGAAGGAGCTCCTGTCCTGAGTTCACCAATGAAGCTTACACCACCGTGCTGTACCATAACAAGTAAGATGGCATTTATTTAAGTGGATTACTGTGGATGGCCATGATTTTTCTTAAAGCGAAGGCATGACTTAATACCAGTGATATTGTACACAAGATATGTTACGTTCATAGTTACCGACGTTTAACATCTGGTCGCGCTAGTATGCAGGATGGAAAAATTCAGCGAGGCAGTAAGGAAACTACCTTAACCGATGCAGCTACACGAAAATGGTCTCAAGAGACTATCCATAATTTTCGTGAATTTTTGATCCCGATACACAAATAAAAAAAAATATATAGTAAGCAAAAAAATTGGCATTTTACATATTTTTTTTAATTTCAATCGGTCCTGTTTCTAATACTGATCGAAAACTTGTATGGGACCAACCAAGATTTGGAGTACTTAAAAAAGCCAGAAATTGCAAAAAAACTTTATCCATACATTTTGTATGAAAATTTAACACATTTTTTTTTTCGATCCTCTCTCTAATACTAGTCAAAAACATCTATGGGAGCATCCCAGAAATCGCAAAATACTTTTTTCATATATATATTTAATAGGAAATCATAGCAGGTCTTATGAAAGAATTTAAGAAACCAACTATCTAAAATTCCTTTACCAGGAACCCGTCCCTCTACGACGAGATAAAGCTGAAGCTCCCCGCCGACCTGGGCGACCAGCATCACCTGCTGTTCACGTTCCTGCACGTGTCGTGTCAGAGGAAGCCCGTAGCTCCCGACCAGGAGAAGAACTTGGAGACGCCTGTAGGATACTCGGTAAGAAACACACACTGTCAAAATCACATTGATCTTTATTATCTTTGCAATTAGGTTGCTGATAGATTGCTACTGTCAAAGGTAAAATAACGTACTGCTTGGCCACGAGATAACGACGCACGTTTAAGCGACACGCGTCTTGCAACAGTGATAACACCAGTAAAATAAATTGTTCAGAGCCACGTGTCACCCACGCGATTTGAAGAGAGGTCGGGCAAATTGTTACTGGATTTTACAATAAGGAACTTCCCCGTAGCCGCCCGGAGTTAGGATGTGTGCCCGGCTGTTGGCAATAGGCTCGCTTAAACATCATCATCATTCTCCTGCCCTTATCCCAATTTATTTGGGGTCGGCGCAGCATGTCACTTTCTTCCATACTTGTCTATTACTGATTTCAGCAGTCGTCTCCTTTCTAGCCATATCATCCTTCATACAGTCCATTCATCATCATCATAACTAAAAATAAAGTAAAATGTGGGGCTACAATTGGTATACCTCTGCCTTACCCTTAGGTTCACAAGCGTGATGTTCTATGTAACGTATTGAGGTGAAACTATTTTCGCTTTAGATGTAAGCAAAACCAATCGTAATTTGAGAGTAACCGCCATTCGTGGTCGGCAGTGGCTGCCCCTGTGCCGTAACGGCAAGCTGACGTGCGGCGAGTTCAGCCTGGCGGTGATGCAGGAGGAGCCGCCCGCCAACTACTCGTACATCTTCCCGGACGTGCAGCTGCCCGGCACGCGCTGGATCGACAACCACAAGCCTATCTTCAGCATCACGCTCGACCCGCACACTACTGTGCATCCGCTGGTGAGTTCATTTATTCATATTTTTCGTTAAGAGCGTGTTAGCATTTTACAAACGTAAATTGCGATCTTGGGAGATTTTGAAGTGATTTTAGTCACATAATTTATTGTTTTAGCTTCTTTTGATTTCAAACATCGTAATTATCATAGATTTTTGTTTAAATTCTATTAACAAAAACTCGTTCAAATTGGATTATTGACTATGAAAATAGCGGATTTCGAAGGTGCGATTTCCAGATGACGCGCGAGGGCACAACTTTGAAGTAATCTTACACCAAATATTATTACTAAGTAAGAAGGTAAAAAGGTATTCATACGAAGAGGCATACCCTGAAATTTAAAATGCATTGAGAAAAAATCGATTTTTAATTCATGAACTTGTAGTTTTATCACGTCAAAAAAAATAAAAAATCGAGAAATCGACCACAAAAAAACACGTCATATCTCATAATCTAAAAGTCATTTGGCAACACAAATAATTTTATATGTAAGAAGAAACATTGCACCATAAATGTGTAAAAAAGAAAAAATATATGTCTTCAATCATTTATGAAAATAATTTTTCAAAGTAAGTATAAAATCGGTTGAATCTTACGGCCTAAATCAGTCGCGCTCTGGCGCTCGTCGACGTAGGACCTATGTCGGTTTACCTCCCGCCGCTGCGCAAGCGCCACGCGTGATATATACGTAAATTATAGTGCGACCAAATATTTTTGATCCGTAAGTATTATTTATTTTATTTGTGAATCTGAATGAGGTTCTTCATTTAAGTAATATTTTAATAATTAGGTAAAGTGGAACTATGTACTTAAAACTATTTTCTCTACAAACTTGTTATTATTTTACTTACAGAACATGGGTAGAATAAACAAAACATATTAATTTGGATCAAAGAAATCTGTTAAGGCACGAAAAAGTAAAATGATTAATAATTTGCAGAAGGCAAGAGAAGCTGCGTAAGTACTTATTTAATTTTTTAACAGGGGGTCAATACATTTGTGTAAATTATTGTTTTTCTACCAACACAACACTCGTAGTCAGGTAAATGGCAAATCCACTAGCGGTGACCCATCAACCGTAACCGTTTCTTTTGAACACACTTATATGTATAACCTTCACTTCTAACTATGAAAGCAAATCTTAGTAGTAAAATTTGACCCACTTCCCGGTTTTCTATTAAGTTGAAATGTTGCGTACTTACATGTAAGAATTAAAGTGTGATTTTAGTTTTTTAAACTATACAAAATTATTTAAAATGTATGACTATTACTGATTAAATTACTTACTAATAGTTAAATTAAATTACTTATTAATAACTAACTTAATAATTTTCTATGTTTTTCTTTCAGATCAATATTAAGAGCATCTTTGGTAAATAATATAATCCCCGATGCATCCTCAACTGTAACTTCTGTCTTCCTTCCTACTGTATAACCAGTAAATTTAACTTCTGGCTCATCCAAAAATGTAGCTTCCGACTCGCTCCCAACTTTTGACTCATCCACGGATATAAGAGAAGAATCTGATATCACTTATCATCAAATATCGTAAGTTGAAACTAGTTGTTTTTATTCTAGTAGATGAACTTTTGTTTTGTTTTATTTTCTTTAATATCAGCAATTTTATTTGTAGGACTGAAAACATGGACCTTGGTTTAATTGAAGGACGAAACCCAAACGTGACTTTTGATTTACCCAGAAAAACACCTAGTACCAATAACCTCAATAATTAAACATCGTTAGTAGAAAATTGTTATTATTATTTCAGTGATTTCAGTACAGATATTTCAGTGTGTTTGTTTGCTGTGTGGCTGTCAATTTAACATAAAAGTCTTCAAAGTTTTCAGAGATGATAATTTCTGGGGACAGAAGATGGCTCCACGATTAACAACATTTTATTTTGATTGTGTTCTCCTAGCAATTATAGATCCAAGGAAAAGTCGAGCGATGCCCATTAGACAAATAGTTTTAAAAACTTCAATTAAGTAGGTACTTATAAAAATAAACAAATAAAATGAGTTTATTTGTATTATAAGTAGCTACATAATGTTATTTTCTTCATCCATATTTGTATAAATTTAATTAAAATACACTAATAATCTATTGTGGACAGTCTTTTTATTTTCTCCGAAAACTTTTAGCTTTTTACTTCAATAAAATATAGGTACGCGGTACGCCATAGCTACAGATCAAGACCGTTTAGTCGTCGCAGCGTCGCAACTGTGTGCCGTACATGAGGAAAAACGCACACTAAGCGGCGTCGAGCGATAAAAACCTAAAACCCGAGCGCGTAGATTTGGAACAACGCTCTTAATACAAGGTGTAGTTTTGCAACCTCGTCAAAATTCAGGAGGGCGTCATAGAAGACGTAAATAATCAATATAAATTACGGTACCCCGTCAATAATAATAAACGCTGCTTTTTTAGTTGATTTAATTTGACACTATTTCAGAATGAAGCCTTTTTCAAAAGAGGAGAATCACCCGTTTATCGAATAAACGTCTGCGATTATTTGTGTGTGTGAAAGCGCGGTTTAGGGCTAGTATTAGACGGGCCGCGTTTTAATACGAGTGGTGTACACTTATCGATTTCCGATATTAAGAAAAAAAAAATGAAAAAATACCTACCCATTTTATTATTGATTCGGGTCGAGAATCATTAGCACAGTTACCTCCTTGAATTTGACGAGGATGTAAAGCAACACCTTGTATAAAATGACCAAACGACTGTGTGATATTTATTTTTAAATTATATTTCAAACTAGCTAATGCCCGCGACCTTCGTCCGCGTGAAATTATTATAAAAATGTTACTTCCCTATTTGAATCGGATTTCGTTAACAATTTCATGAGTTTTTTTTTTGCACGGAACTCCTTTTTCAAAAATAAAAGTTAACCTAAGTTACTCCTAATAATATCAGCTATCTGCCAGTAAAACCGGTCTAGCCGATTCGGAGATTAGCCGGAACAGACAGACCAAAAAAAAAGTTTTTTTGTATAAATAAATACCTAACATATATACTTTCAAATGCATTCAGTAAAAACCTGTTATTTTTAAATTACAAACACACACTTCGTTTTTTTTATTTGTATAGATGTAAACATACACAGGTGTTAAGGTATTATAATTATGATCTTCGACTATTTTATCTGTATGTCAATTCTGAGTCTAAGTCATTTGGACCCCAAGTAGCGCACTCTGTATTCGTGTACAGTCAGTGTCCTGTCTGACCTGACCCCACACCCCACTTACATGGAAAAAGAGGAGAAAAACATGCCAGGTCATGCTAGGCACTGATTACACACTCCTGCGCACAGAGCTTAAACGGATCTGGGACTGAACATGGGTAAACAAGCACGTGCAAAATGGATGCATTGCGGCGACGTACTGACGGGACACGTAGCCCAGACATTTCCGAGGGTTAAGTTTTTATTTTTACGTTTCCCCACTTTAAAAATGTCTCCTGTATCGCTGGTGCGTTTACAAACATTTAAACTCACATAATATACACACACAGCCAGACCCGGAACAACTACTTGTAGGCCATACAAATATTTGTACCGTGTGGGAATCGAACCCACGTGCCGTCCCTCCGAAGAACCCCAATCCGGCGTAGATTCTAATGAATATTCTAATTTCAGGACGGGTACATAGAACGCTTCGCAATGGCGTGCGAGGCGGTGCAAGAAGGTAACATTCCGCCACGCATCGGCCTCTCTAACATGGAGTCTGAACTACGTGCTAGGTAAGCGACACGGTGTTTTTTATAGGACTTTTTCTAACTTAACTGATTGACTTGAAATCCAACCAAAAAGATATAATATTTTGCGTCGCTCTTTTTTCCATTATGTATGTGCATTTATGCATGTTAAATAGACAGCATGTTTCTCATTAGCAGCCGCGGAGTCTGGATTGATGCCCAGTTGGTGGCAATAGGCTCGCCCCTATTACATGTGACTTAAACATAACTGGCAAAATGTGGGTGTACTAATGAGTATACCTCTGCCTAATCCTTCTTAGACTACAGGCGTGATGTTATGTATGTATGTGTGTAAATAGAGATATTATGAAAGCTAATTGTAGGCCTCACTGATATGCTTAACACGGAGGACATATCTACCCAGCAAAACGCTGATTGTTTCAACGGTGATAAAAACGTTGTCGGGTACGATACTACCGCGTTGTTCCCGTCAGATTGAATCCCTAGTCTTTGTATCTTGTCTAAGTGTGCGTCCTGAGTGGCGGCGCATCACACACGCACAACCCGCGGCGCACGAAACTAACACCGGCGCGTGCGCAGGACACGTGCGCACCCGCTTTCAAAATTGTTGAGTGTAGGATTGATTTTTGCACTTTGGTTTGTTCCAGTATAACAGAGCTCCCCACAGCTAACGTGGAGGTCCTAGCCCGCTACTTACCAGTGGTACTAGACAAGCTCCTACACCTACTAGTGGCGCCGCCCTCGCTGGCGGGACAGACGCTCAACATCGCGCAGGACGTGTTCACCTGCCTCGCGCATCTCTTCACTGACATCTCTGTGAGTAGCATAATATCACAAATCAGCCTAGTAATAAAACAGACACAACCCTAGCGAATAAAAGAGCTGTTCAGCTCTTAATTGTTCTCAAATAAAGCTGTTCAGGAGGCAAAGCGCCGTTCCATTTTCACAAATTATAATCCACCGTCTGTCTAGCACAGTGATGGGCAAAGTACGGGCTGGCCCGCGAAAGGATTTAATCCGGCCCGCCGACGGTCCTTCAAAATGAATACAATATGGCCCGCTATAATTATATTTTGACGGACCAGCAGTATGAAGTAGAATAATAGATGCATAGGTAAAGGAGCCAGTGATACTAGCCGCGTAGTTCATGTGTTGCGGGTGGCAAGTTAAATTGTAATTTGTAAATAACATGGTGTGTAATGTTTATTTTTATAATTAAAACATTTCAAATTATAATGCATTTTTGCTATAATTCTGGCCCTCCTCTGAAATTGTTTCAACTTTCTGGCCCCCCATGAGGAAAGTTTGCCCACCACTGGTCTAGCACCTGAGCCATTATTACAGCAAAATTTTATGTATTTATATTTCGTTCCAGAACATGAACGAAGGCTCGACCTGCGACAACCACGGGCGCAGTGGTCTGATCACCACGTACATACAGTACCAGTGCACCATACCGCGACCCTCGCTCACCGACAGGGATATAGGACTGCCGCTACCTCCTGCAGGTATGTTTCCAAATATGGCTACCCCAGAAAATGTCACCCACTGTTACGGCATCTTATCCGACCTGTACTTACTATTAAATGAGCAAAATTTTTATATGTTTGTGATTGCCTCATTAGTCGAGTGGTCACAAGCGCGACTGCTGAGCATGGGGTCCTGGGATCGAATCTCGGGTCGGGCAAAGTGTTATTGGGTTTTTCCCACAAGAAATTTCTCAGTAGCAGCCACGGAGTCTGGATTTGTGCCCGGCCGGTGGCAATAGGCTCGCCCGCTAGTACATGGAACTTAAAACATAACTTTCGAAATGTGGGTGTACTATTAGGTTCATCTCTTCCTAGCCCTTCGGGGATTACAGGCGTGATGTTATGTTATATTTGTAATCACGTTCTCGAAAACGGCTCGAACGATATCGATTAACGTTGCAATTGTGGGTTTACGGGGGCGAAAACTCGATTTAGCTACGTCTCATATCTGAGAAAATTCGTTTTTTCTATTTTCACCTGAGCAGAATTCGGTCGCCCAGGTACTAATAATATTTAAAACTTGACTGCTGAAATGTATTTTCATTCTTTTCCAAGATATATCTCTGCCTCCTTGCGGAAAATACAAGCATAACGTTACGTTGTGTACACTTTTGTTTTCAGTGATGACCGACGGATCATGTAAGATTCTACATGAAGAGTTGGCTTTGCAGTGGGTGGTAGCCAGTGGAGCTACCAGGGACCTTGCTATGCAGAACTCATGGTGAGGGTGTAAAAAGAAAGCCAGGCACGGCAACTCCGTTTTAATTGTTCCTTCATTTTAATCTATAAGAAGCGAATATAATAAACAGAGCACCACATTGTTCAATGCAGTATTGCTTGATATTGATTATTTATTGTATGGTGTGACATTTAATGTCGCCAGGGCCCTGTTCGAGCTGATGGTGAAGTCCATGGTGGAGTACCTGTACTGGAGCGGCGCGCACGAGGCGCGGCGCAAGGCGCGCTTCCCGGACCAGTTCACCGACGACCTCACCACGCTCGTTAACAACGTCACTACCGAGATTATATCCAGGCAAGTCGAAAGTGACAAATTGTGTCGTTCTAAAAGTTCTATACAATTTACCCTACCATATTTACTATTAATATTGAGTTCCTATAATTTTGAATATTGAGTTCCTATAATTTTGAATATTGAGTTCCTATAATTTTGAATATTGAGTTCCTATAATTTTGGCGCTTGAATAATCAAGCGCCAAAATTAAGCCAAAACTAAGCCAAAGCCAAAATTAATCAAGGTTTGGTTGTTGATTTTTGACCATTGGTTAGATTATACGGAATTATGTGTTTTAAAGTTTATATTGAGACTGGTTATAAAATGGTAAATCTAAGCTAAATTAGCACTAAGATGGTTTGGTTGAGTTACGCGATTGGTATCCGAACACGCACTAACTCGGTAATACTTGCGATACATGCATTTATGGAAATGCACGTAGCAAAAGTGCTGAGCTGTTCGGTTGCAAATATTGTTCCGAACACAGCCTTAAGTTCATTTGTATTGTAGATCCCTAATTTTAGAACCAGCATACGGCTAAAATCGAGTTGGTTGGAGAGTTTTCGCTGCCAATATAAACAGTCAGCGATCAACTATTTATATACTACTTTTTATCTTTTACTACCACAGGACCTACAATCTTTTGTACGTTTCTTGAGCGACAAGTCATCGGCGATGGGACAGGTGCCTATGGCACAATGGCACTAAAAAAACCTCTTCATTCTGCACTTTAAATTGACACATGATAATATAACTTTTTCAATTAGTTTTTAACCCGATGACACTCGGTCTGAGAACGATTTAGACTAAATGCGCACATGATTAACAAATGTCCGCTCAAGTGGCAGGGTCGCCATATAAGGACGGGACTTTAAGGGAAATGAAACATTGCAACGCTGAGTAAACACCGCGTATATTTGGTGCATTAATACATCTTATATGTACTCACACAAGCAGAATATAGAACACTTGCACACTACATCACAAAAGAAACGTGATCGAAATATAATATTCTCATAAGTGTTTTATTTTCCTCCACAGATACGGCAAGGACAGCCGCTTAACCCAGAGCCTGAACAACAGCCTGGCGTTCTTCCTGTTCGAGCTGCTGAGCGTGATGGACCGCGGCTACGTGTTCAACCTCGTGCGCACCTACTACAAGCACATGAGTGCCAAGATCGCCTCCCTGCCCGACGCTGTGCCGCTAGTGCACTACAAGGTTTGTAAACTCAATAGGGCTTTTAGCAAAAAAAAAATTGTTTTAGACCATGCCATCGACACTAGCGCCTCCGAGAACCATGAAAACGAATCCCATGTCTAAAATTTTCATTTAGCCATCTTGGATTTTTATTTCGACCTCCCTCTCGGTATCAGCGCTCCCGAAAACCATAAAAACGATTTACATGACGAAAACATTAAAATTTCCACGTCCGCCATCTTGAATTTTAATTTAGGCATCAACATCGGCAAGTTCCTTAGTAATCTTTCATATCGTGTCGAGACTTCGTGGTTTGAAAAATGCTCAGAACGCGTTGTGGTCGAAAATCAAAACATCCACGACACGAATTTCGCTTAGTGGTCGTTTTGGAATTGCCACAACGCGTTATGGTCGGTTTTTTAGCTTAATGAGCGTTTTCGGTCTTTGAGCCTAACATCGAAACCATATCCTTAAAATGATCACACCTATCTGATACATGCAGGATATTTGTTCACTCCTTGCATGGTAAGCTCAAGTTTGAAACCGTAAAGCTATGTTCTGTGTCCGGTCAGCTCGCTTTCCTGCGCATCATCAGCTCGCACGAGCACTACGTGGCGCTGAGCCTGCCGGCGGCGGGCGGCGCGGAGGGCGTGTCGCCGGCCGCGTCGTGGCAGTCGCTGGGCTCGCAGTCCAGCGCGCCGCCGCGCCACGCGCTGGGCCACGAGTTCCGCTCGCGCCACTACCTCACGGGCTTGCTGCTGACTGAACTCACTAATGCGCTGGACATGCAGTAAGTACACCATCGTCTGCGTAAACTTTTTACAACTATGTTTAGGTTGGTTTCCATTTTAAACAGATGCAGCTGAACACCTAACCTCGACAATCTAGTTAATATATACTAAGCTTGCTTTTGACTGAGCTTACTGATGCCTTATATTTGCATTAAGTACACCGTCATTAGCCACTCCCAACTCTTGAATCAATTTTCAGTTGAAACTTTCTTGATTTTGACTGCCTAAATGGCTGTCAAAAATCTAAATAACTTGCTTTTCAAAGCTTGGAGATTCTTTGCGTGGAATAGATGGTGGCAAACGTAGTTCAAACATGATCGGGCCGTGCGTCTGTTATTAAGCCACAAGCCCCTTGCATTGAGCACGAATGTTGCAGATTCTCTACAGCCGCGTCGGGGTACAAACGAATACCCGTTTGTCACGCAGAATAAAGAATGTGTCACACTCTACTTTAGCATACAATTTTGAATTTCGAAGGTATCACCTCAAGTACCTACATTGCCAAAGTGGAGTTTGTCAGGTTCTCAAGTTCAAATCTCAAATCAGAAATCGATAATAACTCGGGGCTATCACATCGAAACATGTGGATACGTTCCATTTGCGTAGTGAACCATAGCAAAAAGTTTAGTTCACAACCCTAACGTTTGTTTTTTAACCGACTTCAATACGGATTAGGTTGGTTCTCAATTCGTCGAACCTTTTTTTTATGTATGTTCCCCGATTACCCGAAGATGGCTGGACCGATTAGGTTTTTTTTTTTGTTTGAAAGGGTATACTTCCCAGGTGGTCCCATAATCTTCAAGTCAGAATCTGATGATGGGATCCTGGAGAAATAGAGAGAACTCTTCAAATTTTATAGGCACACTTGAAGCGATTTGAGTAGTTTTTGGAAGGGTATTTCTCGGAGTAGTTCCATTTCAATTTGGTGAAGATCTGATGAAGAACTTCGGAGATAGGCAACGGAACTCCTCAATAAATGATAGCGAATGGACTGGGATTGCTGAAATCTCATTTCTGTCTATTGTTTACACCAGTTCATAACATAACATCACGCCTGTGTGCTCTGAGGGGGTACGCAGATGTGTACAGTACACCCAAATTTCGACAGGTATGATGCTAAGTTCCATTGTAATGAGGATAAGCCTTGCTTATTACCTACCATAACATGATTGTATTGTTATCAATGTAAAATAAATGCGTGGCAAATAACAGGATATTACAACTAAAAATGGACGAATAAAAAAACTTGATTTTATTATTTGCAAAAAAGTTTTTTATTTTTCCATTTTTAGTTGTAATATTCTGTACAAATATTTTTTTAAAACAACCTATTTGGTTTACAGATTAAGTTTATACTATGTCTCGGTGTCTCTGCTTACACTCTCTGTTTGAACCCACCAGGAGTCCAGTGCTCCAATGCGCGGCCGTAAACGGGGTCCTGTCCCTACTGACAGCGCACGACGCCGACCCGCGCCTGGCCGCGCCCGAGGAGAAGGCGCGCGTGGCGGCGCTGTACCTGCCGCTGCTGGGCATCGTCATGGACGCGCACGCGCAGCTCTACCGGGGCTTCACCACTAGCAAAGGTAATGTTATTAATACTCACCCGCATTACAAACACGCGCCAGGACTCATGAGTACTTTCACGCCCTGGAAAAATACAAATTTCTTTTAAAATTGGCACGTATTAAAAACACTGGGTCTATTAAAAATATTAAATTATAGTTAACGAAACTTTACAGACGTGATGGATATTCTTATCAAAAGAAGATTACAAAAAAACATTAATAAATTGGTTTTTTTTGGTACAATAACCGCAAGATACTTGAAATGTCAGTTTAAAAATTAGATGCTTTTTACAAAAAAATAAAACAGATTGGTCATTGGTCATTGAGTAAAAAAACATCAGGTTAATTTTATTATAATATCATCTTTAGATATCGATTCCCATCACGTCTATGGAGTGCCAAAGTCTGTGAAGTGGTAAAGATGATAAGCGCCACAGACGTGATGGGCATCGATATCTAAAAATGATATTATAACAAAATTAACCTGATGGTTTTTTTCGCTAGGTAATTTGACTTTGTATGCAAGTTAATTAAAGTGGTTTTTACACTGGTGAGTATGAAAGACGAGACAGAGAACCTTGTTGATCAAAGTTTGATGAAAAACTTAACGTCTGTGGTTTTTTTTACAGAAATACTTCAACTGGACAGTGAAATGGGACAATTTGGGAATTTGTACACCGCGTCGTCGCCTGAAGGTGATTTTAAACAGGTATGACACGCTTCCTTTACTTAGTGGCGTTTATGTTTTGAGTCATAGTTCTTCATGATTTCCTCAAAACAATTAGCTCATATAGTCCTTTTTCCACAGGCTTACGGCTCCAATTATTGATTTTATGTCTTTATTCCCAGAACGGTCGTCCACCATTCAACAGCGAGACAAGCCGCAACCTACTGATGTGCCTGGTGTGGGTGCTGAAGTGGGCCGAGCGCGGCGCGCTGGCGGCGTGCGTGGCGGAGCTGTCGCCGCACAAGCTGCACTCGCTGCTGGCGCTCATCGACCTCTGCTTCAAGTGTCAGGAGTACAAGGTACAGTACTGAAGTGGGCCGAGATGGATATAGAAAAATAAACAGGACATGGCAAAAAAAAGTTAATTTAACCCTGTGAACAGTGAAAAATTGGCAAATATATACTCCAAAACATGGTCCTATCTGTAAAGAATACGATGACCGCATAAATAAAAGCTGGTCGGCGTTTAAATATTGTTTTAAAAATTCTTAATGTTCAACGTTACTCCTCAGGGTCGCAAGGAGATAATGAAATGCGCGCAACAGAACGTGCGCAAGACTACGGACATCAAGTCTAAGCTGGAAGACGTGATCCTGGGCCAGGGCTCCGCCAGGAACGACTTCATCATGAGGAGGAAAGGTCAGTTGCTTGTAGCTGAATGTAGACAATAGAAAGCTAGAAAGGAGGTGACGAGTAGTTGAGAAGTATGGAAGAAGACGAAGTGCTGCGCCGATCCCAAATAAATTGGAATGAGGGCAGGAGAATGATATGATGATATTTGGTAGAGCGCTGATTTCCTATGAACGTAGATCGCTGCAAATAGATTGGCCGTTGTTTTAAAGTTCCCTACAAATTTCAACCACTTGTGACGAAAAAGTACTAAAGAAAACAATTTCTTGTCAAAAAACCGAGAAAATCGTACTGGTTTATTTACCTCTTACTCTATTTTATCAAAGATAACTCACTCTTGACCATAAATACAAAATATGGCAAAATTGTTTTAATTTCCAAAATAAGCTTATAGTATTATTTCTTTAAACATGCTTTTAAATATAGGTGTGACGTCATTTTTTTCCTATTCTTCTCTGCAAATCCTTTCATTTGATACCCATATTATGGGGCATTAAAAATAACTAGTCCGCCATATTGGTTTCAGAATAATTTAACTTAGCTAACCATGCATTGTCATCCAACCTAAACGTGTATGCAAAATTTCAGCTCAATCAGTTTGGGATAATTGTTTTAAAATTCAGTTGCAAAACTTGACCTGAATAAACAAACATACATTACATACAAACATTGCAAGTTAAATAAAAGCTTGTAAAAAAGGTAAAGTTTCCGAAGAAAGTTTCAGTTTACCCTATATAGTCCCACTTAAAAGAATCACACTGTATTAGCCAACAGACGAACACGAAGAGGCGACAGTTGGCATCGATCAAGTGTGGTCTGGTAGCAGCAACCTTACTCGATTCTCCATTCTTATTCCTGTAGCTAGCTTGTAGACGAGACCGCCAAGTCCCTATAACCTGTCCAAGCATGAGGGTACCACATACATCTGTGTATTAGCCAAGATAAGTACAAAGTGTAAGATAGGTGGTGGGTCAAGCGTAGGTGCGTGCCGGCGCGAGCGCTGGCGCAAGGAGCTGTGGCGGGGCGGCGCGCGCGAGGCGGGGGCGCCCGCGCCGCCCGCGCCGCAGCTGGCGGCCGCGCTGGCCGCAGAGGTCGCGCTCACGCTGCTGCACGCGCTCGAGACTATCGTGCAGGTATATATACACACTCAAAATAAAAATCTCCTCGAATACTTATCAGTTGCGTAAATGATTTATTTCAACCAATACTAGTTTTTTTTGGTTTCATACTTCAAAAACTACAAGAACCTGATATTAGTTCACAATATAGGATTCATCACCTAACCAAGAGTAACGAATGAAGCATAGAGCCAGTTACTAGTAATACAAACAAATATCATATAATAATACAGTCGCTGCCCAACATTACTAAGCCTGTCTTACAAAGAAGAATAGGGAAAAACGGGTCCAGATATTGCTGGCACCGATTATATAATGACGAAAATTCAGTTACTAAAGAGGTTATCTTTGTATGCCCTGTCCAGTCATGCTGCAACCTGGAGTGCGGTCAGAGCGTGTGCAGCGCTGCGTTACAAGTGGTGTTGCGGGCGTTGCAGCGCAACCAGAGCGTCGTTGTGTTACAGCACATGTTCGCCACTGTGCGAGCACTCATTGTCAAGGTAATACAACTGTATGTAGTACGTGCGGCGTTATGTGTGATGTTGCGAGCGTTACAAGATAAAAAAAATATAATTATTTAATTTCTTGATATTTATGACATACGACCAAAAGTGTTTTATGAATGGACTGAAACTGGATGTTTAGAAACTCGATGGTATCTAATTTGACCAGCCTGTTTCTACAGTGGCCAACCTGAGCCTGTAATCGGTTAAGAGATATTCTAAATTGGCTGCTGTATGTAGTTCGTTTCCAGGCGATAAGTGTTCCACTGGAATGAAAAAAACCTCTACTTGAAAATGTGTGATATAAAGTTGTTGCTCCGTTCCAGCTGGGCTGGTCGTGCTGCGGCGAGGAGTCGGGCATCTGCCGCGTGCTGCTGCGGCACTGCGCGGCGCTGGCGGCGCCCACGCGCGCGCACGCCTCCGCCACGCTCTACGCGCTCATGCGCCAGCACTACCAGCTGGGGAATGTGAGTATCAATCAGCTCTGTTTCTAGCCTGACCAGGTGAAGTTAACCTGTTAACCCGGTACAAAAAAAAATGCTCCTTCATCAATTTTTTCCTGGAATACTGCTTGGCAGGTCATAAATGTGTTCCAAATTCTAATAGAAATGTCGGTTATACAAGGTGTAAACACAACCCTTCGCAAATCATTTTTGCTGGAAACGATTTTTTTTTTGAGGTGAACAATCACGTTTTACGGTAAAACTTAATGGAACGCACTCAAAACATTGTGCTGATGGATGCATTGAATAGTGCGGGGGTCGTGGAGGTGTTTAAAGTAAATTAGTAGTGCTAAAAACAAAAATTAGGAAACAGTTGGAACTTTGACCTCCAATATCTCCGTAACTAGAAGTACTTAACCACCAAGTCTCACACCGAGATTAATCTTTTGAACGCCAAGCCACAAATTACCTACAAAAAGAATAGAGATTTTAAAACTTTATCGATAAACAGTAATATTAAAGAGACAAGACAAGAGCTTAAATATTTAAGGTATATACAAATCAAAACACCCAAGTAATGATTTAATTGTTTATTTCGTGTTATAGTGCATCGCATTTTTTGTCACATATTTGTGTCTTTGGCGTACAGGGCACTTACATGCCTCCCAAGTTTCCCTTTTTTGGGACACTGACCTTGTCCTATGTAGGTACAAGGGCGTACCGGAATTGACCACACAATCCCAGTGTGGGTCGGTGGATGTAACAATATGCCCTCAAGTGCTTTACTATTTCATTTTATGCTCAAAAAGAACAACTTTCCTTCGCAGAACTTTAGCCGCGTCAAGATGCAAGTGACGATGTCACTGTCCTCGTTGGTGGGCACTTCCACGACGTTCAGCGAAGACTCTCTGCGACGGGCGCTCAAGACTATCCTAGTGTACGCTGAGCATGATGCTGACCTTACTGATACTACTTTCCCTGAACAGGTAAGTGAAAGGTGTAAGAAGAAATGGACGTAACAGTGATGTGTTCCCGAACGGATGGAGGTTTATTATGTCTGGAGTTCTGTGACATGAGTGTATAAATTTTGTCTAATTTTCTTTAAACTAGTGTAATTCACTGATAAAAATGTTGTAAATGAATAGCTCTTTGTAACAGCTTCAGCCCATGACAAATCTGGTTATTGGCTTACTCCTGAGAAATTCCTGTCTGACCAAGAATTTTAACTCAGGACTTCACGTTTAATAGTCGCGCTTGTGATCACCAGATCGTCGAGACAGTCCTGATCCTCAAAAACTTCCTTCCATGTCCGTCTTTAATCTTCTCAAATCTTGTTTCCAATTGATGTTATGTCCACTTCAGCGAATGATGATTATTTGAGTTTTGATTGTCATATCTTATCAATTTCAGGTTAAAGACCTAGTGTTCAACCTGCACATGATCCTATCGGACACGGTGAAGATGAAGGAGTTCCAGGAAGACCCTGAGATGCTCCTGGACCTGATGCACCGCATCGCGCGAGGTTACCAGCACAGTCCCGACCTGAGGCTCACGTGGCTCAACAACATGGCGCAGAAGCATATGGAGGTAATGTGATGAAATGAAATTATGTGACTAAAAGAGTGATGACTATAAACGTTGATGGATGGAGAGAGAGAGGAAGACCAAAATAAAGATGGATGGATCGTGTGAGGAATGATATAAAAGTAATAAATGATAGCGTTACCATTCATGAGTCACCATCCTGGATAAGTTTGGGAAACACAGGACAGGTCGTAAATGATGATGACTATGATAATATTATTTAATGTTTGTGTTCCAGCGATCAAACCACACAGAAGCAGGCATGTGCCTGATCCACGGCGCGGCGCTGGTGGCGGAGCAGATGTGCGCGCGCGGCCGCGGCGCCGCGCTGCTGCAGCGCGTCACGCACAACGCGCTCGACGAGAGCTGCGCCGACGCGCTGCATCATCATCTCACGCATCTGGAGCTGCAGGTAAGCTGCTACTCATATCTTGGAAACATAATCAACCACTCTACTTTTGGTTGATGTATTGAAGACGTATTGTATCGAATATTGACGGCTCGACGCAAACGTTTGACCAAATAACAACTACCTTGGTTCAGTGCGAGGTGCCCGTCCTCTTACATTATTTTTGGAAAAATATGTGTATTCCAAGTAGAGTATTATGTGCCTGTCTGGTTGCGGCCGCAGGCGCTGCTGGAGCACGCGGCGAGCGAGCTGCAGGCGGCGGGCATGTACGAGACCGTCAACGAGGTGTACAAGGTGCTCATACCTATCGCCGAGGACCACAGGGACTACAAGAAACTCGCCAACATACACAGGTATGGAACCACCGACGGTTTTGTGGACTTGTTTCACGCGATATGAAATCTATACCAATATTAATAAGAGCTGTTTCGATGTAAGAGGTAATCTTCGAATCTGATCAACTGATTTCAAAATACTTTCTCTGAGAGAAAGCTACCGAGTTCCACAAGGCATACCTTAAATTTTCCAAATAATCTGATAAAGGAGAAAATTAAGACTTTTCAAATCAAAACTTTTAGTAATAGAAGCTTTTCTCTTAATATATCACTTTGCAAACGCTTTTAGATAGATTAATTTTTCTTAGGATATAAACGTACTGACACATTATGAATGCTTAAATAAAAACGCACCGAGACATTTTTGCTCAGCTCCGGCGGTTGAAATTGTAACAGTGCAATAATATTTAGGCCTCAATGTAATTTTGTCGTTTAATGATAGTGAAAACGGGCACTAATCTTAGATTTTTGTTGCTCTCATCTCGCATCTTACATCAGATTCCACTGATCCAAAGACTTCACCAAGCTTGAAGCCATTAAAAGTATTTGACATGTGTTACCAACACTTGAGCGTCGCCCTCTCTCCAGCAAACTGAACGAAGCCTTCACCCGCATCGAGCAGCTGCACGGCAAGCGCGTGTTCGGTACGTACTTCCGCGTCTCCTTCTACGGCGCGCGCTTCGGGGACCTGGACAACGAGGAGTTCATCTACAAGGAGCATGCACTCACCAAGCTGCCCGAGATCTTCAGTAGGCTGGAGGTCAGTGTAATAAGCAAGTTAAGGTTGCAATTTCCGTAGACATGCTCTGTCAACATGTTACCGCGTCGTACGTACAAGGAAACTCATCAGCTGCCTAGCCTTTTCCCAAATTTATTGGAGTCGGCTTCCAGTCTTACCGGATGCATCTGAATACCAGTATTCTGGAACATGGAGCGACTGCCTAACTGAACTCCACAACCCAGTTAGTACTGGGTAATACGATACCCTTGGTAAGACTGGTTGTCAGACTTTCGGGCCACTGACTACCTGTAACAACTGTCAAAGATCTGACAAATGACAGCCGGGACTAACAGCTTAACGTGATTTTCGAGGCGCGGAGGAAACTCGATATGTAATGATTGTCACGTATCCACACACAAACCTTGGCAAGCGCAGCTTAACTTTGAAAATCGGCCCGTGCGGCTGTAATTATTTAGCCACGAGCTCATCTTCGTCGTACAAGGAAACTGAGGACTCCATAAGTTCTAGCATAACGTCCTACATCTCCTCTCCTAATTTGCCGGGATTAGAAAAACTTATTATTCTACGTAATTCTGGCGATTTATTATTATTGTATGTTGTTTTTTCCTTCATTGCTTTCAGAAACTGAACTCCTCTAAAGTTGTTATGTTAAGTTTCTTAACCCATTTTCTCATATTTCCAAAACATTGTTGTACATAGATCTTTTGCGGCGTGGTCCGTAATTTTTTTCATGTTTAATTTTATTTATGAAAATATAAATATTTACGTCCTTTATCAATCATTTGTAACATTTTATTAAAATTCCCAGAACTTCTACGGCACCCGCTTCGGCGTGGAGAACGTGGTGATCATCAAGGACTCGAACATCGTGGACGTGAGCACGCTGGAGCCCGACAAGGCGTACATACAGATCACGTACGTGGAGCCCTACTTCGAGCCGCACGAGCTGCGCAAGCGGGCCACGCACTACGAGAAGAATTATAACATCAGTGAGTTTTCTCTTTACTATAATAGTATTAGAAAGAAGTAAAGTTAGGAAGTAGGGGGTAGTCTTCGGAACTACTGATCCGATTCCGAAAATTCTTTTACTAATGAGAAAGTACATTATCCCCGAATGTCATAGGACTATTTAAAACAATAATTTTCGATCCTAACGCGAATAAAAATGCGAGCAAACGCTATTTTTGCATAAACTTTGATAAAATATTGAGCCATCGTACGGACGGACGGACTTCTCAATTGTAATCTTCCTGTGATCGTGTGACTTGTAATAATCATACGATCAGAGGAAGATGTATATACGCAGGTTGCGATGTTTGGCGTGATTTCGTCTGTAACCCCCGACGGAAAAAGAGGGGTGTTATGTTTTTAGTCCTAGAGACGAAAAACGTACCGATAATTTTCTAAGTTCCAACTTGAAACTGTAAATATCTGTCCCCAGAGCGCTTCATGTACGCGACGCCATTCACGGTGGGCGGGCGCGCGCACGGCGACATCGCGGAGCAGTGCAAGCGCAAGACCATCCTCACCACCGCGCACCACTTCCCCTACGTCAAGACGAGGATACAGGTACGCGCACTGCTCCCGGCGGGTAGCTGCAGTGCGCCCGCGTGCACTAGGTGCCACCCGCGGCTCCACCTTTCTACCTTTTGCGGAAAATTTATATACATAAACCGGCGATGCTAAGCCAATACGTGCGTTGGAATTCTCGTTGACGAGACAATGTGAACCCGTGCAATGCTTATAAGTGTGTGTTGAACTTAATAGTTATCTATCTTTTACTGTTGCCAGGTTGTCCAGCGAACACAAATAATTTTGACACCCATTGAAGTCGCCATTGAGGATATTCAGAAAAAGGTAAATAAATACTTTTAAATAGTGCTATAGTTAATTAATCAATATTTTTGCATTACCATTTTTATTCGCCTGCGGTGAAGCTCAAAAGGTGGATACAACGCTGCAGATCAAGACTGCCTCGTTGCTGTAACAACTGCTGAACATGAAGTCCTGGGTTCGATTCCCGGGTCAGGTAAAATGTTATTGGATTTTTTCTATTAGGAATTTTTCAGTAACAGCCATGTCTGGATTTATGCCCTGTTGATGGCAATAGGTACGCCATCTATTACATGGGACTTAATCATAACTGGCGAAATGTGAGTGTACTATTATCTACACGTCTGCCTAACCCTTCGGGAATTACGAGCGTGATGTTATGTTATGTTTTTAGATCAACGAACTGGCAGCCGCAACAAGTCAGGAGCCAGCAGATCCTAAGATGCTGCAGATGGTAGTACAGGGCTGCATCGGCACGACTGTGAACCAGGGACCTCTCGAACTGGCGCAGGTACGGACGACCACAAAACTTAACTTGGACAAAACGATGAGCGAGTGGGAACACGCCGTGTGGCGATAGTTGTTTGATCTCTATCGGAGCAATAGAACAAAATTAAAACCATTTATTAGAAGATACTTGCGAATTTAAAGAATAGAATAATTGATTCTTAAGGTCCATCATCTACCAGGCCTTTGTGAGAGTCAAAGTGGCGGGTGTACCATAGCGAATCAAATTATACCAATTACCAAAAAAATGTACCTATAATGTACTATTTTGTACCTAGCTCCAAGAAATCTGTACCTCCTTTAGAACGAAATTATTTCGAAATTAAGGTACACCCGCCATATTGATGTCAATATGGCGGGTGTACCTTAATACTTTATTATTTAACCATTACTCTTAAAATATAATTACATCAAAAAAATGTACCTAAAAAGTACCTCAAGTAAAAAGAAACACACACTTGATCAGTGGGATAGTTCCTGAGAAATGAAACAACTGTGTCTGGTGTATATAAACACGATAATTATCATGATATATTGAAATAGTTATATATACATTTATATCGGGTGTAAAAAGACAGTTTCCGAAGCCAAAAGCCACATATTCTACCCATTATTTGGATCATTTTTTTCCACTAGACCCCATACCTGGGAATCCACTGGTTCTGGAGATATTAAAGGTCAAAGTCGCAACGACATTGCAACACCGCCTCTGAGACCATACAACATATTAAAGGAGCTTGTAAATCACTTGCACAGACTGACTATAAGCATCGACATGACCAAGTTGCCGCTATTATACACCAACAATTAGCATTTAAATATAAACTCATAAATGAGATGAAACCATATTATAAATATTAACCCGGAATTAATACTAGACAATAACAATCAGAAAATCGATTGGGATCGGACGATAATAACAGACAAAACTATACATTTCAATAGACCAGATATAACCGTTCACGACAAAGCCAATAAAACAGTTTACTTAATAGATATAGCTATCCCGAACTCACACAACATTCAAACTGAACAATATCTGAAAAGCTTAGTAAATATCAAGACCTCGCCATAGAAATAAAAACCCAGTGGGAAGCACAAACCGTCCACATCGTCCCTATATCTTCCACTGGTATCGTACCAAAGTCTCTTATACAAAGCCTTCACACTTTACACATGCCTCCCCACACACTTCAGCTGCTCCAAAAAGCAACAATTCTCAACACCTGTCGCATCACCCGGAAATTCCTTACTTCTTCTACAATATCACCAACATAACCAACATTCACCATTTAAACTCCCCCCTACAAACTTGGCTCCGGCCCGTGGGTAGGGTTTTTGTACTCTCTTACGAGAGAAGAACATAAAATAACTTGAAAGAATAATAAACAAAAGTAAACGAGACACGGTTGTTTTATATCTCAGGAAATATCTCACTGATCAAGTGTGTGTTTCTTTTTAATTGAGGTACTTTTTAGGTACATTTTTTTGATGTAATTATATTTTAAGAGTAATGGTTAAATAATAAAGTCGAAATAATTTCGTTCTGAAGGAGGTACAGATTTCTTGGAGGTAGGTACAAAATAGTACATTATAGGTACATTTTTTTGGTAATTGGTATAATTTGATTCGCCATGGTACACCCGCCACTTTGACTCTCACAGGCCTTTGCCCGACTATGTTAGAATCAACATCAAGTATAACCGTATCCAGCACCAGTATTTCATATGAAACAACTGCCTATCAGTCAGGTAGATAGTTGTTCCACAAACCACTTACAGGGTAATACGATATCCCTTTGTAAGATTGTGATGTGGTTGTCAGACTTACGGGCTTCTACCCTGAACGACTGTCTAAGATCTCCAAATGTCGACAAAGCAATGTCGGTAAAGTATCGGTAAGCACCGAAGTGCAGAGAAGTCTCGTTATGCAATGGGCGGTCACCCATCCACGGACCGACCTCTGCAAGCGCTGTAAACCTTGAAGAGCGAACTGTGCGACTGTTATTGCAATTACAATAAGACCCCAAAAAGTCAATAAGTAATTGTTACGTGTCTCTCAGGTATTCCTGGCTCCCGTAGCTGAAGGCACGCAGCCTCCCACACGACTCACGAACAAACTACGACTCGCCTTCAAAGATTTCTCCAAGAAGTAAGTAAATTGTTATAAAGATACCATAAAGATTCTATAAACAATAAGTTTTTAAAAACGGTCTAAATGTGTATCGGACCACGCGCAGTGAAGGGTTCCGTAGTCGAGATGATAGTTTACGGATGCGCTTTGTTGCATTGATTTTATGAACCGCAAATATAAGTTCGTGTTTCATATTTTTTCCCAAATAAAGCAATGAATTACAAAGTTATTTCTGCGGCTGTAACGGAAAACATTCCATACCTCACAAAATATTGACTTAAACTAAAATCACATAACGTTTTTTTTTTTTCAAATCCCAGTTTACATATATGGGGAAGGCCGCTCTTAATAATATTTTTCACTACACTACTACTAAGCCGTGCATAGAACACCTCTACGATTATCATCGATAAATTACCAAGTCTCCGGTTAACCTTTTGAACGCCAGAGTATAAACGCACGCGCGTGCCCTCCACGCCAAGCCACAATTTCACCGCATACAAAAAAAAAACCTACAAAAAGAATACGGATTCTAAAACTTTATCAATAAACAACATTATTAAAGAGTCAAGAAAAGAGCTTAAATATTTAAGGTATACAACAAATAAAAACACAAAAGTAGTGATTTAATTGTTTATTTCGTGTTATAGTGCATCGCATTTTTTGTCACATATTTGTGTCGTTGGCGTACAGGGCACGCGCTTGCTTGTCACGTATATGAGACAGTGGCGTTCAAAAGGTTAAATGGCTGTGTGCAGCCCACACAGATGGCGAAATTATACATTTTTGCCATTTACCTACGGAACCCTGAAAAGATGCGTAGTGGCGACTGAATACCGGAAGACGTGAATTAGGTTAGTCCTCCACAAGGAGTACCAATGGTCTGGTGAAGGTCGCAGGAATCTACTGGATGCGGGCAGCACAGGACCGCCACTTGCGGCGCCGATATTAAGGGAAGGCTAGTTCAGCATTAGACGTGTTTCGGTTAAATGATGACGGCTATTAATTCATGTATATTTACGACAAGGTGTCACGACGCTCTCCGTAAGAACAAGAACCTGATCGGCAGCGACCAGCGCGAGTACCAGCGCGAGCTGGAACGCAACTTCCAGCGCTTCACCGAGCGACTCGCGCCGCTCATACAGGCCACGCCCGGACATGTAGCGCAGCTCAGGTATAAACAACATTTATTTATTTATTTCAAGAGGTTGAAAACCAATTAAGAGGACGAGATCGTGGCTAAATAATAAAAACAGACAGACGGGTCGATCTTCAAAATTAAGCAATGCGTTGCCTATGTCGGTCCGAGGATGGGTGGCCATCATTTCATACCGAGTTTCCTTTATGCCTCAGAAAGCACGTTAAGCCGATGGACCTGGCTGTCATTTGTACATCTTTGGCTGTCGTTACGAGTAGTCAGAAGCTCGAAAGTGTGACAGCCAGTCATACCAAGGGGTATCGTATTACCCAGTTACTGGGTTGTGTAGGTCAGATAGGCAGTCGCGCCATGTAAAATACTGATATTCAGCTGCATCCGATTAGACTGGATGCCGCCCAACATAGTCATGGGAAAAGGTGTGAATTTAAATAAATGTATGCCGGCGCTAATCAACCAATAGACAACTTGAAAACAATGTACCTTTTTTACTCATTTACAGCAACGGACTGAGCAAGCACGACTACAAATACCAAGCTTGAAGCGAGCGAGCACAAAACGAAGCGAACACTATATTACCACCGTCGAAGTACCTATTATATTATCACTATAATTTTACATATTTGTAATTATATCTCATTGTTTAACTCTTATTTATATTGATAGTGTTACTTAGGGGATGTATCGCACTAGAGTGTATGTGTAAGCGGGTTGTTGTTGTATGTAATTTATGTTTTGTTTCATCATATCCTGATAATTGCTGGTCAAACTTCTTTGTCAAATAATTAATATGATTCTGAAGGCGATTAGAACAAAACAACACAATCAGCACATCTAAAGCGCCTTCATGAGCTGCTGTATTTTAACACTGACAGCGTGCTCCGAAACGCGATTTAGATGTGCTGATCGTGTTCAGGTTAATTGGTGAACTTCACCCTAAAAATAATTCGCTTTCTAAACTCAAAACTATTCAACTTCTCGTATATTTGGCAATCGGGTGGTGTCGGTTCACAGTGCCGGTGCGCATGCGTCACATACTGTGTGCTTTTTTTGTGTGGGCAAACTGTTGAACGCCGTCGGTCAACGTGTCGTGACCCTAACAAAAGTATGTGCGATATTACCCTTCGGAGGCGGTGCACAGTTGGCGAAGCGCTGCGCAGTTTTCACTGCCAATAACAAAAGTAACAGTAAAAACCACGCTGTAATACGCCAACTACGCGCTGATGTATGATAACATTTTAAAAGTATAATTACTTTATTTTATTAAAGACTAGCGAGATATCAATGACTTAGAAATACATCGAGCGATCAAAAGTAAAACGAATTTCTTATCAAAATTAACGCACAAGTAGCCAGATGTTTTTATTGCTACATGTTAAGTTAGGTTTAAAAATGGCGGTGTTTTATTGCTGGTAAACAGTTATAAAATATTTCTGTCACGGATTGTGATTTATTGTCTGTATTCTTAAATGTGAACAAAATTGCTCTAGTCAGTACCTCCACGCGCTCGACGGTTCAATATAAGATCATAAATATTCAGTAGTGACACCAGTATGAACTTGGCACATTTCAAGATTCAGGTTTTTAAACTTTATACTTAACTAGAGGTTTATTAAAAAGGGTCTGTGTATTATCGTGTTTAATTGATATTCAATTATCTACTATTTATCGTGATTTGGAGGCACAGCTGCAGAACTTATATACAGGGTGGCGCCGACAATACAACAATAAATTAAACTGCATAATATACCTCATGACGTTCCCAGTCTACGTAAAAAATTCATTCGAATATATCCAGTAGTTTAGTCACAGGACATTATTTTTCATATTCGGAATTTTCTACATAATGTAGATTAATAGGCTAGCACTGACAGGATTACGACCCCGCATCGGTATAAACACTAAACATATGTTGCCAACTAGCTATTTCAAAAACCTTTGCCAGATTCGTTCCTTAAATGTTATTTTCAGACGCGAATTAGTGCAAATTATACCTAAGGTACCAATATTTATAAATGGTGTTGTATTTCGTTAACAGTTTTATGCTATTTAGTTTGTTTGAAATTTTCATTTTTTTTATTTCGATGCTAGGATTTTTTTGATAGTTTAAAAATATTCCTATGAACTAGTATTACCAGTGTTTTCATTTATTGTCGTATTGTCGGCGCCACCCGTATACTGTTTTTTTTTTCAGTAACCGATTTCTTGTTAAGTACATTTTATATGGTAAGCAGAAAGGGACCATAGTTACTTGGGAGTTCTGTAACGCATTACGAAATTGAAACAAAGTGCGATGGCTTCTCGATTTATCTTATTTTTTTTCAGTATTTCGAATGAAAACTAGTATTTATATTGAATCTGATTGATCTAAATGTGTAACTTATGTGTCTATATTAATTCCAAATATGTGTATGTACTACAGAATAGAGTATTTAGCTGATAAGTGTAATTTCTATTTATATCTCAGTGATTTGAGAAAAACTATTGAAATAAAAACAAACAGAAAATAGCACATGACATACGCTGAGGCCTATCCCACGTGGGATGCGAGACGCAAATGCGCACGTCGATTGTCCTGCCGAGCCAGCTTACAAACGGCGCACTGCGCAGTCGAATTTTGTCCTGCATCCCACGCGGGAACTGCGAGCTTAATAGGAACTATCTCTCCTTGCCGCAACCTGGAGAGTAGCATCAAGAGGGAAGCGCCAGAGAAACCCGCGAAGTTCGGCCAAACGCAAGCCTATTTAGAATAAATAAAACCTGACGCTGACCTGCAAAATGCAAAAAAAAAAAAACGGAAGAAAATTTGAATTTCGAGGACCACCCTGGCTCTTCCAAATGCTTAGACAAGGAACTCTCGACGACTACGATTCACTGAACAATAGAGTTGTGACTGAACTGAATCGTCATACCAAAGATAGTACACTGGAGAAAGGCTGGTTCAATTTCAATAGTTTTTCTATCACCAGTGTCTAGACGACTACGATTCCTATATTTATGAATCAATAAAACGAATATTTACTTTTAATCGTTATTTAATTATATCTAATATTTATTAAGTCCACGTCGC
This sequence comes from Standfussiana lucernea, assembly GCA_964057025.1. Classification (NCBI taxonomy): domain Eukaryota; kingdom Metazoa; phylum Arthropoda; class Insecta; order Lepidoptera; family Noctuidae; genus Standfussiana; species Standfussiana lucernea. Next base: position 16,768,810 of record OZ059787.1, read on the forward strand.
GCTAGTTTCGAAACGCGTGAGCCCTAGAGCCAAACCAAACCGCGGTCAAAATACGTCTCATCTCAAGACATGGATACTTGTTTATGCTCGCTTGTGTAGGATAATTTTTCGAAATGATATTTTCCAGCCTCCAAATGGGCGAATTCACGGGCAAGCAAGAGTGTTTAAAAGGTAATATCGTATGTCGACCGCGGTCTGGTAGCATCCTTATACAAATTTACATTGACAAGATACGGTAGGTTAATCTTATACACATGTTCCTGAGATGACAATACATTGAATGTTATGAACTAAATCACATTGTCACTGTAGGTGCTTAGGGGCCGTTCAAGTATTACGTAAACACTTATAGGGGGGCGGCGTCATTGCTTTGCTTATTTTTGATGACATGAGGGGTGGGGGGATCTAGATGGTGATTACGTCAGCAGTAATTATTTACTTTTTTACACATATAGCAACCCACACATTGTCTATGCTTGAAAACGAAATGCATTTTCGGGGATTCCTACAAATAATTAATACGTTGTACTCGCTTAGAACTAAGTAGAATTACCGCGCGCTATTCTATTGTCTAAATTTTTTCCGTCAATTTATTGTTGTTTCGATACGATTGACGATTTGACGTTACAGTCCTATATTCTAAACCTATTCCTTATTTCTAGACTTATAATTATAACTGCTGCTCATGAATCAATCAATAGTACCAATGTTTACGTAAGGAAGGAAGAAGAGTTTACGGAAGTGGGGAGGGCTAAGAGCTTTGCTTAGTTTTGCTGACGAGGGGGAGGGATGGGTTAATAATTGCAAAAAAAATCTGCTTACGTAATATTTAAACGGCCCCTTACTCAATACTTAGTATTAACCTTTTCATCGCCCACATACACAGAACGCGATGCCTCGCCAGCGCCAGCTTTAAATGTATAACGAAATTTAATATAATCTAATGAAGTCATGGCGCTGGTGGCACGAAAATCTGGAACTTCTATTGAAGTCCGTGGCGGTGAAAAGGTTAATAAATACACCTGCCACACATAAAAAGATTATTTCAATCAATAGAAACCTTTGTCGACCCGTGATAGATGTTGATGTTTTACCACTATATTAAGATGGCCTACCGTGTAACCGAGACGGTGACGTGAGGTAGCAGCGCTGTGAAGGAGGGGTGTTGTCGCCTATCATGAACGACTGAACGGCGATACGCACTACGCTCTCCCGAACCGCGCCAGTGACCTAAAGCAACGTCTCAGTTAAGCAGTAGGCTAACAGCTCCTTTACCTTTAACATTTCATTCATTCTCATTTCATTCATACAGTGTCGTGTCAAATTGTTGGGAACAACAATTTGACACGACACTGTCTGATCACATGAAACAATCTTCACTCTACTATTCTATTTCATGATAATTATATAAAAATTTATAGTTAATAATAAACCAGCCTGTGATTGAGGCACAGAACTGTTTGTGATAAGTAGTAACTAATAAACGTAAACGTCGAAAATTTTACCATATTCGCTGTGTGCGCAACCAAAGCGCAATAGAAATACAAGTTACATTTACAATGAATAATTATTAATAAGCGACCCGCGACTTTCATAACATAACATTACGCTTTTTAGCATATGGTTCAGCCGAGGTGTCTTATTACCCTCATTATGCAAGATACCCATGACTTCATTAACCTTTTGACCGCCACGGTCGGCTATAGCCGACAGATGAAAACTACTTGAAAATGTCGTTTTCTTGTCGGCTATAGCCGACCGTGGCGGTCAAAAGGTTAATGAGAAATTAAGATAAATATAAAACAATCTTTACCACACACCCAAGCTATGTAGCACCCAGCGAATATGGTCAGTACTTGGAATCAATTTCCACAATTGCAAAAAAACTTGGAAGAAAAATAAACCAATTTGGTTTTGAACCTATCTAACCTTACAAAATTACTCAGACAGGCTTTCTCTTACACCCAGACGAATATTTATTAGATGAAAGCAAATTATGTCGTCTGCGAAATCTAAGTTAAAAATCGTCATATCACATAAAATAGGGCTATACAATGCTCTTCAACTCATCTTCATCATCACGGCAATATATTGTCTGCGTCTGGATGGCTGGACCAAGGGAGATTTTAGAGGTTTGAGCAATACCAAGCTTTTATACCTATTTTATACTATTTGGTACCAGACATCAAAAAACTAGTACCTCGCTAAAGAGGGAAAACTATTACGAGGAAAGTGGCCAGCCATTCTGACTTCAGAATGGCTGGACCAAACTGGTTTCACCTAGTTGTAGGCGTTATAACTAGTTCATCTTTTCGTTAAAATATAGTACCTCATCAGTACCTCAACATATATTTTTCTTATATTTTTTCGATAAGCCATAAATAAGTTACACCTACAACAAGAAGAACACGCACTTGCCCGGTTTTTCCACCCGACTGCGACTGCGGCGAAGCCCAAAAGGAGTGTTATTTAAGCCAGTAATTAAAAATAAGGGGGGCTCCCATACAACAAACGTGATTTTTTTTGCAGTTTTTTATAGATAATGGTATAGAACCCTTCGTGCGCGATTTCGACTCATAAGTACTTGGCCGGAATTTATTTTTGTTGTATTTATCCTATTTATTTATTTTAAACATATTTTGTTTCGTTATAAAGTATCTACGGGCTTTAAAAAAACCGGGCAAGTGCGTGTTCTTCTTGTTGTAGGTGTAACTTATTTATGGCTTATCGAAAAATATAAGAAAAATATATGTTGAGGTACTGATGAGGTACTATATTTTAACGAAAAGATGAACTAGTTATAACGCCTACAACTAGGTGAAACCAGTTTGGTCCAGCCATTCTGAAGTCAGAATGGCTGGCCACTTTCCTCGTAATAGTTTTCCCTCTTTAGCGAGGTACTAGTTTTTTGATGTCTGGTACCAAATAGTATAAAATAGGTATAAAAGCTTGGTATTGCTCAAACCTCTAAAATCTCCCTTGGTCCAGCCATCCAGACGCAGACAATATATTGAAAAGATCTTATCTCCCGAACGAAGCAGGCTGCTTGTCAACTGCATGAAATTTTCATATGAATAATTACTTAATATACAGATATATTCGCGAATGAATGTTGCCGATGAACACTGCGCGAGCTTTAAAATCGCAGCGTTTGGCATCAAGCCTCATAATTGATCTTGCAAATTAAACGAAAACAAGGAACAAACTAATCATAGAGTTTACCTCAATAAATACTCCAGCAGTATAGTAGTCAGTTTCTTGGTAAGATTGGAGCATTAATTGCCCGTATTACTATCTAGAAACTAATACACAGTTGGCGTGTCTTTGTGTCGTATGTGTAGAACACGTCAAAAACGATAGTCAAAAGATAAGTATAACCTAAAGTGGTGTCCACTACTGCTACAAATAACTGCACTTAGAGCTATACATTCAAACATGAATACATTGATACGGACCGAGTCCAAAAACGTCTATATCCATACACAATTAAACCACAATAATGAAGCTACGAAGTGAGAAATTGCGAAGTATGGCAACACTATTTAAAATGTCCATCGCTAGAAACACTGTCTTGCGTGTTAGATGCGGCGCTGTCGCTCGTGAATCTCCATGGCGCGGACGTAGAAATAGTCCCCGCCATAGCGAATACTCGGCATGCCACATGCGGCTCTATATCATTCGGACTCCGCCGGCGTATGCCAAGTAAGCCTCTCTTCGTAGAAAGCGATCACCTGCAGACAAGTCACAACAACACATAGAACACATTGGTCATATAAACAATTAATTTGGCTATTCAAGGTAGAAACATCAGGGTAGGAATTTTCATACGATTTTGCAACGCGTCAGAATTTGTTGCGGCAGATAATCAATCAATCATCAACATACTACGTGATACTGACCTGCAAATTGCAAAAAACGTAAGATAAAAATTGTTTCAGGGTCTACCCTGGCGCGTGCGCCTTGAATTTATTGTACAAGCTAAGTTCCCAAATATTTTATTTGTAACCTTTTCCTGTACCATGACACATGAATTCAGGGCCATTGTTTCTGCCAGCTTCACGCCTTCGAGATCAATGAAAGTGATAGTAGTGTCATTTAAGCATGTTGTTTAGTTAAAGTTGCTTTTGCAAATTTTTTAGTAAAATAAAAATCATTACCTGCTGAGGGCATTTGAGGTTGGCAACTTTAGCAGGCACAAGCTCAGCCTCATCAGAGTCAGCCCATTTGATTAAGAACATCAGCTCGCCAGTCGCGTCCGATGCACCTGTATAAACAACACCAATTACTTCAGTCTTATCGAAGAATTCACGAATTAAACCAAACACAATCAGCACAACCAAAAGGCATTCTAGAGCAGGCGGAGTCAATATCCCATGGCAATTATGACACTCACAACAATTCAGCTTGAACATGGTTCAGATGTGCTGATCAGGTTCACTGAAACTAACAATATCTTGGCATAAGCTTCTTAACTTCTAGCTTTAAATTTGACTGACTTGGCGAAGTGGCAGTAACCTCACATAACTTCCAGTTTCTTATTCACAAAATATTAGCTTACTACATACATTACTGGCGAAACATTCACATGAAATATGTTGAAACCTATATTTCTCCCTCATTTCTTCTCAATTTAAATCTTTTATCTCATCAGACACTATGGTTTTATCTTTCACTTTTAGTGTAGGTATCATCGTTTTACCTATCAACAGTAATTGCTTTGTATCCTACCTATGATCTTCTCGGCCTTCAATCCCTTGTCGAAGCCCGATCTAGCCTTGTCTTCCTTGCGTTCACGCTTAGACTCCTTGTGGTCGTCGGCAGAGGAGACACTGGTGCCACGCCCCTTACGACCAGATGAAGTCTCCTCGCTAGATTCACGGACACGCTTCTTGCCGCGGTCTTCTGGTTTCTTAGTTTTGGACTGGTAAGCAAAGACATGTTAATAATGAGTTTTTAATGTAATAGACAAGAAAGTTCACAAATCATGCAAATGATAACTGCAAGTGGTGAATTATTACATGAACAACTAGGAAGTTACTTGTCGCAGTTCAATTTCAATGTTGGTACTAATAATTGCTTATAAAATGTCTGTATAATAATGTATTACTGATACTGATCTATCAGTAATTTTTCAAAATTCTCTCAGGCTACGTATCCACTGACAGGTGGCTTGCTTAGCATGTAGAGCCTAGTGACTTAAAATCTGGTTACTTGCGCGCAATGCGTCTGGATGCGACTATACTAATCTAGAATGTCTGCCAGCATGTATTTAGCTTAAAAAGTTTAAGCACATGGTACTTTAGGCTATACAATATGCACTAAGTTGAATAGAAGAGTAGAATATTTCATGACACAAAACAACAATAAGTGTAATACCTCCTTCTCCTTCCTATTATCTTCAAAGGTCTTGATCAGCTCTTCACAGTCAAGATTCTCCACTGGTTCCCAGGTACTCTCCTCCTCCTTGTAGCCTTTCCATTTCAGCAAATATTGGATCTGAACACAAACAATATTACATTTTGTCATTTCTTTTCAATAGGTGTGAAAGTAACTAGTTTAATATTATCCACTTACTGGGTTGGGGAGGTTAGACAAGCTAAATCTTAACTAAAAATACTGGTATTCAACTATATCCAGTTAGCTAAATTGGATGCCATTCCAACATGGAGAAAAAGCCAGACAAATGATTAGCAAGCGGGCTGGCAGGAACACGGGCTTTCATTTGTTTTTTTATAGAAATGTGTTTTAAATTATTGAAGAATGATTAATATCATGCTTTGCTTTAGGCCTTAATGCAATGTATAACTTACAAGTTAAACAATCTGGTAGCCTCATTCATGATAGATGTTAGTAAACAGCTTTACAGAAAAAGTCTGACTTAAAAACAGTGAGCCATGTGATTTACAACATTAAAATAGTAACTAATACTAAATTGGTTACCCGCTGCAACACATAAAAAATATTCAAAACACACTTTGAATTATGAAATAACCAGGACATAAGTAAGACTTTCAGCACACTTAATGCAGTCCAAGCATTAGCGCAGAGGGGGCCAATCCCACCATTTTTCTAAAAGTGTTCCCATTCTAATCTAGTGTCAATCTATCAAAAAACTCAGTAGTTTAGCAACAATGGGCTCTTATTTTTATTTTAAAATCAATTGTGGCTGAAATCAGATTGAAAATTGAGTTTTAAGCATGAAAATGCATGTCGGCAATTTTCTTTCACATTCATTTGGTGTGTAGAAGTCAATAAGTCCACCAAAAAGGGTCTACCCTAGCAGCTGAGCATGAGCACACACAGGTCTACTTGCAAATGCAGATCAGTGAATGTGTATGAGTGTTTAAGTGAAGAAACCAGAGCAGCTGATCTTTGTACACAATGTATAGTTCTACACATGGTAATCCTCTCTGATATTTTTTGGACTATACTCTTGGCTGCCCTTTCAAATATGCTATAAATTTATAATATTTGTTCTTTTTTTCAGAATTTTTCGGTTGATTTTGAACGAGCAGCTTTTCTCTTTTTTTTTCATGCTGACTCTTGACACATCATTGATTTCAGTGATAGACAATCTGGGGCAAACAGTTGGCAGAGTGAGTGGCACTTGTATCAACCCTACCATAGTAACGCTATCTACGGCGGAATCTATCGTGTAGGAATTTACTTAAAAATCCTGACGTACCTATGTGATATAAGAGATTTCCTTCTTCAATATTGTTTGATTGTAAAGGCGAGAGGTTACCGCTACGGCGGTTTTCTCCAAAGATTTGGCATTCTATTGACAACTATATTTGCAATTGAGCAAATAATTATTATTGGATTTCAGACTGGCGTCTACTTTTCATAATTCATCAGAAATTGTATACATCCAATTAAATAAGGAAAAAACTGAAAATTTTGTCTTACCTTGCCTTTGACCGTACGTTTGTCGAGAACCTTCTCAACTACATATTCTTCTTCACTAGAACCATCACTGCTGCCACCACCTTTTTTGTCTTTCTTGCCCATTTTGTAGCTTTTAATGGAAAATAGAATAAATAGCGATCACCAAGTCTGTCGCAGCGAAGCGTCACCCAAGAAAACTCAAAATGGCGCCTTCAAAATAAATATGGCGGCTACCGGCGCGGCGCCCATCAGAAGTAACCACAGAGTATAAAGCAAAGAGTATAGTAATTTATAATATAAATGGGTATAAAGACAGCCAAGCCAAGGCAAGGACAACAGCAAGCATTCAAGCCACAATTCAAGCACTGTTAAATTAATTAAACAAGTTTGCCACTATGAAAATGTTTTTTTGTGTTTTCACTTTCAATGAGTGTCTAAACAAAAGCTTAACTTTATTGGAAGACACTTCATGCAAGGAATTTAACTAGATGTGGCTTTTAAATTCCACACTAATTTCTCCTAAAATATAAAATTAAAAAAGAAAAATAATGTTACATAACGAGATCCTATTTTATGGTATTTTATGGTGGCAACATTAAAATCACTTCTACCAACATAACCAACAATTACAAAGAAGATAATTATCATATTTTCTATCTTTGTCTATAGATAACTGATAATTTCCATGAAAACATACAAAATCCAGAAAAATATGTAACGGTCGACTCTATAAAATGTGAAGGCATCCCTGTGATAGTGATATACATGTTTATATCAGTTTTATCGCAAACAATATCATTAGAACAAGTTTAAAAACTGCAACAACATTAAAGAAGAGTGAGATCGCGATATTGCTCTCGTGACAAACTTCACACTTGTTTCATTCATTTTTTTTTCTTGGTCTAACAATCAAAACACGGTAACAGCCGTAGACCGTATCGTAAATCGCAGCAGTTTTCATTTCAGTCAACTAGTCAGCCTGTTGCGTTGAATGTGTGTATTTCACAAGTTATCGGATCGCGAATTATTTGTGCAATTCGATTATAAATACATTTACTGGTGGTGTGTACCGTGTTGTGTGAACTAATTAAATGTCGTGTTACAATAATTGAACTCAAAAGATAACGCAAGAGGTTTTGTGTTGATTCGAGTGGTTTCAAATTGACTTTTGACGTCACGCGCGACAACCAATCGGTTGGCGCGAAAGAAAAAAACTACACCACTGCGTGTTTTTGTTTTCGTGCTTACGAAGTATGTTGTTTTGACTGTATCGGATGGATCGAAATAGGTGAACGCTTGGATTGTTGAAAATATGCTTTTAAAATGTACTGCGGACGGGAGGCCGATCAAAGTGAACGGGGCGCCGGTCAGCCACGGGAATGGTGCGAGAGGTAAGGTCCGGCAATGTTTTCTTCAATTATCTTACTTGAAAAGATTTTATCAACTACCCTACTTCGAGATACCATATTATTTCAGCTATCTACTAGTACATAAGTACTATTTGTTTTGTTGTAAAACTGAACAATGGTAACTTCTAAGGCCTTCAAACAATACAATATTATTAAAATAGAACACAGTCGAAGTCAGCTGGTAATTATCTATGTACGCACTTACTTAATCGGCTCTCATAATCATCTAACTAATTAGGCTAACAAAGAAAACATCAACGAGAATAATAAACATTCCAATAGCTGCATATTAGGTAAAAACAACTTCAATTTTCAACTGCATGTAGCATTTTGTCTAATTTGAGTAGGAATCTCAAAACTAATAAAATTTGAATTTAGAAAGAAATTCACCGCCATTATTTAATTATGATAGGTACCTAGTTCTTAGGTTGGCACCTTATACTTTATTCTGTGGCCCATTTGCTAAGCCGACTGGCTTCCAATTACTTGCCTCAAGAAAGCTTCTCTACTATAAACTGTAATCAGCAACAAGTGTCTAAACTGGTCTGCCAGTCACGACACGAGTAAGAATTAATGTTCCATTTTCACTTTTCTTATCTACCTGTACATGCTTTGTTTAGATGCGTACTAATCTAAGCTGTAACATTAAATGACATAATATGCTCATCAACCAGCAATCCCTAAAAACTCCCGTGTCCCGTTGCTACGGGCCCTTTCGCCAAATCGTTACACTCGATACACAACAGGGTTTATTTTTTCGACAACATTGCTTCGTCACGTTTAGTCCAACGCCCTTGCGGCCTTCGGCTGACCGAATTACGTTTTTTACTTTAGAGTAAAAGGTAATTATTGGAAATTCATAGCAGGTTTGGGACAAGCTCGCCACGGTTTTCCCAACTACTGCAAATCTTGGAAGAAACTACAATGGCGCCCAACTAGAACAACGCTAAGACTGGTCCTCGTTTTAATACTAGGCGGCATCTAAGTGAGTGCCTTAACAAAAGCCGCCAAGCGTTGAAAATCCAACAGTGTATTTGGGCGTTCATGTAAGTTTCGCTCAGTTAGAATGGTTGTTGGTTTTTCAATGTCAAATAAGAGGGACATAAGAGCAGGACCAGGTATATGCTGTCAAAAGTCAATCTCCGTAGGAGTTTGACTGATCTTGCCCATGTTACGACCATATTTTGTTACGCCGGTATGGCGAAACTGACAAATAGGCCTTATCATAAAATAAAATCGTTATTTTATTTAGACAAGGTACGGGTTGAAAAAAAATAGATACTGGCTATTTTTGAAAAAATAACCTTTTCTATAAAATAATTACATGTAACCTATTCAGGAAAAAAAACAACTAAAGCGTAGGTAGATTAATAACTAGCTGCCAGTGCCATTAAATCTATACAGTAAATAACCCAAAACTAGGTATATTAAATAATAACTAGGTATGTTAAATGAAAAAAATTGCGACAGCAATCGTTGTCAACTTCGCACTGGAGATAAGTCCAAACCCTCTTTCAATAGTGCCACGGCCACCACCTGAGGACCTCTACAGTTTCCATTTTATCAGTGAACAGATCAAGATGATGGAAAAGGCAAAAAAATACCAAAAAGCTAACATAAATCTTGTTCCTGGAAGTTATTATAGGAACACGATATACGAAACGCTGGAAGAAATTGTCTCGAAATCAGATTCTCTCAAGTTCTCTGATACCTCTCGCAGCCTCGTGTAGTCGTCCTGAATCCCGCCTCCAAAACAAGTTTTCTGACGTCAAACACATAAATTCGGCGATATTTAAACATAATATTTTGCCTATTACGTAATCATTTCACTAAATTGTTATTATATTCTATGATACCTTATAGATATCGTTTAATTGCTTACTACTTTTTACTACGTTTTAAGATTTCTTAATCTAGGTATTATCGCTAAACATACACAATTTGTCATAAGTACAGAAAACTCAAAGGTCCATTTATTTTTTAATAGTCTCCAATTAAAGTGTGCAGTAATTATAAAAATTGCTGCCATATTGATAACTTCACGTCTCAACAATAGGTTTTTATTGTTGTTTTTAAATTAATTAAAGAAAGTTGTTCAGTAATATAAATAAAATCTTATAATCGGACTTAGACGGAGAAGAATCAATGTTTTAGCATGAAATGTTGCGCAAGAAGAGTTCCTTGTAACAATGAAAGTGAGCTAAGGGACCTCGCGCTCTACACAGCCACGACCACGATTATGTTGGCACCTTAAACTTTAATCTATGGTCCATTGGCTGAGCCTATTCAGTTCCAGTTACTTGCCCCAAGAGAGCTTCCCTACAATGAACTGTAAGCAGCAACAAGTGTCTAAACGGGCCTACCACTCCTTCACTCGCGATACGACTAAGAATGAAAGTTTCATTTTCATTATTCCTACCTACCTGTACAATTGTAAATGCCTAGCTAAGATGCTTACTAATCTAAGCTTTAATGGCTCAATGTGCTCAGCAGTCAAACGTCCGTTTCCCATTGCCACGGGCCCTTCCGCCAAATCGTCACGCTCAATACACAACAGGGTTTGTTGTTTTGACAACATTGCTTTGTCACGTTTAGTCCAACGCGAACGACTACTGGCCGCAGAAGCGACTTTTGGTCAGAACCAGGAAGAATGTTTGGTCGCACGACCGGTCGTTTGACCAGTTTTGTTAGAAATAGCGGCCGGTCATGCGACAAGTCGTGGTCGTGGCCGCATAGTACACGAGATCCCTTATGAACAATTATTGAAAATTCATCCACAAAAGGGGTTCGATTAGCGAATCATTTGCCGATGCGTAATCTAATCGGTCACACGTGTAAGAATTATCGAAAAGAATGATAATGAATGATATCTTCGATAATTATTTATAGTTTTTTGCTTTGAAGTTTAAACAGCAGTAGACAAGATTATATCGCGGTAAAAAGAATTGATTTGATAGGTAGTCTGCCCAGGAGGTAGTGTTCCAGGATGCACTGACAGATCTAATAAATAGATTCATCTGAGTTTGTTCTGCTACTTTTTCTCCCCAGTTTCCCCTTTAGGAAGTGGCGAGCGTTTTGTGGGACTGTCATTTAAGTAATTTTTGACGTCGAAAATGTCCTGATTCCGAGCTAATTAATTTAAAAAAATATTCGCTCGTAAATGCTTATTTCCTTATAGACTGATAATTCCCAAAAGACTGAACCTAATCTATACAAATAAATAAAATTGAAGTGTCTGATTTTACTGAATGCATATAAAAGTACCTATATCATCATCTGCCTAGCCTTTTCCCAACTATGTTGGGGTCGGCTTCCAGTCTAATCGGATGCAGCTGAATACCAGTATTTTGCATATGAAAGTATTACGGACTTATAAAAAGATTTTTTTTTTGTCTGTCTTTCTGTCTGTCTGTTTGTTCCGGCTAATCTCCGAAACGGCTGGACCGATATTTACGGGACGGGCAGATTCTTTTAGGGCAGCTGATTTTATAAGAAGTAAAAAATGCTTTTGATTTAAGAAAAGGGTTGTTAAAGGATTAGGGTTCCGTGCAAAAAATTTAAATACCTAGAAATTGTTCGCAAAATTAGATTCAAATAAGGAAGTAATATTTTTATAATGTTTCAACAACGGACGAAGTTCGCGAGCAACAGCTAGTTGTAACTAAGAATGAGTACTCCTTGACCCAAAGGAAATGGCATTACACAAGTAACGTAACACCGCTGTTCCGTCCACAGGCCACTCTCATGACAACACATTTGTCTCAATTGAGTCGAACACGTGTATAAAAACGGCTCAGGACCGGTTTTCTTTCCTAAACAGATTTTTAATGAAACGCCAAACCAATAAATCTCCGAAATCGCGGAGAAATGGTTGATAAGGCACAAATTTCCTTGTAACTTAATCCGTTGCGTCATCTGGTTACCTTTGCCTACGAAGACCTGCTCAGACGAGGTAAGAACACCCCCAAAACATAACTGGCGACATGTGGGTTTGCTATGGTAACCTCTGTCTAAATCTCCGGGGAATACAGGCTATGTTACTTAGTAATAATCATCTGCAAAACGCACATATAAAGTAACAATCCACACGCTCCCTCAACATCGTCACTTTAAGACCGACAAAAGTCGTCCCTCTCAACCATGGTGTTTGAATGGTAGAAAAGCTGCTACAGCAACGTTAACAAAAACGCTGTGTGTTTACAAAACGTTGCGCAATACGTATACACCGTGTCGCAGATAAGGGATCACATTCTTTCGTAGTCCTATAGTAGGTGGACATGTAATGCAGCCGCCTTGAGGATCGACTCAAATGACGTATTAAAACACGATACCTACACATGCATGATGACAAACCGGATATCTCGCTAAATATTTACACATTAGCGTCTCGTTCGCGTTGAGTTTTTTGTTCTATAATTATAATGTTTCGCCTCTGATGTAAGAGGTTAATATTCTCTCGTTTTCGAGTTGAATAATCGCTTTTTAAGTTGTTTGTAATTTTTGTGTGGGTCAATCTTGGATCCTGGAGGTCCAATCCTCTGCATGACCTTGGATTATCCCTGATTTCCTAACACACACCCCACTATAACTACGGGTGCTTTTAAAGAATAATAATAGATGTTGGAAATGATAACATTTTCAACTGTTAATTTAATTCATATAAAGTAACATCGTAGACATATTATTATGTCTAACAAGTGCGTCACAAGAGTGAATATTATAATGCTTTCTGTTCGTAACATTAAGTAAACCTGCCATGCCAGACATTTATAATATATAAAATATTTGATTAAAAATAGTTTTCAATTCTTGTAGATCCAACGATAGATACTTTACAATAATCACGTACGTACTAACTAGAAAAGTTGCAAGAATAATACTCGCATGCAACCAGCTAGATCAGCCAAGAATATTATGATCGTCCAAGCTAGCCTTCATTGATGATTCAATGAGTAAGAACCATTGACTTAATACCGTGTGTCAAAATAAATAGAATGCAAAATATAACTGCGATGTGCGTAGTTACACCCGGATTCAGCATTACACCTTTCAACTCCATTGAAGTAGGACCCCAGTCTGTCCAGATTCCAGAGCCATGAACAAACAAACAGTATAATTATAATTGATGGACGTAATAACTTTAAGATATATTTATTCAGCGGGTTTATATAACGATCAATATTATTGCTATAATTACAACATCAAAGGACTGATTTCCAGAAACGTTTTCAGACCTAATTCTGACTGGAATATCAAGAAAAATCAACAAACAAAATTGTTTGGGTTAGTTCATCTTGTCGTCGGGTGAAGATTTTTACCAAGGATCTAAAAATATTTGTGCGACAAATATTCTGTGAGAAAGAGTCCGATTTTTGTGGTGTCTTCTTACTCTTGCCGCCGACCCCAATTTATTCTCTCTCTTCTTCCATACTTCTTTATTTAGTAATCTCAGTAGTCACCCCCTTTATCTGTTGTTTCTGTCTTTGACACAAAGGGTGGTTACCCTTTGTGTCTTTAAAAAGTACCTTACCCACCAATATTTAATAACAGAATGAAGAGGTAAGACCCCAAAAAGTTCTAGAATTCACGGATTAGTTTATTTAACTTTGAAATTTACTATAATACAATTTCGAAATCATAAGCTTCGTCCCAATTAGCCCTACTATAATTGTTTTGGCTTCTCTGACATGCACTGATTGAAAATTCATTTATGTTATAAAATCTTACGCATGATTTTAAACAGACAACTAATGATTCATTTAAATTAGTGAATAAATTCAGTCAAAAAGTATCGGGAATGGATGATTTGTCTATGGTTCCAAATTATTTTTTTTGTTTTTTTTATTGTTAGATTGGCACAACTGTTTTCTATTTTGACGCAGAGTTTGAGTTGCATCTGTTATTTAGATTAAAGTACTGTTTTTAGTAAGATCATAATATCTAGTGTGTATTGCGAATTTCATAATGGACAAAAACATCGAACAAAGAGTTTGTCTTAATTTTTTTTTTGTTTTTTTTTTTTGCATTTCCAATGGACTTTCGTGTTCGGAGTCCCTGAAAATGTTACAGAAGGCTTACGGTGAATCGGCTTTATCAAAAACATGTGCTTATGAGTGGTACAAAGCGTTCAAAAGCGGTGGAGTTTGCCTCGCTCTGGTAGGCCATCAACTTCTTCAACTGAAGTTAACATCGCAAAAGTGAAGGAAATAGTGACTGAAAATCCTCATTCAAGTTTGAGAGAGATACCCGCTGAACTTTCTGTGTCTCACAAGTCGATCCATACCATTTAAAATAGGGTTTACGAGTTTGACATGCAAACTAGTCAACAAGCTTCGGAGTGGCGCCTTCCAACTGAACTGAAACCGAAAAAACTACGCCAAAGTCGATCAAAAACAAAGTCATGTTGACCGTTTTGTTTGACTATCGCGGTGTTGTGCACTCGGAATTCTTACCGGAAGGTCAAACGTATATGAGAGAAAATTCGACGAAAAAGGCCAGATTTGTGGAAAGAAAATTCTTGGATTTTGCACCACGATAATGCGCCTTCGCACAAGGCCATCATAGTGAACGAATTTTTGACCAAAAACTCAACAAATACCATCGAGCAACCCCTTTTTCACCAGATTTGGCTCCAGCCGACTTCTTTCATTTATTATTTTCCTAAATTCAAATTACCACTTTGTGGCACCTGTTTTCATACGGTAGAAGACATAAAGGAGAATTCGCGGCGAGAACTGAACTCAATTCCGGAAAAGGCGTTTAAAAAATGTTTTGATGTTTTTATTATTCGTTGGCGTATGTGTTTCGTTTCTGAAGGAGCATACTTTGAAGGCGATAAAATAACTTTGGATGAATAACTAACATTTTGTGTATTATTGATCGTTTCCTGGTACTGTCTTTACAGAGTCAATGTGTATTTTCCACCTTCGTATATTTTTTTTACACCACCTCGTACCCTCACCTTGGCTATAGTGCAGGGCGGGCTCGATTCGATCTTTGCTAGTTGCAATACCATATTCTTTAAGGTGGAAGCGCCAGGGTAGCCGGCGAAATTCAAATTTTCTTACGTTTTTTGCAATTTGCCGGTGATTGTCAGGCTGTACATTGAACAAAATATGATTCGCGGTTGTAATAAGTATTTAGTTATAGAATTATAATCATTAAAATCATCAATACAACCCTCAAAGTTCATACAATCCCATTGAATGACTTTTTCATGAAATAGTCAGCCGCGAATCATATTTTGTTCAATGTACAGCCTGGTATTGACCAGCAAATTGCAAAAAACGTAAGAAAATTTGAATTTCGCGGGCTACCCTGGCACTTCCACCTTAATAAAAATATATTTTATATTATCTACATTTTCTTAATGATCAGAATTACTAGGTACATGAAATATTAACGTAATTGATAGTAAGATTTATCCGAATTTCTTATTTAAACCACTCTCTGTAATTGTCCGTTTGAACTGTTATGTAAACCTGTTTCGTGAAAATATTATTACTTAACGATCTTGTTTTGTGTGTCTCATGTCGATTTAAATGAGAGGCGACGTGGAGCGAACCTCGAGGCTCAAGATATCAGCTTGTTATCTCCGGGGACTACGGGGGTCAGAACGGCGCCCGCGCACTCCGCTCTGTTTACAGTCCCGATATGCGCACGCGACGGTCATATGATGAGCTAACTAGTTTACACCGAATTGTTCACCTGACTCTGCTTTGGGTGGTCAATGACTCCGGTAATTATTTAAATCGCGTAATTACGAAACGCGAACGATTTTTTGTTTGAATGAAACTTGGATTGTTTGAGAAATGCGCAGGTTTGGACAGTTATGGATGAAAAACTGACACTTGATGGAAAGACGTAGATGTTATGGACATTCATTCGCTGTTTACAGTTTTTACTGACTTTCCTGAAAGCCTATAACTAGAACCTATGACTTAGTTTTTAGGGATCAATCGAGGCGAGGTGTATAATGAATGGGTTTTACGTAGATGTATTTTTAGTGTTGTTTCGCCTTTAATCTTTTACTTGAAGAATACTACGGTAAGCTCCACTTGTTTTAAGTGGTTGCCACTAAATATTTCGTTTGATCTAAGTGCTTAACTCTCAAGGACATAAGCCGATGTTTAAACTGCTTAGCATTAACCTTTCAGTTTTCTGTAATATCGTCGGTTACTATGTTCTTATATTGACAAGCTTCTGCTCCTGTTGAATTCTTTTGTTGGCTTCTGGACTCCTGATTCCAAACAAAACCTTGTTTGTGAATACATAAGTCTTTTAATTACCCTGCCTTCAATAATATATTTTTTTTTAATATAATTTTATTTATATCGCTCTCAAAGTACAACAAAATCTATGTAAATCAAACATCTCTAAATAAGTCAAGCTTGTATTTTGGAAGTTGGTCGTTCTTACGAAGCAGGACTTAGATAGACACAACCTTGTAGCCTAGAAAATTGACTTACATCACTGTAAATAAACTAGAATTTCGAAACATACATTGAAACAAATCTGTGTTTACATTATCCAAAGCTCCAATTTATAAAAAAAGAAAGAGAACAAAAAAAAGTAATAATAATAGGAAAAAAAAGTAATATGCATATATCCTCACGTCGAATGAATTTTTATGTTTTAATTTTTTATACATAAAAGCATCTCAGTTTGAGCATAATCTAAAGATTGCAACCAATTACTTAATATATGTTTAACCTCTCGTTTAGTTAAGCTGTAAATGTTGATGGTTTTGTTGACTGCGTTATACAGTCTTGAGCTTACTGCGTCAAATTGTCTACTAGCGAAAGCTGTTCTGCAAGGTACACCAGGGCAAACAATTGCACCAGAGCGTTTTTTTCTGTTTTGTCATCCAGTGGTAGTTGCGAATGCCTCCGAAGTACTGTTTTTTAAATGTATAATAGCCTCACAGTCATAACCTGACATTCGGCATATAGTTTGGCAGTTGAGTAAAACCGTGGTTTATATTATTTTTATATTAGTTCCACCCCATATGGGTATGCAATAAATTAACACTGACTGACATAGGGCAGTGTAGACCATGTAAATCGTTGGAGCATCAGCGCTGTGTCTCAGATTCTTAAAAATATACATTAGTTTTCTGATGCGACAGGTGAATGCTTCAATTTGTGGACGCTAGTCGAGTCGTTCGTCAAACATGACCACAAGGTATTTAATATTTCTCACTCGTGACAATGACAAGCAGCAGATGTGAGTTTTGAGTATTTTGGTGCCTTCGGGTGGCTCCGGGGAGTTCAGAAGATAAAAACGGATAAATTTAGTTTTTTTCTATATTAAGGATTAACAAGTTGTTGGAGAGCCATTACGAGCCGACAAGCATTTTCAGCATATTTTTTTGGCAAAAATCCCCCTATGATCCCTTTTCCCACTCTTAAAAACTGGTATAATTTTTGCTCTTTTAAAAGCTCTTGGGAATACGTCCGCGGAAATTGCTAGATTACATAATTATATGAGTAATCGGTGGAACTAAAGTTTTTCGTGAAAGCTTAATTACTTTTGATGGTATATCATCCCAGCCAGCTGCGCAATCGTCCCTTAGTGACATAATTATTACGGTTTCGATTCGTTCTTCGCTAACTGGAATTATACCCATTGAATTATATATATAGCGATTGATTTGTCTGGAAATGCATATAAGGGGGTATATTCGTTGTGTTATTAGGCATTTTTGAAGTAAGGTTTTTGCCAATGTTTACAAAATACTGATTGACACAGTTGATTTCTTATTGTTAACAGCTATTTTAAGAAGCTCAACTGGAATTTGAGAGTGGCTCTTTCTACCAGCTATTATATTAATCAAGATCCAAGTGGCCTTGGGATTGTTTTTTGCTTTATTAAATTCGTTGGTTTCGTACGCCCGCTTGAGTTTTCGAAGTAAGGAATAAGCCCACTGTTGGTAGATCTTCGAAGATGTAACTTGGAACAATTGGACGTAACATAACACCACGCTTGTAATATCCGAAGGATTTGGTAGAGGTGTACATACACCCACATTTCGCCAGTTATGTTTAAGTCCCAGGTAATAGGGGGCGAGCCTATTGCCATCAACCGGGCACAAACTTTCAGTTAAATACGTCAAACTAGTCCACACATTCTAAATGTTATTCAGTAAAATGAGTATGAAACTGATTTATGCTTTGAACAGATTTAAAATTAATCATCTTTAAATTTTAATATACAAAATCATTAAAATCTAAAACTTCGGTAAATGGGAGACATTTGGATGTGGGTTGGTACATTTTGGCAAAACCACGCTTAGTAGGCAAATTGAACATGTAAAACAGCAGTAGCCAGAATAATAAATCCACAAAGTGCTATCTTGTATCACTTGTATCTAATTACACACGTAAAAGGGAAGCCAACGATAAGATAACCAATTTAGGTCCAACATGAATGAAATGTCGTTGACCGGAGAAATGGGTCGTACTGTGCTTAATGAAAAATATTGTCTAGTGGTAGAAACTGAAAGAAACGATGGATGGACTGTTTGAAGGATGATATGGCAAGAAAGGAGGTGTCTGCTGAGATGACAAGAAATAGAGAAGTATGGAAGAAGACTTGCTGCGCCGACCCCAAATAAATTGGGATAAGGGCAGGAGAATGATGATGGTAGAAACTGTAGAAAACGAGGCTTTGGAGCTGATGTCTTGAGATTTCTTTCCAAATCAGACCAAGATTGGAACCAATAACCATGTAGATGATTCTGAAGTTTGGAAGAATACCTATGTCCTGATATAGTCCTCCTTAGTCACAAATTTAGCGCTTAATTTATTAATATTTGATTCGTATTTAACTGTATAATTTTTAGTTTTGTTTTTAAATTGTTTATTCATTGACCTAGATTCGAAGGCTACAGTGGAACAGGTCTTAATTTATTTAAATACTAGCTGTGCCCGCGGCTTCGCTCACGTGACCGCGTATTTTTTTGGCATTGTCGGGGAACATTACATGGGAACGCGAAGTCATAGTATATTCTTAACATCCGCCACAAATAATATATGAATAAACTAACTTACTGTAAATTTAAACTAAAAACCTGTTAATACATCTTCGTCAAAGGAACTCATAGTCAATTTCTGGGAGGACTCAATTTAGATTGCCATCGGCACGCTAAGAAGAAGTTTATGAACGAAAGTAAATATGTACATCCAAATCATGATCTTTCCTGGGTACCCAACAGTTAATATCCTTAAAAAAAAACTTTTTTTGAAAAAAAATTACCGAGTTCAATGAAACAAACAATTGTCACCGACTTCCGAAAGTAAAGTTATTTTCCACTTTTTAGTGTTTTTTTTTTGGAAGTCGGTTATTTTTTTTTTCAAAAAATTTTTCATTTTACCCTTTTTAGTAATTATGGTTATTTTTTTCCAGCTATTTTGATTTAAAAACCTAACTACTGTGCCGAATTTGATAAAATTTCTATAGGACGAATCGGGAAGTATGTCCCGTGAGTCGCGACTCATATTTTAATCAACATACCATATAATCAGTTAGTATTAGGAACTCGTGGGTAAATAATAACAGCCGCTCGGGGCTATCTTTAGGTTAACCCGTGCTTGCGTTGGTTAGTCCGGGGATGGGTAACCACCCATTACATACCGAGTTTAATAGAAAGCACGTTAAGCCGTTGGTCCCGGCTGCCATTTGTAGATCTTTGACAGTCGTTACAGGTAGTCAGTGGCCCGTAAATCTGGCAACCAGTCTTACCAAGGGTATCGTATAACCCAGTACTTACTTGGTTGTGGAGGTCAGACAGGCAGTGGCTCCATGTAAAATACTGATATTCAGCTGCATCTGGTAAGACTGGAAGCCGACCGACCCCAATATAGTTGGGAAAATCATAAACAGAATCATCTGTTTAGTACATCCGTACAATCATGTACGGATATTAGTATGTTAAAGATAATTATATTAATCGTTCAAAATTTGTGACCAGTATACCAAATACCGTCATTTCTCGAAGGTATATATTACAACCTATCAAAAAAAAAAATACCAACACCGACGAGCGTCATTTTTTCACGGAAAATCTTAACACCGCGATTCAGAAAATGGCGTCAAATGAACAACGCCATCTATCGAGCAAATTTATTCGTTAGTACCAGTTTGATGCAATAGATGTCGTTGCGTAATCACGGTAAGTTCTTCTTGAACACAATAAATCCATACGGGGTGGAAGGGACACCGTACCGAAAACGGAAACCACATATTCAGTACATCATTCTGAAACCCATACACAGTACACAACCCATACATAGTAATTTTTCGCAGGTTATTAAAAAAAATATCTGCTGTTTCCTACAAAAGTGCAACACCTACACGGTCAAAATGTATGGAACAGCTGTATTACTGATGAAAAATTTCTATGTGGGATTCAGAATGATGCACTGGGTACGTGCTTTTCGTTTTAGGTACGGTGCCCTTTCCACCCTGTATATGTTTTGATAAAGAGCACGGATTGCAATGAAAAAAAAAACTAAAACCTTCTCTAATTTACGCACAATATTTGTGCATTAAAGCTAACCGCACTGGTTTTAGAATTTTCACGTGATGCTTCAACAAACAAACATGGGGTATGTATGTTTGTTTGACTCACAGACTAATAGACACACAGACAAATATTCAAAAAAATGCTAGAAATGGGTTCTATTTGTTATCCTTTAACACCCCTATATTTTTTTTTTCTAAATATTTTCACTGTATAGAAGCGCCACGTCTACAGATGTTTATTTATATATAGATTTAACATCGTGTGTTGTGTTACTTATTCATGAAATTCAATCAAAAGTCCTGAGCGTAGCAACTTTTTCGAACAACCTTTTAATTTTCTTCAAGGTCTAGTCCTATAAACGTTTTCGAAAGTTCTTTCTGGGTCTAGCTTGATATTCTTCCTTAAAAGCGAATTACTTCTTCTTACTTCTTCTTTTTTCTACATTGTGGATGTCGGCGAGAGTCACCTCTTCATTTTACTTCGCGATAATTTTGTCTTATTGCATAACAAGAAACCCGTTACTCGTACCTTCACCTGTTCACCATCATATATTTCATTAAAGCCCTATTAGTGCCACTTACTTCATTTTCGTAATGTAAGTTACTAACATATTATGTAATGCCCCATACTGTGTAACAAAATGTGAAGCGGTTTGAGCTTGACTTAACATTACACCACACTATCGGGGTTCTAATTTGTAGCTTCATTAGCATTAACTGTGACTATATGTATACGTTTTTAGTGATTTGGTATTGTTTAGAGAGACCTCTAAAATATGAATTTGGAAGTAGCCCATATTTAAATTGAAAAATAAGAACATTAAAATTAGTGTGAGAGTCTCCTTACTTACAGAAAGTTATACGTAGTAGTCAGTCTTCCCAATGTTTGCAAAATTGCAAAGCAGCAATTACTAGTTTTAAAATTAGAAAAGCGTAGCTGTTTTAATTCGTGTCACTACAAACTCAAAAATCCGAAGACATGCCACTACTTGCTAATAAAATACATCTACTATAATTAACACTTCATACAATAAGTTCACAAGATGACTAAACAGCAATGTACCAGGAAGATTTTTTTCTAAAAATGTCAAAATCACCATCAGCGCATCGCAAAAATCGTCAGAAGCTGAAAATAAATTATAGAAACTTATTTTAGAAAAGATAATGATAACGTGTTGAGACCATAATGCCACAATAAACAGCAAGAGTAGACAAAGCATAAAGACAAAACCAATAATTGTTCTAACGAATTATCGCTTCCTTCATATTGCGTAACTTTTGCGCAAGTATTTGTGGTACTCATTTAATCTATATTAATACACGACACCGTGTGGTAAATTACTTGTAGCGTCATTAGCTAAGAATACGCTTTTTCATCTCACATCCTGACATGACTGACATGTGTAGCCAGTAGAGTTCACCTCAACGAATAAAACTGCTCACACAAATTAGATGTAACACTCATACGAATACCTAACAAGAACCTTGAATAAGATTCTCGTCAAGTACCGAAAACTGCTTGAAAGATCTTAAATGTAAATTAATCTTACATCTCAAAACGTGGTTTGAAAAACACGTTGAAGTTCATGAAAAGGACTCGACGAAGGACGTTAAAGGTGATCGATATAAAGATGGAACATTTGCACTAAGTAAAACGGACAATAGGTAGGATGAAAACGCAGTATGCTGAGAAACAGTTCTACATAATTATGTTCAAACTTATTACAAGACCTAGGTTAAGGTATGCTCTAACTATCAACATGATATGCAAATTAATGTAAAGCAAGACATGAACGGAAACGTGACAGTGTATTGTAAGTAGAGCCACCTAGTTATATGTTTTGATAACATGAGCCTCCGTTAACATGCTTATGATAATAAACTCACCTATGTTATCTAGCAACTGATGATAAAGGTAGATAATTGGGTGAAGCAGGAGTTGTAAATCATATGTAACATAAAAATCGTTCGATATGACGTTTAACGGAACTTGTGATAAAACGATGAAGAAAATGAGAAGGTTATATGGACAAAGATGCTAAATAATCGTGTAATTTTATGTATCTTATTCAGCCTTACGTGTTAATTCTCGAAATCATAAATCTGTTATCATCATCATTGTCTAGCCTTTTCCTAACTATGTTTGGGTTGGCTTCCAGTCTAACCGGCTGAAGCTGAATTTTATGCGGAGCGACTGCCTACCTGACTTCCAAAACCCAGTTACTCCTGGGTATTACGGTACCCCTTGGTAAGACTCTTGGCTTTTTTATCATTACAAAAACTTTTTTGAAAAGGCTTTCGAATTAACTTCAATCACACATCATTGATTATTTACAACAATGTTAAAACATTAAGATGTAAATAATATAGCTCTAAAATATTTTTTGTTAAAATTAAATTATTAAAATGTGAAACAGTTCGTACACTACTTACTCTTAAATCTCTATATTAGCGAATGCCTCAAGGAACAATTCTAGGTACTGTGCTATTTTAAAGTATATTTTCCAATTCATTTAATTAATAACATTTCTTTATTGCCAGAAAACAAAGCGGTCTGAACTTTCCCAGCCATCTAGACAATAAGCTAGTGTTTCAGAAATGAGTTGTGTAACAAAAGGTTTTGCTTTGCACCAAGTTCTAGGAACTTCCGTATACGATGCGACTCAATAAGGAAACAACAACAATACCAATAAAAAATCTGTTATTCAATGATTTCTCTTTATAACACACAATAGCTGATTTCTTACTAGTAGTTTTTTTTTCACCTTGTAGATTTTATGTATTGATTTTGCGAATCATTATCTTAAGACTCAAAAGAATATATATTATTGTAGATATTACATCAGTGTCTGATTAAACAAATACACGTGTACTTTCAATGTTTTTATTACATTTTTATTATTTTTTAAATTTACGTTAAAAATAGATTACTCTTTTCATTTGGAATGTAGTTATTTTAAACTTTTATTACCATCTGTTTGATAACTATCGTAAATTCTGCTGTCTCATAATCATAAAACATTCGTACTGTAGTTGAATTTTAATTAAGTCATAAAATACCTTATCTCAACGTTGATTGTTGACCCATAAACTGCTTCATCTTTGATTCGAAAACTTGCAGAACAAGATAGCTCGTTGGTCGTATGTTAAATTACCGCTTAATCATTCAATCTGGTGTGAGATACGTCGTCAATAGCACTGGTCGCTCAGTGACACAGTCTGTCACTTGTGTATGATTGCGCAAGCGCACGAGGCGGCACGGTAACAGGCCGCACGTGGTCCGACCTAGGAACTAAATGGTTAGAATGAGGCTCACTTATACTCGATGACCGTTACTCTCGAATCTCGATCCAAGGAGCATCAGAAATGTTTCTTTGAATAACTATAAAGATTGATAAATTCTTGAATCTCTAAGATTAATTTATCTCCTAAAATTAAAACTTGTAACAAGATCACAAGTTACTACTTAGCCAAGTTACTCTAATCGTCATTAGCAAATTCGCTCTTGTCACGAAATGATGTATCGCTGAAGAAAATCTAATTTAGTTAATGATTTATTTTCAGCTACGGAATGCGGACGGCACTGAAGTTTAGTGATGGATCTGCTAGGTAGGCGGTTTGCTCTCGACTGTTTATTCTCTATCTCACGCTAATTGTTATTTTCAGCGTACATGTGAAAGAGACGACATGCTTATTGTTAGTGCGGTTCAAAACACGCGTACGGCGCGTTCTAATCAACCTTGACCTTGTAGTGAATCAAGCTATCGCACTCTTAAGTAATTTGCAATTGATACACATTAGACGTTTACATTTAGAAAACATGTTAGACAAGCCTATAACAATATGGTTGGCCTTGGATGTGTAACGAAGAATACACTGTTTTATTTATTATTTTTACTCCGACAACACCGCATACAGTTTTTAATGAACCTATTGACAGCTTTTCTATAATATTTTTCACTTCACCAAACACTTTTTTTTTATTTACTTGACCAATGCATGGTGGTCGTAGATTCTTTATTTACTTTCATGAATGTGTTCTTTGCTCAGTTGCTCTTGTCAGCCTCAACAACAGATCAATTATTCCACTAAAAATATGAAATATGTAGTTCCACAAGTTTTGAATTTTCGTCAATGTATGCCATTATCAGTAATAGACAGATTTCAGTTATTAAAATTACATTTCTATAATATTCCAAATTATTTCAATTCTTGTATTGTTGGAAATTCAATAGTGTCCCAAAAATATCTCTGACATTTAAATAATAATTGAAGTGGACGAGAAATTGAACAGACGATTGAGAAAGACAATTTCACGGCCCACAGACGCTTGACGACAAACAAACCTTGGACACTCGCTCCTAAATTAAGAGATTTTTATATCGTAGAACACTAGTGTTTCAAGTATCAAACTTCGAAACTTAGATTGACAATGTTATAGACAATTGTAATCTGGTATTATATTTAATCGGGCAACACTTACCTTACCTTAGAATTCGTACCGCGAACCGTTTCGTTGGGGTCCAGTAGTTTGAACAAAGCCACACTAAAAAGTAATTGTATATACATAAAACGATCATCATCATCTGCCTAGCCTTTTCCCAACTATGTTGGAGTCAGCTTCCAGTCTAACCGGATGCAGCTAAAGACCAGTATTTTATATGGAGTGACTGCCTATCTGACCGCCACAACCCAATTAGTACTGGATAATACGATACTCCTTTGTAAGACTAGTTGTCAGAATTTCGGGCCACTGACTACCTATAGAAAGATCTATAGATGACAGTCTTATTTATTAGTATTTAGTGCCTTGTCTATACCATTATCTGTCTATGTCTCAAAATGTATCAGCATTGCCCAAAATTTACACGGGTTGTTCAAAAAACTGGATAAGATATACATTATCTTTGTCACGTGTTACCCCACGTCTTTCTTTTACACATGCAAGCTTAATTATGTTTTCATTGAGTCCATTTCGGGTCGTCGCATGTTTTATTGTCAATTGTTACTTTTGAATTGATCATACGCTTATTGGGCTTCGTTTATGTACAATTTATTTGTTTTGATTTATATTGGCGACCTATTGATGCATTGCTTCTGTTTCTACCTAAAAGTCATGCAGGACAAGTTATACAGAACTAAATGGGTTTGGAGGCCTTGCTTAAGATTCGGCTCCATGGTTTTATCAAAGACATTTGTATCAACTATAACTATAAAACTCCTTGCTAGAGCCTAGTCTTTGGGCTATAGCATTTTTTTTTCATTTAAAGCTTGTGTTATCACATAATATTACAGTGCAGAGGTTTCCTCTCCGGGGATTAGTCTCTGTCCGTCTGTTTCTCTCTGTTTAAATCTTCGGTTCTTATAGAAGAAGCCCAGCTTCTATATAATTAGAACTGGTCCGGAGATTTCTTCATCGTACATCTCTGTCTTTGCCTGCAGCGAATGTCGGTTGCCATTATAATTCTTAGAATCCTTCACCGTATTTCCAGTATTTTCGCACTCTTTGTGACCAAACAAGTCTGTTTCCTTCGGTTCACTTTCATGCCTTCTTGGTATTACAACTACTTAGTTACGACACAATCGGATTTTTCTTTCAAGTTTATGCCTCTCCATATTTTTGTACAAAACAAATATTGTACAAGTTAGTTATAATTTTCAGAACATCGTTTATTCTTTGGTATTTTGATGCCATGTCACGCGTTTCTTTTGCAAATAAAGAATTTTATCTTTACTACTCTTTAACCCTATTTGATTTCCCTGAAATGTTTATGTTGCACTTATTAATTTATTGTGCCTAATATATTAACTAAATTTCTTCTAACAGGCTTTGATCATTTTGAAAACAATTTAATCTACATTAGTGAGATGGCGACGTGGCGTTGTATCTCTCTGAATAATTTAATGAAGATTATTATCTTACTAAAATTGTTTAAAATTTACACGGATAGAAAGAAAATACATAAAATTTTCATTTTTCAATATTTATACAATCTTAACATTTCAATTCATTCCTAATTATTTTGGAATAATAAATGCCTTTCCTTGTTTTTGTCACATTATTTACTTGTTGAATGGACTATTATAATATTGCTTCGTAATCTAATTCAAAGGAGATCGGGCGGAAGCGGTCTAAGTGGCGTCGGTGAACGGAGGCCTATATTTTCTTAAAGCTGACGGAAAGAGCATCTTTTCTTGTTATAGCGCCAAAAAGATTGCGCATTGGAAAAAAAAAAGTTATTCATCATTTAAAATGAACTATGTAATTAGCGATTGCATTAACTGCAAGTAGCTTCAGTGATTAAGATATGCGTAATTTTAAAGCTTGTTAAAAGAGGGTTTTATTTTTTTGTTAAAAACAAGCAAATCGGCGCCGGGAGTAAAAAGTTTAACGTTTTCAGCCCTAACGTTTTTGCTGTGTCAAGAATTTGGTAAACGGTTCGCTTTCATCGTTATAAATATCAACTAATGCGACCAATTGTGAACATGATACCGGATTCCATGAACTATATTTGCTTTCCCCTTTAAGGATTATAGTCGTGAAGTTTTTCTGTCTCCAGAACTTAGCAGACAAATCATTTTCAACTCATAATAACGAATGCGGCCAACTACGAACACATATCTGATACCATGAACCATGACTGCATACCCCTTTAAGAATTATAGTCATGAATGTTTTGTATCTCCAGAACTTAGCAAACAGATCGTTTTCAACTCATTGAAACCAATGCGACCAACTGTGAACTCTGGCAAAGGTACGATGAATCATGTCTGTTTCCCCTTTTAAGAATTATGGTTGTGAAGGTTACGCTTATGTTTATCACTGATGAAGACTCGATACTACCTTTATTGGTCAACATCACTCTGTATTGTTCTTAAATAAAAGGATAAATTCGATTAACAAATGGCCTTATTTTAACCTTTTTTTGGGCGATCTCAATGAGCTTTGATAAATTGAAAAAGTATGAAACACAACAAGTGATTTGAGTATCCTAAAATCAACAAAGCCTCTTGGACCACAGTCAATAGAAGTTTGCTCGATCTCCTTTAAAGTAGGTACCGGTAACTTTGGATAAATTTCCTAAAGGGATCAAGTTTTATTATAATGAGATAGTAGTATCGGTAAGATAGCTCTTATCTCAAACGGGACTGTGAACGTCAGTTTCGGTGCATTTCTTTGAACTAAGAATGCGGTTTAGGTTACTTTATTTATGAATATTAAACGTTGAGGAAAAACAGCCAAACAAGAGAACGGAAACAACTTTTCGTTTACAAAGTCTTGAAATAATGGAACTGTGGGTGTGGCCGGTTATTACAAACGTGGCTCTTTATTTTACGGGATCAAAGATCATAGACTGCCCAGATCGTATTTCGTTGTACACCTCGCAGTTGAACCCACGTGGCAGTTTAGGAAAACCGATAAAGTCTCGCTTAAACCGCTTATTTCGTATCGCATTAACAGCCCTAGCTAGTAATCGTAACTAGTGTGAATTTCGTGGCATCCCTTCTTTTCGCATAATGTTCTTTGTCCTAATATACTTCGGCATAACGATTTTGGCACAATTTGTTTTGGCATAATAATACTTCGGCATAATTTTTTAGGCATACATTTCATGTTGGCATAATCATCTTAAAGACAAATTTGTTTTGGCATAAATTCGATTCGCATAACGTTAGTAGGCTTAATGACTATTAGCATAACGTTAGTAGGCCTAATGACTATTAGCATAATAATATTTAGGCATACAATAATATAAATAACAAAAATCATTTTCATGCAAATGATTTATTATACATAACATTATGTAACTTAAACGATTCTTCAATCGCGAGATAACTTTTATCTGAAGAATATATTAGATGTTTTGACAGTTTTTGTAAAAAAAAATATGTCAAACTTCTTTATGAGAAATAAATATGGCGGTTATTCCTCAGATAGAAGTTAACTGATTGAAACAGTGGTCCTTAATTATGTATAATTATTTATTTTAGGTGTATATTTTTAGCAATTGCTTGTAAATATGCTAGTTTAGAAGTATACTCATCTTTTTTACTAATATTTTTAGGGTTCCGTACCTCAAAAGGAAAAAACGGAACCCTTATAAGATCACTTTGTTGTCCGTCCGTCCGTCCGTCTGTCAAGACCGTTTTTCTCAGGAACGCGTGGAGGTATCAAACTGAAATTTCTATTTGATACTTAGTTCTACTGTCCCTGGAAGCTGTAGAAAAATCAACCTTCTAAGTCAACGCAATCAAAAGATACAGCCACTTAGGCCGCAAATTTCCGCAAATTTTCGAAACTCGCACGGGAATCAAAACCTACAGGGTACTTCCCGTGAACTTAGAATCTTGAAATTTTGTACGAAGTCACGTCTTATAGTACAGATATAGGAAAAATTACGAAAACCGTAAATTTTTAGTTTCGTCATATAAAAAAAAGTTATATACCCACAGGTTTGTACGGAACCCTCGGTGCGCGAGTCCAACTCGCACTTGACCGGTTTTTTTTTTCAATTCTTTTGGTTTTGTCCGTGTATTTTTTCTTTTTTTTTTGGTATAAGTGATGTTCCGATATCCAGTTTATCTATTTCAATGGTTTGATGTTTTATTTCTTGAACGATCTTTTTTGCCAAAAAATAAAATCCAGGATGGTGTTTTCTCACAAAATGTGCAAATCTATTGTGCCATGCCTCTGCATGATTTTGTGTCCTGGGTATATTTTGCTTTTCTAGTAGATACGTACTCCATCCAGACTTTGGGTGGAAATGGTGGTGGTGAACTTGTAGTGCCCCATACAAAATTCTGATCAAACCAATTTGCTATAGTTTCTGTGACAATTAAATAATATTGTTGGTTAAAAATTTAATATGTTGTGCAACAAAAGTTAGTGACAGAACCGAATTGCTGCAAAACCGACTCCACGTAGTCTTGTTTGTCCTACCCCTAGAGTGTAATTTAAAATCGCGTAGGCGCGTAGGGACGAGGTGGCGGGGCCGCTGGAGGCCCGCAGCGCCGGAGCCGTGACAGAAACCCTGCCTGCTGCATGCTCGCTTGAATGCTGCATGTTGCATGCTTGCTTGCATGCTGCATGCTTGCTTGCATGCTGCATGCTTGCTTGCATGGTGCATGCTTGCTTGTATGCTGCATGCTTGCTTGCATGCTGTATGCTTGCTTGCTTCATGCTTCCTACAGCGAAAAAAAAACCTACAAAATTGTTCAATACGTTATATTATATTAATATGTTATATATTACCTGATTCAGGAGATATGGCTTTTTTCCAATCGTCGAAATAAATTGATATATCCTCTTCGGGCAAAAAAGCTAGGGCGTATAAACATTTAATTTCCACAATATTGTATAAACGTGTATAGTGTCTAATATTCTAGGTGTTAATAATTATTTCATTGTTATACCTATAAAAATATGTTTTAATATCATTATGCGTAAATAAATTTATGCTTTAGAATATTATGCTTAATCATTATTATGGTTAGAGAAATTATGCTTAAAAAAATTATGCGTAAGCTGTTATGCGTAATTATATTATGCGAAAATATAATTATGCCAAACAAAATTATGCTATGTTATATTAGGTCTTAAAATTTTATGCAAATGGATAGGGAACCGAATTTCG
Organism: Standfussiana lucernea; assembly: GCA_964057025.1. Classification (NCBI taxonomy): domain Eukaryota; kingdom Metazoa; phylum Arthropoda; class Insecta; order Lepidoptera; family Noctuidae; genus Standfussiana; species Standfussiana lucernea. Next base: position 16,799,267 of record OZ059787.1, read on the forward strand.
TTCACCCCCGCATTGTCGAAAATAACGCTTAATTTATATAAGTTAAGACGTTTGTCGTTTCGTATTTCGCATAATTTCATGTCGTGTCGATGTCTTAGCTAGTAATAAAATGATTAAATATAAAAATATAGAAATAAAAATAAAAGTGGAACCTTGAAAATAGTTAGTTTTAAATTCAATTAGGTGCTTAGTTAGTCTTTTAAATAAAAAATATTTTCTTATATCGACATTTTTATTTCTTAGTCCCCGCACTATGCGAGAGATATTCGTAGGTGTGCTTCGTGGAATAGGAAATTAATTATTTTAAATTTTTATTTGAAGCCCACCTACGGGTGTGCTAAGTGGAATACTTTAGGTGTGCTTCGTATGGGTGTGCTTCGTTTGGGTGTGCTTCAAGGAATACCCCGTTTTGTAGGTAAGCCCAATGTGATCCCAAGGGACCTAAACCTAAACCCACGGATTTGGCTGATTCCGAATGGTTTTTGGTACATTTCTGCCATATCGCATGACTTGCAAGTTGCAGTTAGATATCGCTTCTACGACTCAAGCCTCCAAATCGTTATTGAGTCTTTTCTTGTTTGACTTTTACAAATAATTATCATGGGTGCCTTTAGATGGAGATTATAATGCTGATGATTCCTTCCTCAACCACGTATTTTGGAGTCAAATAGAAAATTATAGACAGATAGTAGCAATGATTAGGTAGTTGATAGATGACGATATATTTAGGCTAGATCAACTGCACGCCATATTATGATTATCAAGTAAACAAATATGACGGCATAGTGACATTGTAAATACAGACGAAAAAGTTAAGAAAGAAATAATGGTGTATTCGGAAATTAATAAATATGTAAAGTTTCTTAGGATCGATTGACAGAACGACTTAATTTTGTTGCTAGCCAAGTGTTTTGTTTTTTTATTTACTTACCTGCAGTACTCAGTACTAGGTATGGTAATCTTATATTATGCACGGTACATCCAGTGTTTAGACGACGCTGCAGTTAGCCTGTATTATCCCACTGCTGGGCAAAGGTCTCTCCCAAATCCTCTCAGACTTACAGTTCTTCCGATCGAGGGTTAATGTTGACTGATAGGTCTTAAATTCTTTTAATCGGCCTATTCAGTTGCTGATTTTGCCCAAGTATTAATGACGTCAAGATTTTGCATCCACTTTTCAAGAACTTATTGCGAGCTGTAAAGTTACTTGTAGATACTCCAAAGGCTTTCAATACCCTTCTCACGTTAAACAGTTTCAAGATTACCACGTGAACAACTACAGTTGGAAACCTCACAAAGTAACTGTAACTTGCCTTCCAAAACGACACACCCCCTCGCCTTGTGTAAAAAATAAATTTCCTTACTCACGAAATTGCGTTATAAACATACATAAATACGGATATGTAGATAACCATTATTATATTATTTTGTAAGTATGATAGCTACATCTGTGAACGGGCATATCAACACTGCTTACTGCTAAAATTCTGCCATGTCGTAATTACGCAATGATTTTATAATTGACATGCTTATATTAATTCTAGTTGCCACAGAATACTGAATAATCAGTTATGCGTATTACGTACATAGTCAGGTAATGGGCTGAATAAGTATTCTAATTGATGTTACATAAGACTAAAATGCTTTGTAGTAGCTAGATGCTCTAAGTACTAAGGCATACGTGTTGAAGATCACTTTCAGTTGGATTTACTAGTTGAATTATATTATTGATTATGTCTATGGCAATGATTCTTGGTTGCCTAGCAATTATACGGAACATTTTTGAAATTAAGTTTCTTCAATACGTGGGACACTCAGAAAGTTTTGCGACACTAAAAAAAATTGTTCTACAGGTACATATATATTTATTAAATCTTTTCAAAGTACTCTCCACCAGCCTCTATACAAAGATTCATGCGTCTGAACCAGTTTTCAAAACACTTTTTCCAGTCCGCCGCAGACACCTCGTTTACAGCCTGCTCGAACGCAGCCAGCGCATCTTCCGGCGACGAAAATTGTATCCCCTTGAGCTGATTTTTTATTTTTGGAAATAAAAAGAAGTCACACGGTGCTAGATCAGGGCTGTAAGGAGGGTGACCCAGGAGTTTGACTGGTGTACTGTCCAGGAAGTCCCTCGTTTTGAGCGCGGTGTGAGCAGGCGCATTGTCGTGGTGGAGCAGTAGTCCGCGGAGCCCTGTGTTTGGTCGCTTGTTGCTCACAACAGAAAAAACTTCTGGTAAACATTTGGTAGTATACCATTCGGCGTTGATGCTTCTTTGATCTCGTAAGGGAATTGAGGCCAAGTGGCCAGTCAAATTAAAAAAGCTGACGATCAAAATCTTCCCCCCGCTTCGAGATCGCTTCACTTTGGTAGGCGTTGGTTCATTTTGAAACACCCAAACTGTCGACTGGCGCTTGGTTTCTGGATCGTATTGATAAATCCAGGACTCATCACCTGTTACGATGTCGTAAACACGCCGAAACGAGCCTGCATCAAATTTGTTCAGCATATCACGGCACCATTCCACCCGGGTCTGCTTCTAAGCGTCGGTGAGGTAGTGCGGCACCCAGCGCGATACTATCCTCCTCACGCGAAGATGCCTGTGTAGAATCTCGTTATGTGCTGAATCTCCTGATATGTAATTCGCCTATTATCTTGGATTAAATTTTTCACTGCTAGCACGTTTTCTTCCGTAATAGCCGTCAAAGGGCGACCGCTTCTTTCTTCATCCCTCAAGGTTGGTCGACCGCGCCTAAATTCGTTATACCAACGATACACGGTTGCCTTGGAGGGGCCTTCATCCATAAATGCCATTTGAAGTCTATCGAACGATTCATCCGGTTTCAGGCGACACTTGAAATAAATCATAGCTCTAAAATGTTCCCGGCGCAGATCCATTTTTCAGTAAGACACGATACTTTGAATTGGCTCGCAAAAAATGTGGAGGGAAATTTTGAAAATGGAACACACATATTTTTACTTACAAGTAATCATATTTTCGAAAAAGATTCTAACTGGCCAGTCTCCCATATATAAAAACTATTTATCGCAATACTTTCTGAGTGGCCTGGTAGTGATTCTGGCCTTAATTATAACATAGAAACTAGGTATGTAGCCTACAAGATGATTTGAACGACATAAATGTACTTAATCGAGATGTTTAAAACAACCACAAAACCCCAATGGTTCCCAATGCTAAGATAGAGAAGTTAACTCAACAGAAGGACTAATGGACCATCATGAAATTCTTGCATCAAACAAATATACAAGACGTACAATACAAACTAAAACGGCAATACTAAAAACCTGTCGCAGTAGATTGCCAGACAATGAAAAATCCAAATAGACAGCAGGCAACATATTATTATGTATTAATGAAAGCACCATAGCTGTGCACAGAACTGTTATCAAGGAGGTCTTGGATCTCGGTTGGCACCTCTATCTGATCACAATTTATCTTCAGGCCTTGACTGTCATGCCGCCACGCTTCTAGCTTATGGCCGTCTCTAAAGTGCGATAATTTTGGATTCACCACCCGAAATAGATGTAACTGGGTGAATTGCCCACGAATTTCACGCAGATGCCAAATTATAGGTTGTACGAAATGTTTTCTTGTTTCTGGATACATTTGGGTTCAAGTTTTTGTTAGTATGCATTCCAAAATCAAAATCATTATGCATTGTTTGGTTTTTCCCCTCTCCGAAATATCAGTTTTATCCATCATAATCATTGATAGTTGTTCCACCTAGTGCTGGGTTTAGGCCTCCTACATTTAGTGTCACGCTTCCCTGGTCTATCCGAGTCTCAACCAGGTCTTACCTGCCATCCTAATCGCTCCTTCGTTCTCTCGGCAAATATGTCTTCGGTCTAAACATCGAAATCCGTTCAGCCGTTACGGCATGAAAAGGAACGGGAAGACCGACAGACAGATTTATTTTCGCATTTATATTAATACGTATGGGTTTATTTTTATTAACCTTTCTCTCCGTACTAAGGACTTACGAATGACGTCAATTGACCGGTTGTCTTAACCCACATCAGACCGAAATAAATGCAATAATAACTATAAAAGCAATATAACAGTTATAAAAATAACCAACAACATGAAAATAACTCAAAACTTGAACTTAGTGGAGTCAGATTCTCTGATTTCCCAAAGACTACTTACTAGAGAAGAAGTGGATAAAGTTAAGGAAATTAAACTAGTGTTCTACAAGGCTACAAACATGCCTCCTTTAACCGCAAGTTTAATTAAACTATGTAATCAATAACAATTTAGCATATTAGTAAACTGATATTTCTCCCAAGGTAAATCCAACCACAAATTGGTCTACAGGTTATAATGTTGATGCCGTATTATACCATTTTTTTTCTTTACGGAGCAGTTTTATTGCTTTTGACCAATCCGAAGAAAGCATCAACAATTTCCATCACCGCCAATGGTGTTGCTTCACAAACGATGGGACACTTGATATCGTGTCCTGTTGTTTGCTCATCACAGCTGATTGACGCTACTGAAATTACCAAACTCGTCGCCAAATTTTGGGCTGACTCAATTTGATTTGTCATCGACACGCTAACAAGAAGATCTCTGGGTATCTGCTTTCATGCAAACCAAAACACTTGACTCAAATTCAAAACAGACACTCTGGTCTTCCGATTCGCGAACACCTGACACTGTTTTTTTTCTCAACATCCGCTTTCGCCAATGTTATTATAAATGCTCTGGTAAATACACGGTTGTGTGCTCAAAATATCCGCAAGTTGACACTTCAGGAGTATAACGACCGAATGCCCGATAAAAGGATACGCTTTGATTACACAGACATTAATTATCGCAATACTTTCAGACGCTTGTGAAGTTTACATTGTGATATAATGCGCCATTACATTCTTAGTATTTCTGTTGCATTCTTACTGTTTCGTCTGAAATTGTTTCAATGTCCTTAGGACGAATTACGGTGTTGGTAGTAAAGAACGAATATTGTGTCTAAATATAGACATTGCTTGCGCCCACTTTTGTCCTTTCAGCTAGAAGGTCTATGTGTTCTACGTCCTGGGATCGATTAATTGGGTTTTGCATAATCGTCTTTATTTGTTTCTGTTTGTTTCGTTATGATGGCATTCTTGCTGTTTTCTTACCTGTATTTACTTTTAGTTAAATTATCTTCTATTTCATTATCTAACATTATACTTTTTACTTATTCAGCGTTATTTTTCATCTTTTCGTTATGTAATTTTTAAACGCTTTCTTAGAAGGCAAAACAAGGACTGTTTGAAACGAAGTTGCTCCTTTGATCCATTCGGATGAAATGTTGATTGTTCAGTAGTTTTCTGCGACTTATTTCTCTAAATCCGTGTAATAACTGCGAACTAACATTTTCTTCTTCAGTGTTTTACGTTTCATTTCATACAAATCCAAGCGTATCTTCCCAATGTCGAACTAAAGACTACTGATACTACATGATAGGGGGCTGTAATTCTATGTTAATCTATAAACTAAACAAGCTTAGCGCTAGATCATTATCCAACAAATCCTTATTAGTCAACATATTCCAAGGTTGGGATAAATAAGGAAATATGTATAAATGCATACTTAGTTCGCTAGTCATTGCTATTCCAAACATCAGGCATGCTATTTGCTATTTGCAAATCTAATGTTTTTAAAAATTTGAGTGTAACGCCCCTCGTGAACTCTACAAGGCTAGTAAATATAATTTGCATGGATTCTCGTGTATCCTAACAGATCTTGCTGTCGCTGAGCTGCCAATGCGTAGATATACACTTAGTGTTGTTTACATTAAGATTTTGAGTCATATGCAGCACGTATCTGAAGATACTATACATTTGGATACTAGTATTGAATACGAGGTATTAATGTTTTCTATGGGGCAGCTGATATTTTTTCGCGGTTAAGTTGTTTGTTCCATGCAGAAAGTGGTTCAGTTTGATGGTCTGGGACACATATGACCTCACCTTTCTAATACAGCTACCTATCTAATAATGCAGTAGAGACTATCAGAAGAAAATGTCATAATCTCTGATTCTTTATTCGCAGCGAGGCCATATAACAAAATGAAATAACTGTCAAGTTTGACACAGTTTACAGACAGCAACCTGTTGGTTATTGAAAATGGATTACAATGTCTCGTTTTTCGTATTTTTCAAAATATTTCATCCCAACTTTTGTACTCAACTTTTGCAGATTAAATGTGCTCTCCAATAGGAAAACTTATGTAATTGTGTGTGTAAACGGAAGCAAATTAACCTACACTTAATGATGTGTTAGTTATTTACATTACCAAGAATGTAATACTATTGTTGACAACTAATGAAGTCTATTTACCAGGAAAAGGAAGCAGTAGGTACTATGACTTATGACTCCTACAGTATAGTAGACGACAATATTATACTAATCTTACCAAGAATCATAACTTAACTCAGATCACTAGATTTTAGATTCAATTAAAGATTTCCACACGGTTCCCTAAAGTAAACGCACTATAATTTCTAAATTTATCATCATTCTCCTGAGCTTACCTTGGAGTCAGTGCAGCATATTATCTTCTTCCATACATCTCTCTACAAAAAGCTCTTTCTCTCTTTTCATCTCTATCTTAGTAGTTACCTCCTTTCTAGCTATATTATATTTCACAGAGTTCATCTATCGATTCTTTGGTAGTCCCCTATAGCCGTCCACATTCTACAAAAAACTTTTCTCAGGACCTAACTGAAAAATTAAATAGCCTATTTAGCCATAGCACAGTACACCACATTTGTCTACAATGCGTAGATAGGAACCCGGTTATACCAGCCATTCACAAATAACAATTATTGTATGTACAATTCAAACAATATCATGCGACCTGCGAGTGCGTGTATAAACTTGCTATTGAAACCAGGGTTGGCGAAAACTTGTGAAATAGGTTAAAAAAATTGTTGATGTTTAATAGAAAAATTGATATAACATGCAGGCATGTAATGGTCAACTACCATTACATGCCTGCAAGTCGAAAATAAAATAAAATGTACAAATACTAAAATTTTAACCGAAATTACGAAAGAAAATCTCTTGATAGATATAATATGAAGCTCTTGTGTAGGTCCCATTTATTCCAACCAAGGTAAAGGAACTTAAAAAACATCGCCGATAACAATCAAAATTTATTCACTTGAAAATATTAATTTGCATATTTTATACCTCCAAATAAAATAAAATATAAGCAGCAGACGAACCAAGGCAACCGTTGCTTGACGACCCCGAACTTCATAGGTTACTTCAAACGGATTTATTCCATTAAACTAAGGATGAAAATAACGAGGAGTTCGTTCGATTGGATGGCCATTGAACGAACTCCTCGTTATTTTCATCCTTCTTCTATCTGGGACTTACTCCCGGAGTCGTCACAAAAAAATTCTATTCCATTCTCCCCTATCAGCCGCCGCGTTGCCATTCACTCCCTTTACGTTCATATCATCCTCAAAGAATCCGTCTATTTTTTCTTTGCTCACCCCTCGTTATTTTTATTCATATCAACATTATTAAGAGCTATGGTAAAATAAGTGGTAAATGCCCCATTATTACTATCTTTGCGTTCAATTTCTTTTAATACCTCTTCTCCATTAATATCTCTGCTTTTATCTTTTGCTCACTATCAGCTTTCAAGAATAAACTTGCATGTCCTAAAACCAAAAATTCGAAGGATTAATGTGACATCTACCAATCTGCCCTGGATTAACAGCCGGATCTTAGCGAGGGGGCTTGTGTTTCAGCAGGGAGAAAATTGTTGGCTGATTATTATACAGCACTATTGTTTTGTACATCTTTGCTTCTCGTCAGCCCTATAATGTTTACCGTCGCAGGCGCATCTGCGTTGCATTAGTTGCATCACAGCTACACGTGGCGTTACTGGTTGTCATCAATTATCTGATAGGATCCCTTGAAGGTTAGCGTGTGCTACGTACTTCGAGGTCGGAAACCTGTAGTATGTTTGTAGATTTGACATGGCTTCTTTCTTCATATCCTTTAAAACACACTTGAAATATTTCATGATCGTTTATGATATAATATAGGTCACACGCTCGGGAAATAAGTGATCTTTTTGTTACAATATTCGTATCTATATTTATAGGTATGCGTATCTAATGTTTTCATAAAATAAGGAAATGGATAATGTAATTTAGCGTAACATACTTCAGTTTTCCTTGCTAGGAAATCCGTACAAAGAAACATGTTTTGTAAAAGGGTTTGAGAGATTTTGTTGAGCTGATAAAGCCTCTTAATACTTCCCATGTGTAGGAAATGGAATTTCTCTGGGACTTCGTCGAGCTTCTTTGTTTAGGCGCTGTTCTGGTGGTCGCCATTGTTGATTCTGGCTTTTAGGAGTTGCAGTGTGGCAGGCTTCCCATGTATGTTAATATTTCTCCTATTTGTGTGCATATTCACCAAGAGAACCCTTGACTATCGTAGACAGAAACTGCTCATTTAACACATCTATCAAAGTAATCCCTACCACATACACCAGACGTCATACAACCGTCATCCCAATCATCAAATATCGAATTGAGTCGACCAGACCAAGGTTGGAAGGCAATTGCAGCTCGCATTTGATAGCTCTACGGATATTCGAGATAGGTGAGATTCTGGCCATCACCCAAGATCATAACTATAACAAGATTATTAATAATAAATTTGATTTTCGTTTCAGGTAATGGACGTTTCTAACTATTCAGCTCTACTAAGTTTTGTAAGTAGAAAATTTGGGCGTATAATTGTTTGTACTTATTTTGTATTTTCATGTCTTCATGTTGGTCCATGTCATAGTTATTTTACCTATTGTTACGAATCAACTTGTCAGTGAGAGCAGTTAAGACCACTGGTTTTTTCATAACATCGCGCTTGTAATCCCCGAAGGGTAAGAAGAGGTGTACCTACCCTGTAGTACACTCACATTTCGCCAGTTTTGTTCAAGTACCATGTAATAGGGGGAATGCAACTACAGTACTTTCAAAAGTTATTATGCCCCATGACTGTGACTGTAGCTTAGTTTTTTTTTGCGTTTTGACATTCAAAAGTGCCTGTAATGGTCTAATTGAAATAAATGTTTTGAGTTTGAATAGGCTCAGACGGCAATAAGCTCGCCTATTGCCGTCTACCAAACTCCGTGGCTGCTGCTGAGAAATTCCTTAAGGAAAAACCCAATAATAAACTTTGCCCGGCCTGGGAATCGAACCCAGAAGCTCAGGTTCAGCAGTCGAGCTTGTAACCACTAGACCAACAACGTTTAACAGTGACGTAAAATAATACGTACAATAACTTTGAAAGGACCACGTAGACATGATGTATGTACCCAGAAAGAACAGACACAATGTATGTTTTATATGTTCTCGTTTATCTAGATTATCTTCGAATTATGTAATAATAAACTAAAAGATCATAAACAATAAATCAATATATTTTGCGTGTTTCACTCAAATACGGCGTCAAGATTTGACAAGCCCTTAATTAGGTAATGATAACAGCAGCTCTAAACTGGTTGAATACTTGTTATTTATAATGATCAACTATTTATAAGAGGCATCTAAAAATAACATTCGCAATAAAAAAAAAACCACTTCTGGGAAACCCCATTATGCCATTGACGCAAGTAAACCGGCTCGAAGGTACAAAAGAAATACTTAAGGTAGACGCACACTTATCAGAGCCAAAACAAGCGTTGTAGCCGAAAGAATAGAATTTTGGAATTACTTGTATGAAATCCTATGAAATCTTGCATACTTATCCGCGCCGAATCGGACCAATAGATAACGTTATACGTATAATAGAACGTTTCGTTCAGCGCGGACAAGTGTGTTTTTACCTTTAGGAGTAACTTGAATACACGTTACACTATTGGTCAAAGCGAAGTCAAAGCTTATGTTCGAGAATTGTAGGTACTGCCGAGAACTAATACTCCCGGTAACAGAAACACTGGACGACACCATGATAAAACCAGTTGGATTTTCAACGCTCGGCTTAGCATCGAAAGTTGAAAATCTAAACGCGCATAACCTCTATGCCTCGGAAACCACGTTAAGCCGTTGTTCCCGGCTGTCATTTGTAGATCTTTGAAAGTCATTACAGATAGTCAGTGGCCCGGAAGTTTGACAGCCAGTCTTAGCAAGGGGTATCATATTACCCAGCACTAACTGGGTTGTGGAGGTCAGATAGGCAGTCGCACCTTGTAAAATACTAGTTGCATCCGGTTAGACTGGAAACCCACCCCAACATAGGTGAAAAGGTTACGCAGATGATGATAGTTCTTCTGAGTTTTTTCAAAATTCCGCCGGTTTAAAATGTAATTTATAGACAGATTATAATTGATAAAAGATCAAACCAATTGAAACGTTTAGACAAGAGTCCGCTTCAAACGTCCGCTTCTAAGTGGACTCTGAACTGATTAATGAGTTTCACTATTAATTGTTCATTATTGTCTTTGTTGGTCTAATTACATCTGTGGCTTACTAATGGATTTGTTTCAAATGTTACATGTCAATACAAATTATGTTTAGCAGTTATAACCGAATAAAAGATATTTCTAAGATACTGCGTCTCTTATATGAGTATGTTTTATGAAACTACTCGATGATTCTAACACTAATTGATGAAAAGATACCAGTTTGAATGTAGAAGTGTTTCAGATTGTTTCGATTTCTGCTTCAAGATATACTCATATATAAAACGATATTAAAAATATTATAAGGTTGAATGAAAATTACTTTGTACTTGTACACAATGTACTCCAAAATTGTAACACAGTTTTTACAATATTGCAAGATTTTACACGGAATTCTGTTTATTTAAATAAATTATTAATAGCAAGCCATGTATGATACACTTTTTTGTTATTGTCTAATAGATCAGTTACTGGTTATTAACTAATCTATCAGCATTTGACTCTACCCTGGAGTGTAAATGTGGTGTTGTCCCACAAACGATGGGACACTTGATATCATGTCGTGCGGTCACATACCAGGATCTGATGGACGCTACCAATAGTGCCAAACTCGTCGCTAAATTTTAGACTGACTGAATTCTAATTGTCATCGACACGTTAAGAAGCAGCGATCTACCATAATTTAATCCCAATTTCCCAGAGTACCAACTGGATCAAGAAATAAAGAGAACAATACCATTTTAAAGCTTCATTCATATGCAAACCGAGATGATGCGAGCACAAGACATAAGGTTATCGTGCACACGAATAGATATGGATAGGATACAAGTGTTAGTGTGTAGCATGCCCTACTTCCAGGCCAGTGTCCACAAATGGAAAATTTTAGACAAGATTGATAAATTGTATGAAATAAATTATCCGTTTAGAATATCGGGATTGGAATGAGAAACATTAAAATTGAACGAGTACACGTAACCTCAATTAAGACTGATTTCGGGCTAGAAACTGTTTGGGGAAGAGGTGATACTATGACATATAATATGTGAACCTCACTGCAAAAACAAATGTAGATTCCGAAGGAACTAGTTTTGAAGTATGTAAATATTGTAATTTCCTCAAAAAGATGTTAAGAAAATCATCCTGTCAGATGCACCTGCAGTAACTAGGTTTAATTCAAAACAATTTTGTTTAGTATTGTACAGTTTTTAAGTCGTACGATTAGACCTGTAAAATATGAATCGTGCTATAATTTTATTAACACGTTTAAAATTAACGTAATAATAGAAAGAGAGAAACAGAAATAGCCATACTAAATAAAATTGTATACCTTGGACATTGATCTCCAAGAGTTTCAATAAAGTGGATCATGTGGAAAACAGACGATCGCCCGAGAAAAGAAGAAGCTTCTAAAAAGGAGAGAGCACTTCAGTTCAATGAGATAAAAATTCTGTATTGCTATATAAAATAAACCTTCAATCGCCTGAAACACATGATTACTTAGTTCAGGCACAAATCATGTGTGAACTTGACATAGTTTTAAGAAAAACTGTATTTAATGTTATACCTTAATAATAAATAATTTTGAATAAAATTAATTTTATTTTAATAAATGAAATTAATTTTATTAATTTTTTTTTATAATTAAAAAAAAAATGCTAAGCTGTACAGAAAGCGAAAATAGCACCATATTGCTAAAGTTCCAAATCTGAAGCAATCTTCTCTTTTGTTATGTATGCTGCAGAGCTACCTGAATCTTCCTCGAAAGATGCCAAGATGCCTCCTCAAACTGCATAGACAATCCGATCTTTCTACACAATCTTTCCGAAATCATCAACCTTACTTGCAGTCTTCTTATTCTAGAACATTTTTATCCTCCACGTTTATCCAGAGTGGCTTTAACCGCAGCTGGCCACGAGCTGCTCTGTTACATAACGTTGAGTCGTTAGCACGCACACAGTTATTGTGATAGATAAGTTATAGTGTATTCAACATATTACAGTAGTAAACAATTTATCATAGTCGTCATCTCATACCCTGAGCCTTTGTACACGTCTGACGGAATACGGGGTGGAAGGGACACCGACGCGAAAACGGAAACCACATACTGAGTACATCATTCTGAACCCCCCCACATATGAATTTTTCGTCGGTTATTAAAATAAAATCACCTATTCCATACATTTTGACCGTGTACATATTGCACTTTTATAGGCTGCTGTTTTTTTTTAATAACCGACGAAAATGATGTACTCAGTTTGTGGTTTCCGTTTTCGCGTCGGTGTCTCTTCCACTCCGTATGCTGTGTTTGCTCGAGAAAATCGTTAATGGTAGTATGATGCACCATTAAGTGTTAGTATGTCTTGTTAGATCCTTGTTAGGTCCATGTCAGTCTTGTTAGATCTATGTATCAGTCGTCTGCATATCAAGAGCTTCTTCTTCATATTTCGTTGAATCTCCAATCAATGAAATAATATTTGGAAATAATGTTGGCCATCAACTCCAAATATTGCTTTGCGAAAAACTGCACGAGTTTTTTCGGTTTCTGTTTATTCCTTGTTGATACTGGCAGAAAAACTCAATCACAATCCGCCCGGTCATTGTTTGTGTAGTTAACATACAGGCGTTGTTGTACTAATTTTTTGTACGCATCTGCATACAATGCGCTCTAAAGTTGATGTCTTTCAATCATTAGTTGATACAATCGTTTCCTGAACGTAGTGCTATTCAAACGTTGTTTAGGCCTTTTTTCAGTGCGTTTTGTGTCCATTCTGTAAACTACCTGAGTATAGCAGTAGTAGAAGCTGATTGTAAATAAATGGCCAGGATTTAAAACTATCTCGCTCGCTTAGACATACCAACCATAGAAAGCCCAATGTGTGGCCAATGAATAAAAGCCTCCATTATTTGCGGCGCTATAGACATTATAACTTTAAACATACTGTATTTACGCCTTCGATTATTTATCAAATATAATATTATATTATCAAATCCCAGGATGATACTTAAATAAGCCACGCCTCATGCATCCCATTTTGGATGTGTGACTAATGCTTAACCATTTTAAAAGTTTAAAACACTAAGTTGCGTATTTCCCAGATACGTCAGCAGGCATTTGGCTTAATCACTTTACTGGATTAAAGCCGTGAATTGCCGACGTCGCGTGCATACTAATAACAAACAAGAAGTTGGAATAAATTAAGAAGCATTCTTGCTTGTACACGTACAATGCTTGTAAACAGCTCTTTGATTTAGCCGGTAAATATGTTAATCTTGACTACCTTGATTGAAGCACGCTAGCAAATTTTTTGCACCTGTAGTTTTATTGAATCTTTCTGCAATGATCTTAAATTCAAATACACACCGTCGCTTATCGTCGAAGACTTTAAAAAAAAAAAAACGAGTTTAAATTTTTCAACTGAGCATTTTCCAAAGCTCTGAACTGTAGTACATTTGTTTGGAGAGATTAAGTTGTTCCCCAGTCCGGTATAACTTTACATTATCGTAATTTAGATGAATGGCAAGGAGAGCCGGAGAGCCGTGCCCACCGCTCGCTTCTAGGAAAACGTCGTATAACGCTTGATAATGGCATCTCCTACGTCACGCAGCTGCGGTTTTCGCGCAATTATCTTCAATTAAATTTATATAATGGTGTTTACCTCGTTCCTACGTTGTGTTCAGTTCACGTTTCGCTACCGATGCGACAGCTTCGATGTGGCGTTTGTTTCTTGTGTATTGTTGTGCATGGATTTGTTCCAGAACATTTGTTTCTTACTGTGATTTCTTGTAATTGGACACGTGTTGAACTGTTACGCAGTTTATTGTGTATTCCTGCTTTCGCATCAACGGAATTGTTGTGAGTACTATTATCATTTATGGATTCAACGATGTCCTCAATTTCATGCGGCTCAAGCTGAGTTACGACTCTGGTACCCGTATTATGTTTGTGATTTAGTACATTTTCAAAAAATTTTCCTTGTAAACTAATTAGATGGTTGTTAACATTCTGGGTAACGATAAAAAAAATGTATTTTCCAACGGTACTTTCGAATGTGTGCTGCGGAAACAGTGAAAACTTTTGTTTACTATTTAACCGATTTGACTTTTAAGCTTTGAAGATTAAAAGTCAAATCGGTCCTTCCTAATGTTTTTATTTTCTAAGTTAAGATTTTTCTTAACTGTAGAAACTAATATCATCTTTGTTAGTTCTCCAATCAATTCGTATAGTGTTTATTATGATTTTTCTAGACTCGTTGCTGAGATCCGCGATCATAAAAATGTATCATGTACTTAATAATCGTTATAATATTATACATAATGCTGTTTGTTTGCAAAGCAGACATTTCATATAAGTGGAGTTGACAAGTTCATTACATGTTATCTGAATATAAACATTCTGGATATTTATAGTTTTATACACGGCTTCTTGCAACTGTCTCGTTTATGTTCAGTTGCTGCGGTTCGTTTTAAACATTGCACATTTTAATGATCAAATATTGTCGTATTTTTTGTTTGTAAGCATTTCCTGAATTCCTTTTGTATTTACCATCAGACGTTTAAAGAGTCTTTTTGACATAAAAACCTTCAATAACCGAGTAGTCATAATGAACTTCTAGTATCGGTCATTCAGGGCTTGCATTGATAAATATAAATCAATAGCCTTGAGAGAAAAAACCGCCATAGCAAACCGTCGTTAGTATTTGCGCATTTCTATCAAACATAACTAAACAAAACGTAGTAAGCGATACTCAATTTTAGTCTTTTACTAATATTTACTATGCAACTGCGATGTTTACAAACACGTGCACACGTTTTAATTATATAATTAGGTTCATTTAGATCTAGCCAAAAAGTTTAGTCTAGCCAAAAAAGATCCAGGTTCAAGGTATAACTCTGCTCGTAAAGTACTAAACCTGCAGAGCCTTGATACTAATGACGTCATAGTAAGGATAACATATTATTACTAATTTCGCAAGAATCAGTATCGCGTCAGTAGCCGTATTAAAAATTATGTGCATTGCAAAATTACCTTAATTAACATACGTTTTTATGTAACTTTACGAGTAAATCGCGTAGCAAGGTAACCATGAATCATGGATATGTGGTCAGTAGGACTATTTTCGTATGGCCCCACGATAAGCGGGCGAAGTCGGGTTTATACGCTAAATTAACGTTTTCAAGGTACAATGTTGAATTTCCTGAAATTGGGGTCTGGTTATAAAAAAGCTGGATTAATTGGTGTTTTGCGTGATGTGTTTCATAAATGTACGTCGCAAAAAGTTTGAATGCGTTGACAAATTCGGAAATACCTTTTTGGTTATCCCATGTCCTGAATCATCGCCATCTTTGTCTTTGATGTCAGTCACAAATACAATTATACTAACTGTTGGAATCAAGACCTTAATTATAGGTCCAATGCTTAACTGTGCCTGAGGTAGATGTTCGGTACGGGAGGGTTGTTGTGTCGTGTCGATCAGCTCAGTGATTCGCCGACTGACGTACGTCAAAACTTCTCTTGCACCCCGCGTTACTTGAAAATCCCATTGTAACAAGTAGTTGGTCAGTTAACAAGTTAAAGCACGTAGATCTCTATTGAGAAGAACGTTCAAGAAATTCCACGGACACTCTTTAAATCAAGTCAGGTATTAAGAATCTTGGGTACTTTATTTACTTTATTCTTCTTTCATATTCTTTGTAACATTATTATCATCATCATTCTCCTGCCCATATCCCAATTTATTTGGGGTCGGCGCAGCATGTCTTCTTCCATACTTCTCTATTATTCGTCATGTCATAAGACATCGTTTTTCTTGCCATATCATCTCTCTCTTCATTCTTTGTCATATCTTCACCATAGTTTTTAAGAAGTATGATGGCTTCAATACTATCAGTCATCATCACCACAGTCGACCTCACCCACTGCTGGGTATAGGTCTCCCTTTGCTTGTGCCAAGCTCCACGTTCTTGTGCCAGCATCATGTAGCCGTAATGTCGTCTGCCCATCTTGCCGCCAGACGGCCAGCTCTTCTCTTTCCAGTCCTTGGACTCCACTCTATACTATATATACTCCATCTGCCATCACCGCGCCTTGCTAGGTGTCCTGCCCAACTCCATTTGAGTTCCATAACGCGATTTCTAAAATTACTATCAGTACTTAACTACTGAAGGTTCCAAAACATGACATCTCTTGCCTTCACCTTCGTGACAAAACCAATTGGTGCCCAAATGACTACTATTAAACAGAAACCTATTTATTTTCGTTGGTGTCGCCTGGCTATTAAAACAATGACCCTGCCCATCGACCTTCGTTTCTATTCTCAGTCACGATAATTCTACCTCTTTGGTTCATCTACCTGTTTCTTGACGACATATTTCGTTCAGAAGCTTCGTTGCTTGTAAGTGAAGAAAATAAAATGGTTGCTTTCGTTGGCGTTCTGCCTGCATATATATTTGTATTGTAGGTTTTATGGACAGTCAATAAGGCAAGGATTGAAAACTTGTGTTGGTTTAAATTATGCTGATTAATTTCTTAAAAGACTAAAAATATTCCTATTGAAGAAAAGATTTAACTCTCTCTCTCTAATAATAGTAAAAGTAGTTATTATCCAATATCAAAGTAATTGTTAAATTGCTTTCTGAAGCGTATCCAAAGACTTTCATTATGAAGTACTTAAACAAGGTGTAGTTTTGCATCCTCGTCAAAATTCAGGAGGTTGTCATAGAAGACGTAAATAATCAATATAAATTACGATACCTGGTCAATAATAATAAACGTTGCTTTTTTATTTGTTTTAATTTGACACTATTTCGGAATGAAGCCCTTCTCAAGAGAGGAGAATCACCCGTTTATCGAATAAACGTCTGCGTTTGTTTGTATTATATAGGGTGCGGTTATAGGGCTAGTATTAGACGGGCCGCGTTTTAATACGGGTGATGTACACTTACCGATTCCAGATATTAAGAAAAAAAATATAAAAAATTACCTACCCATTTTATTATTAATTCGGGTCGAGAATCATTAGCATAGTTACCCCCTTGAATTTGACGAGGATGCAAAACTACACCTTGTAGATTGATTAAAAAAAAATTGGCAGTTTAAAAATATTAAAACACGAACAAAATAAGAAATTGAAACATAGACGAATAAAATAAAATGATTAACATTGACATAAATACTTAAGAAAAAAATGCGGGACATTTCCTAAAATTTACATAAAATCTTGCTTATACTATACATAAATTTTACTAACACTGTAAGTTTATACTGTTACTAACAAATATGGAAGTGTTTCTGAAATAAATTATCATTTATTTATATAATCATCAGGTTTTTATATTAATCTCGAAATTATTATATTAATTTTCGATTAATATTATTAATTGACTGTTGTAACCTTGTATAGTAAGCATGCGCTCAACCCGCCGTCACTAGCGCTCCACACGGAATCGAGCATGTTAATGTTGTCACTGTTATGTCATTTTAAAACCAACCGCTGTTTATGTACATTACGAACTTTACACTTGTCAATAAGGATGACTGAATTATTAATAAATTTGATATAAACGGGGATTTATTTATTCTAAGAGCATTATTGTGTAAATTAAATAGGTCAATCAGTAAACCTGACATTTTGCTCTGAGGAAAACGATGTCTGTTATATTATAAATTTATAATTTGGGGATTAATTTTGTACTTAATAACGTCGTTACGTATCAAGAGTTAATTCTCATGTCTTTTATGAAATATTTCATTATTTAACTGCCTGAAATTAAAGCAAATTTATGAACGTAGACGTAAGGACGATAGCAGGTGACGTTCTACCTACCCCCATTGGAAGGCGTGGGTTTATGCATGTATGAATTTCAAGCCAGTAACCTTGAAGTAAATCCAAGGCTGAAATATTATATTATAACAATGACATGTTATGTTTGTTTACCTACCATTGACTGAGAAAACTCATTTCCCTGAGTTGCCTCATCCGACTTAGCTACAGAACATAAAGTTACATAATAATGTAATAGTACCGTCTTATGTATGCGCATTCTTCGTTTATCTTGACACCTCTAACGCATGACACTCATTACCCCATAAATTATAATTTATATCTTTTAAAATAATTATAACATTACTATTCGTGTCATTGCTGTCACAACTAACGTATTCTATGGATAACAAAACATTGTATACATACATATTCAGTATGACGTAAAGTGTACTCTGCCCTAATTGATGAGGTTCTTCAGAAAGGTCAGGTGCGTAGTACTCGCAACCTGCATGCGTGTATGACCAGATGTATGACGTGGACGAAGCAAAAGAAGTACGTTAGGATCCTATCAGGTGTCCTCTGTGGTTTCTGCCCACTCTCATGGTAAAAAGACGTGAATTTATGTATGAATGTAAAACCTTGAATGGTAGTTTAACGGCTGCAATAATAGCAAAATGATTATCTGCATACTTGGCTAGACCATATGTTTTCAATTCTTGTGCAAGGAAGCTATTGTCGTAATAGTCTTTGTCAACACACTTGTTTATATATTTTTGTTCGCTTTCACTTAAACTAAAGCAAAAGCCAATAATCACTTAGAGTTGATCTAAATAAATATGCCGGCAACATTAATTACAACAATCAAACATAAATATTGATCAAAACCGACCAGAGCAACTGATGAATTTTTGAAACTTGACTGCTCACAAACTGGATTTTGCCAAGCCTTCTTCTGTCTGCCTTTTTTCCATAATCTAATTTGACTTACAGTCTGAACAAGATGAATACTCTTCCATTATTGTCACGTCATCATTCACTCCATCACACCATCGATTCGATTTTCTCTGATCTTTCTCTCCTTTTGCATGCATCAGTATTCATGTCGTATTCATATCCACTCAAGCGCACAGGTGAAATACTGCAAACAATTGCCAGGCTCATAATTATTATCATCATCATCCGCGGACTTACTTCACCCACTGCTCGGTATAGGCGTCTTTTTGCGGGGCCAATCTCCACATTCCTATGCCAACTTCATCCAGGATTTATCCACGATGGCAAAAATGCGGCGCATGAAATTGCCTACATAAGTCATGATTTAATGTGGATTTTGTTATAAGCTCCTTTAGAAAACTAGTAACTCTAGTCTGTTACGATGAATGAACAAATCCAAGTTAAATATCATTACAACACCAGACAGCCACCTTGTCCCAAATATAAGATAAATAGAGCATCCGTGACGTAAAGGAGCTTACTCATATGACTGCAGTCATCTGTATCATATCGTGTTTCAGTGGAATCTTTGTCTGTTGCATTGCAAAAGTAAAAATAGTACGAGGAAAACTCCTAGAGATGCAACATGCGTGAAATGTCTTACGCATGTGCGGAGGCGGGGTAGCATACAAACAATATGATCTGAAAGTAGGTATAATAAATCTAGGATAGCGCCATATCTCAATCGAGCTTTTGAAGCCATAGCGATAGTATCAGTCACATTAAACAAATTTGAAAGAGAATAGACATGGGTTGTGTTGAGTTTGTGGTAGCGGTACCGAGCACAAAAAGCGAACAAGAAAGAGGGTAGACCGATTTGTCTGCTCATAAACACCCAGCCGCAATAACTTCAGTTTATCCGTGATCATGGTGCTTGCAACAGCGCCGAAATATCGGGAACTCCAAAGAACTAGTAAACATGGTAAATTTCTCGTTTTGAGTGTTAATGCTGAGTTTGACAGAGTGTGTAGAGCAGACTCAGACACTAAACGTTCTTACAGAAAGACAACCTATTAAGTCTGAACAAAAGACACGTTGGTAATTTTTTACATTGAATTTGTTTTCATAAATTAACCTGTTTGGAATAGCGGACTTTAACCTGCAGACGCAGTAAATTTCTAAACACGTATCAATAGGCTATAGCAAAAGCCGACCTCGTGCCCCTAGGATTCGTTGACCCATTGCTTTCAAAGTCCATACTCGACGGCTATCTACGGCATAACACTCATTTGTTAAGTCAAGCGTGTAACATGTAACATCAATTTAAGACTGACCGAGACAAGTGTTTTAAATGCCAGTCCCACGCGCCCAATCAACATTATACGCAAGTGTTACAAAGAAATGTATTTTTGTTACATCTCATAATAGGTTTGCTACTATTGACATGTCATCTTGCATTGTGATTCTTGTAGTTAATCAAAGCCTTACTCTTTAGAATCCCAAGTCCAGACCCAAGGCTCAACTAATTTGCTATCGATGACATCTAGTTAGTTTGTATCGCCTGCTTTAGGTTGACGGTCCATCCTGATTCTTGTACTAAAGGGGAAAGTGCCAGGGTAGCATTCGATAGCAATCAGATTTTGTTCAATGCACAGCTTGACACTGACGGGCAAATTGCAAAAAACTTAACAAACACTTTAATCTAAATCTTTTCAGTCATTTGCTTGACAAAATCCTGTCTCAAGCCACCACTAATTTCCTATCTTTGTTATAGTCTCAATCGCTTGCCTCAGGTCGTCGGTCCATCTAGTGAATAGCCTCCAAAGCTACATTTGTTGGTAGAAAAAAAAAAAAACCCTCTGTCTCCTCTCTAGAATTCGTCTACTCCAATGTACCATAGCTCCTTCAAGGAAGCACGATCAGCCCTCTGCTATCTCTGAGTTCCCAATGCTGATTCATCATGGTGGCCCCGGTTCTTTCCCGGCAATTCATATACATTTTACTAATGAATTTCAATTAGTTTTGTGCGTAAATCATGTGTCGTCTTTAAACGGATTTTATTGATTATATTATTTATTTATCGTTCATACGTCATTTGGAAGCGTGGCGGGTTTTTATTACATTTGTTTTTTTTATCTTTTTTTTATAAATAGTAACGTTTATGTAATATTTTGATGAATTATTTATGAAATTAATCGCCCTGAATTTTAATGGTCTTGGTTTCGCTTTTTACCTTCGTGTCTGATTTCTCTCGTCTTTTCAATATTGTAGATGTTTTTAAAATTAAGAATCCATAATTATCTTATTAATGTTAGGCTTCAAGTTAGTAGACGTCTAATTTAATTACTTGTTCTAACTACAAGAACTTTTTTCATAAAACCTTCATTATAACTTTGAACGTAAACATTTTTTTTTGTTGTACCCTAATCACCTTTATTTTTTCAGTAGTTTAGTAAGAATTTCTTATTAAACATTGGAAAACACAGACAACCTCCTTAAAACAATAAAGAATCCAGAACAACCTCGAGACATACAAAGAGCTTTCAAAAATAGTCATCAAGCTACCACAACTATATCGTCCGTAATTGACCGCAAGAATTCATTAACGACACATTATCATTGTGAATTAAACCTTGTCTATTTACATTATGGTTTATAATGCTTGTATGCGGTAGTGGGTTTTCCTTGGCAGCCGAAGGTGAGCGAGGGTTGGCGTGCGTCACAGATGCAGTGAACATTGACCAACCCTTCGATTCGTTGAAATCAAGCAAGTGTGTCAACCTTGCATTAATTAATGCCTTTATGGTTTTAGCGTTTATTGTGTAAGTTCTTGTTAATGTATGAATTGTTCTGTCAAGACTTTATAGAAATAGGCGTTTCAATGGCAATAATTGTATCTACATCATCATACCTCATCATTCCCCAGCCCTTATCCCAATTTATTCAGATCATTCTCACTAGTTCCACCAGCTATATCCGCGAGTCGGCGCAGCATGTCTTCTTCTTCCATACTTCTCTATTACTTGTAATCTCATCAGACACCTCCATATCTACATAGTTTAAGTATTTGAATTTAGGACATACTAATTAAATTCATGATGTGATTTCTCTGGATAAGTGACTAATATTTAGCTCGGAGGACTAGAAAATGCTTATTTGTTATGACATTTACAGAAATGTAAAATATCTTTTTAATTCCTTTAATAAATGTAAACAACAGTAAAATACAACAAAAATATTATGAAAATCGTTTCAACAATTGAAATTCTAATAGGAAGGTAGGTTCAATAAACATATTTTGTTGAGTACTAAGCCATTATTACACATTAAAATGTAAAAGAGGCTATTCATAAATTTGATAAAATTAGAAATGAAATCATTCCTGGATTTTCGGAGTTAATGATGACGTGTTGTTTACGAATTTTGCACATGACTAACCGCAAAAGTACCATATAAAAACCGACCCGATCTACATTTTGATACATAATATATTCGTTACTAAATATCAATAAAAACCCGCATTTATTATTTTTTATTAAACCCAATCTGAACTAGTTTCGAACAAATAAATTGGCATACTAGTACAGTCTTACATTCAGTACATACATAATTAATTACGTAGATGGCAAAATCCCAATTAGTAATCTATTCGACTGGGTTTAAAACGCATGCCTACCTATGTTTCATTGTATTACCAAGAAGAATTTTGAAGAAACACTTTAAAAAAGTAAAGTGAAAATTAATTAAGAAAAAAATGTTGCGTTTGTACAAGTAAATGAGATACACACCCAAAAATAGCCTCAAGAAACAATTAAAGACATTAAAACTAAAAATAAACTGCTAACTAGGCCATAGAAATTAACGGCCTGTGAGAAGGGAAAGGGCTAGACCAATTACGTTACAACATGACTAAGTAATGGTGAGTAGCTCAACAATTTTCTAATATTTTGTGCAATGGCAACCTCTCAAAAATTTGTTACGTGTGCTCGGCTGATGACACTCCATGAAGTTTCATTCAAGCAGTGCCAACACGCGCTTTTAGTGAACTTTGATTTGTAAAGATTAAAAGATGTAGTTATGCTTATAGCTCTATGGGACACGCCATGAAATCTAGATCTGTTCGGTTTTTGATGGAGATAAGATAAGACTTAAAACCCGTTTTAGAAGCATTACATAAAAGAGAAAACCGCAATAAAAAATTGACACCGACGAACCGATTCTATACAGTCGGGTCGGTAACTAGAAACTCACGCAAGGCGAAAACAGTATGGCCAACCAAAATTAATGTAGTCCGAAAAACGTGTTTACTTTTATTTTTAAATGCAAATTCATACCGATTCGTTATTTTTGTACAACCACGTTGCTTCTAATCTTGGCTCGTCAACAAACGAAAACTCGTTACGAATTTAAAACAAACACCGCAAAAAAGACTTATAAACTTTATACGATAGCAGATATGAGCTGTTTTTCAATGTTTTTCTCCTTTTGGATCGCAGAACATAGCCATGTAATCACGCTAGATTCGAGTGTTGAATAGTTTTAGAATGCAAAAAAAATAATTGTTTTTGTAGCAAGCCACAGTAGCAGAACGGGGTTAACACGAATTTAACTCTAAAGACCCAGATTTAGGATTTATTTTAGTCTTTTGAGAATGCTTAATGTTTTGGAAATTGAACGAAACAAATTATTAACTGAAAATGAATTATGGTTTAGTCGCAAGCACAGACATAATAGCTAAGTATTTTGCGAATTATCCAATTATTAGCTGAAACAGACATCTTCGAGGATCTTCTCGACTCGAAGGAAATCATCTACAACTCTACACTATTTTTTTTTTCTATTTAAAATATTTAAGTCCCTGACATTCAATCACTACTTCATCATTATTTAATGCTCCATTTCGCCCAACTCTCACGTCAAAAGCATCCAAATAAAGTTCTCAGTGACAGTATTTCCCTAACGACAATTACTTAACAAATTGTACTTCTTTTTTAATTGTACTAGGTTATTAATTTATTAAAACTTGATCATTGTTAGTTTGCATTTCATTGATAAGATTACAATTGCGTTGTCAGTCGTGTCGAGTACTTGTAATTATCTGTACTTCTAACATTAAAAAAAAAAACATTTACAGGCTTTGCATCTAAATAATTGTCAATGTTGTTCTTATTTTAAATCGGAAACAGCTTGGTTATTTAATCTCCTGATCACCACGATGATACGTAAATCGTAATCAATTCAATACTGTACTTGGGAAAATGGAATCAAACGAATCCCATTCACGTTAAAAATAAGCGAAGGTAAGTTTCTTTTGGCCTATCGAGGTCTCTTAAAACGCTCATTAAAGCAGGTTAAGCAAGCTTGTTGTTTAAAAATAGTATTAATTATTATAAGAGCGGGGAATTCGTATGACGTGGTGAGAGGCGATCGTGGCCCGTCGAACGTCATAAGGTTCTTGGGTTCAACGCACTCTCTTGATATGTCGTCGCAATCGATTAAATAAACAAGCGAGTCTGCATCGAATCGAATGTTGCATGGCCAGCACTATTAATGCTTTGCTGGTCAGTGGTATTTATCACGCTTGTAACCCCCAAGGGTTTAGCAGAGGTGTACCGAATAGTACACCCACAATTTTGACAGTTATGTTTAAGTACCATGTAATAGGGAAAGAGGTTATTGGTCATACTGGGCGCAAAAACTTCACGACAGCTACTAAGAAATTTCTGATGTTATTTTTGTAGCAATATTGTCGTTTTAAGACTAGGGCTTTCGCTGGTATTTCTTTTACGTCTCTTTTATGTTTCCTCCGAACTATACTATCGATCGTGAACCATTGGATGTTTGAGCGATGATTTGACTTTAAAATAAATCATAAACAACATACAAACTTTAACCGAAATTATAGAACCCATAATAAGAGCCATAATCATTAATCATGCACAAAGCCTGCCAAGTAATTAAATAACAACAAAAGACAAGACAACAAAACAGTAGCAAATAGCAATCCAAAGAATTATGTAGGTACGGTCACTAGGCTAATGAGGTTATTGAACGTCAAAGCACGTCCTATTGTAAGCATTTCTAGTACTCACTGTGAACTGCAAATGTTGGTGAAGTGAGGGGGAGAGGTAGACCAAATTTAAGTAATAATGTAATTGTACCTACCTATAATAAAAATTTGCATGTCATTATGTTATGATTAAATATGCTAAGCTACTAACATTACCTAACATTTTAAGAACTTTTATAACCATATTTATCTGCAAATAAATCTTTGACTTTGACTTTGAAAGAATAAATGGCTGAATTCTGAAAAGGTAATGAATGAAACAAGAATGGGAGCAAAAGAGAGAAATCATCGCCTACCCCAAGGATCAGGGCAGGCGAAGAAGAAAGGCAGGGGAGACGCAGACCAAACTAAAAACGAATGAATCCAGTGACAGTTGATATGAAGGAAAAGGGATTGAATGATAAGGCGACGGTTAGATGGAGAAGAGACTCTTCAAGCCCCAACTCCACTAACTTACTAACGGCCTGTCTGTCAGTTGTCTTGTTTTCATATATTTCGTATGGTAAATCGGTCAAAACCGTTATTAAATTATTAGAGTTACTGCCCTGAGTACTGATCCAGTAGACAAAACAACATCCAGTTAAGTAGACTATACTATGCAAGTTCGCGATTATGTTAACACGCGCATTATTAATGACTGAATAACAATGTAAACCTTTAATTACTTACGCTATTACGTTTTATCGTCGATAGTATGAAACGTAGTACTAGGATTCATACTTGGTACTACTACTGTGTTGTCATCTTCTTTAGTATTTTGAACTTCAGTTTCTTACTGCATTTAAAAAATTTCAAGGAAGATTTGTGTCTTGAACACTAGGTTCATTCAAAATGTATTTGTGAGATAAATCTCTAAGTATTAATCTTGTTAAGACCTTTTCCTTATGAATGCATATCCATCATCAATTCACCGGCTTAAAGGTCATTAAACTGCAATGTTTTTTTTTTTCGGTCTTTTATCCTTTCCAACATTTTCGGTGTACTGTGGTATTCCCAAACTGATATTTCATGTGAATATTTTTAGCATCGCGTGATTTAACAAAAGCATCGACCATCTAATTTTATCTTAATTATAGTTTTTGTGCGCCTACCTTACCTTCGACAATCCGTGGTGCGTTGACACCACTCATAACCATATCATTGTCTACAGAGTGGAAACTTTGAAATAAGGTCCATGACGATCATGTTCTTACGGTAAAGAAAGGAAATCTGCACATAAATAGAAAATGCTTAACACACAATTAACTATATAAATCTAATAGTCTATATAGCCCATTTCCCTTGACTTATAGCTTGTGGAAATCGAACAATACTCAATACTGACATTGCTTGAGCGAAGGCGATACCACTTCAAGTGAAGTGCAACAGAATCCAATTACATACCCTCGATGGGAACCAAACAGACTGTAAAAAGAAAATCGAGAGGTTTTAAGTCCCGTATATACTAGAAATGAAAATGTCGATCTTGGAAAGGAAGCTCTTATCTGCAATATGGTCTAATATGAGAAATCATATAAATCTATTAGAAGCGAGGTGAGACTACCCGTTTGAGCTCTACACGTGGCTAGTCGGTATGCGGCTGTAGCTTTGCTCCGAACCGGATCACACCGGGAAATCGTTGAATGTTACCGGTTCAATCCGGTGTCCAAAATCTGCGGTATTTAGGATGTAAGTCGTAAACATTTGGGCCCACAAAAAGTCGGGACCTAAGATGGTCTGGAAAATCTGGGTCAATGCAAATTAATGCTGTCGTAAAAGCTCTTTAAGACAAGTTATAAAATTGGGCAATGTTCTTTAAAAAAGAAGGCGCCACCAATTTCGACAACTACTCCTTATAAGTCCATCCAATACTTAAGTAATCAAAAAAGTGCTTAGCAATTACCCTTCGTCCCGGATTAAGTGGATAGAACCTTTTATACGACATGATATTTCATGAATAATTCACGAAGAACCGACATCAAAAGTGGGTTAAAATGAGATTTGACGCAAAAGGTCGTACATTATCTGCGTTACAGTAAATAATAATATCTTGCGTCCTAAACGTCCTTCCAAACAATAAATATAACATGTTTCTATACATCCTACGCTCAGTAATCTCAGTTACTGTTATGAAACAATCCTACGTTATTCCAATTAAGAGATACGAGGCACATGGGACGATCGATGTTTACAAACAGGCAATAATTACTGGTTCTAAAAATAAGGGCGACATTATCTGACCCGGCCCGAGCCACCCGGCACACGGCACCCGGCAACCTGTTGCCGGGGGCGAGTAAACACTCGTAGGCCCTTGTGGCTTGTAGGTACTCGTGCCACGTGAAAGAACACTGGTGGGACTTGTCCTATATAAAGAACGAGACATTTTTTAATGTTGAATACGACGGTTTTGGTCGGAGTAACGACCGTGTTTGCATTTGTTTTGCTTCACTTGGTGAGAAAATAGCATTCTATTTTCTCACCAAACTTATTTAAAAAATGAGTCCTGTTCTTGGCCACTAAAGGTTTTCATTCCCAAGTATAGTTGGAATGGCTGTCTCATCCCAGGACTATTCTTCGTTCCTCCAAAATCATAGTCATGTTATAGCACCTAACATCGCATCTTCCCAATTCTCTTATCCATGGTAACCCTACGTGCATTTCCCCTTACTGCTCAAGTAATAGACCTCCCACTAGATCCCCGTTGCTGGGCGACGCTTCCAGAAGGTCCGATTAAGTTGGCGTGCCAATAACCTGGCCCTCGTTTTATCTAGATTGGATTCTAAAAGATTGCCGAGGTAAATGTCGGTGGTTTGAAGGTTAGAGCGTTCCTGAAATGTCGCATGGAATCGTTCGAGCGTTTATTCTGTGTAGTTTCGGTGTCGAGAATCGATTCATCAGTCCTTGCTGCTATGCTGTGTCACACAGGATACCCAATTTGCCTGTTCTATTACTAATAATATTGGGGATTTATCGAGACACAGGATAGTTGGGGACTTTTGGCTACTTCTGCTAGTGTTCTCTGATTTTTTCGAACTGTGAATTGTTTCTCTGAATGTGGGATAAGTTTTGGTGTGTTAATGTTTTTTTTTTATTACTATTACATTTTTGCTACATGGCGTGACTAAAATATCTACCTCTTTACCAGTTAGACTAAATCCCATGTTTCCTTCATGTTTACTCAGAGTTACATTTATTCCAAAAAAAAATTCTTATAAAATAAATAATTATGTTAATATTGCAAAAGTAAATCACAAGTTGTCTAACTTATATACTTCAATTAACACATTGTTTTAAAGTTGATCGTAGTATTTACTTAGTGTTTATTTTATCATGCTCATTTAATACAATAATTTAGATTCGTTTTGTAAGCAGTTAAATGCAAATGAGACGTTTGAAGCCGAGTTTAGTAACAACCGCCGTAACTTGTGCGTTAAAATGTTGTAAATTAACTATATTATCTGACAGATTGGATTTTAACTTGGAGATTATTGAATTGAAATGTCAGTAGTCCCGTTCAAAAACTATAATATGGTTATTGATTGAAGCTAATATTATTAGCTTCCGTAATGTTGCCATCATTCACATTTTCTAAGCACCATACTGCGTCGGTTGTTGAGTTATGAAAAGCATTCGCGATCGCAGGTGGTGAATGAGTTTAAACAAATACGATGCAGACTTTGCCCCAAATTCAACGACCACTGTTGATAAAATGAAATCTGTATCAATATTTTTGCGATGAACGGCAGAAGCGCTTTTATTAATCCAGTCACACTATGTTGGGGTCGGCTTCCAGTCTAACCGGATGTAGCTGAATACCAGTATTTTACATGGAGCGACTGCTTATTTGATCTCCACAACCAAGTTGGTACTGGATGTCAGACTGTTGCTTTTGGGCAACTGACCAGGTAGTCAGTTGCCCAAAAGCATATCCACTGTCAAAGATCTACAAATGACAGCCGGCTTAACGTGCTTTCCGAACTCGGTATGTAATGGGTCATCACCCATCCACAGACCAACCTAGGCAAGCGCGGCTTATCCTAAAGATTGATCCGAGCGGCAGTTATTATTTAGCCACGAGCTCCTCCAAGACAAAACATGATCACGCTTACATATTTGAATATTTAGAAGGCACGCAAAACTGGCTGAACTAGAAATATCAACAAGAATACCTACTAGTGAATACATAAGCACCTTCATCATTAAATAAAAACATGAGGCGCTACAGTAAAATCTTATGCAATCTGCATACTTATATAACGACTTATCAATGAAATCAATAAGATCATATGTATATAACTCGTAAATAAAGGAAACTATTAATATCGGATCAGCTGTGTTACAAGAGTTATTCTATGCGTCCTATGCATTTCCGCATTACAGTCTTCACGAAGAGCACAAGAGGTGAAGTTTGTTAGTAAGTAGAAGATAATCTCCGAAACTACTCATACGATTTCTAAAATAATCTTTCATTGATGGAAAGCTCTACTATTACGGGTGCTATAGAATAATTATGTATCTTCGAGGGAGAAGCTAGTACTGAATAATTATGTATTTAAAGAATCTCGGGTTAATTTAAAGAGGCTCTTTTGTTTGGTATCTCAAAACGAAACCCTTCAAATTCCTATTTATTAAATTATCTTTACCATTCTTACAAAACTGTCGAAAAATCCAGGAAGCAAGATGACACAATTTCTTACTTTCTTCCAGAATGTGTATATGCCAAAATAAAACCCACTCATTGATAAACAATCCTGATTCCCTCTCTAATTCCCTTGCTCTCGATAATTTTCAAATGGGGAAGGTAACTGTGAAACTATTGGCGTCAGCACAGCTAGTTTCAAGCATCATCATTGGTTGAATATCCGTTAATGTCATTTTATAATGGGTGCAAAGTTTAAAATCCGTTAATGTCGTTTTGTAATGGGTGTAAAAGTTGAAAATCCGTTAATGTCGTTTTGTAATGGGTGTAAAAGTTGAAAATCCGTTAATGTCGGTTTGTAATGGGTGTAAAAGTTGAAAATCCGTTAATGTCGTTTTGTAATGGGTGTAAAAGTTGAAAATCCGTTAATGTCATTTTATAATGGGTGCAAAGTTTAAAATCCGTTAATGTCGTTTTGTAATGGGTGTAAAAGTTGAAAATCCGTTAATGTCGTTTTGTAATGGGTGTAAAAGTTGAAAATCCGTTAATGTCAGTTTGTAATGGGTGTAAAAGTTGAAAATCCGTTAATGTCGTTTTGTAATGGGTGTAAAAGTTGAAAATCCGTAAATGTCGTTTTGTAATGGGTGTAAAAGTTGAAAATCCGTAAATGTCGTTTTGTAATGGGTGTAAAAGTTGAAAATCCGTAAATGTCGTTTTGTAATGGGTGTAAAAGTTGAAAATCCGTAAATGTCGTTTTGTAATGGGTGTAAAAGTTGAAAATCCGTAAATGTCGTTTTGTAATGGGTGTAAAAGTTGAAAATCCGTAAATGTCGTTTTGTAATGGGTGTAAAAGTTGAAAATCCGTTAATGTCGTTTTGTAATGGGTGTAAAAGTTGAAAATCCGTTAATGTCATTTTATAATGGGTGTAAAAGTTGAAAATCCGTTAATGTCATTTTATAATGGGTGTAAAAGTTGAAAATCCGTTAATGTCGTTTTGTAATGGGTGTAAAAGTTGAAAATCCGTAAATGTCGTTTTGTAATGGGTGTAAAAGTTGAAAATCCGTAAATGTCGTTTTGTAATGGGTGTAAAAGTTGAAAATCCGTAAATGTCGTTTTGTAATGGGTGTAAAAGTTGAAAATCCGTTAATGTCGTTTTGTAATGGGTGTAAAAGTTGAAAATCCGTTAATGTCATTTTATAATGGGTGTAAAAGTTGAAAATCCGTTAATGTCATTTTATAATGGGTGTAAAAGTTGAAAATCCGTTAATGTCGTTTTGTAATGGGTGTAAAAGTTGAAAATCCGTTAATGTCATTTTATAATGGGTGTAAAAGTTGAAAATCGGTTAATGTCGTTTTGTAATGGGTGTAAAAGTTGAAAATCCGTTAATGTCATTTTATAATGGGTGTAAAAGTTGAAAATCCGTTAATGTCGTTTTGTAATGGGTGTAAAAGTTGAAAATCCGTTAATGTCATTTTATAATGGGTGTAAAAGTTGAAAATCCGTTAATGTCGTTTTGTAATGGGTGTAAAAGTTGAAAATCCGTTAATGTCATTTTATAATGGGTGTAAAAGTTGAAAATCCGTTAATGTCGTTTTGTAATGGGTGTAAAAGTTGAAAATCCGTTAATGTCATTTTATAATGGGTGTAAAAGTTGAAAATCCGTTAATGTCGTTTTGTAATGGGTGTAAAAGTACCCATATCGAAGCCGAAAGGCGCTTGTTCTCCCCGTCATTGCAATATTTTTTTCGTTCTAGCTAGACCATACTAGGGAACCTTCTAGTTACAGAGATCTTGGGGGTCTAAGTTCTAACTTATTCACAAGATTTTTTTAATACAAGTTTTTAATGTTATAACTTTACTTTAAATACCTCCATGAGCCCCGTACTATTTAATTAATTCATCAGTTCAGTGGTTTGAGTGCGTTACATTGAGTGCCACTGTAAAACGAGATTTTGCACCCCAAAAATGATTTCCCATTTGAAAAGTTTTCTCTTGAGTTAGCTGACTGATTGACGAAGTATCGTCCATCTTAAATGTTTATGTGTTCACAATCGGTGTCCTCTCTTTATTTGCACGTGTTTCTCTTGTTTTACGATCCGACCTCGTATGCTAGTCTAGTGCTAAGCTTGTTTTGACTGTTATCTATATACATATAGATAACATATTTTAGGACATTTGTTGGGTTTTTCACGAATGCGCAGCAGCAAAGCTGTGGGATTATTGCACAGATCGTTACCAAACATCCAATGATTTTCAAATGTAAACGACGTATCTATCCTTCGACAGCTAATCTTGGTCATCTGCCTAGCCTCTTTACCAACAATGTTGGGTTCAGATTCCAGTCTAACCGGATGCTGCTGAATACCAGTATTTCATTGAAGCAACTCCTTCGATATCCCCACCCCAAAAATCTACGCTGATCATTATATCTTTACAAGCCCATAACTTAGATACCTATATAAATGACTCTAAGCACACGGAATTAAAAAATAAACCTTTAATTGTTTAGTTCCCACTTCTAACAATCCAGTGGTTTCTAGTAATTTTATAATCACGTTTCAGAGCATGTTTTTAAACCGCAATGTAAAGCTCTTAGAAACAATAATTAGATTAATTGATTTGCTGGTAATGTCTTCATTAACGTGGATGTATGGCAATGTTTGCATCAACATCAACACAGCTCGGCTTGTCTGTGCCACATATGTACGTATTACTTGTGATAAAGTAGACTTGTTTTATTCCTCGTTGCTATACGGCGTCTATAGAGGACCGCTTATGTGACGAACTGACTGTCATTTCCTGATTTATTTGATTGATTTTTAATGTTGACTTGACAACTGTGGGTTGAAGAGTAGACTGGAATACTTGGAGTTAAATGGTTTTAAATAACGAATAAAAAATGCCAAGAAGACATTCAATAATATGAGAGTAGTGTAGTGGGCATGCCTTTTTGTTAAAAATGTAATTACCAGCACTACATATATAATCGTTGTCGACAACATCGGATGATTTTAGCGAACCACTATAAAACGTTTTTTTTTTTTTTTCATTTTGTTTTATATATTTTCAAAACATTAGAGCCTAAAAATTTTCAAGGCGTTAGAAAGTACTTTTTTATGTTTTGGATGACTGTATCAAATTCGTCTAATAGTTGATCTGGGAATTACCACGTAGGGGATATACCGAAGTCCAAAGTCTAACCACATAATAGTAAAGTTAGGGTAGGCGACCCCATTAACCGTAGGAAGGCAGAAGACTCCGTTTCCAAGAATCAGAATTTACCTAATAAAAATTAAACAGACGAACACACATAGATAGGTATTGTATACCTCATAAAAGGAAAACCCAAGATGTTAATTTATTATTCTAAATAGACTTTGAATTGCGTACATTATTTAGTTACAAAATTCATAATTGTTTTAAACTATTGTGGTTTCCACATGCTTGTTATTTATTGATAGTAAGATATGTTTTGGTTAATCTAATGAGTTTCCAGAATTATTTGTCATGTGCTCTAAATAAGAGTAAATTATAATAAATAATATGTTTCCGCAATGCTTTGATTATTATGAGGATGCAATTAAATGAAAACGAAGTACATATTATGTTTATAGAGTATTTCATGCAATCGTACGAAATCGTTTAAGAAAAATCTGCTGTTTCCTTCAAAACTGCAATACCTACACGGTCAAAATGTATGGTACAGCTGATTTTTTTTAAATAACCGACGAAAAATTTATATATGTGGGGTTTAGAATGATGCACTGAATACGTGATTAACAAACGTGTGATTAACAATTTTTGTAAAACCGTTCTGTTTCAATTTTCGTGTACAATAAAGTATATTCTATTCTATTCTACGTGGTTACCGTTTCAGCGTCGGTGTCCCTTCCACATTGTTTATTATAATATTCCTGTTATAAAACTCTACTTAAAAATATCAAGGAATTATGATTACATCCTTATTATCCGAATGATAAAAAAAAGTTTTCGTACTTATTAAAAAAAAAAATTGCCGAAAAGGTTTCATTTCTGGACTTCCAATCTCCAAAAATAAAACCTTCTTCATTAAAATGAACGCATACACGTGCTTCAATAAAGTTGTTTATCTCGTATAGTATGTCAAATCGTACATTTCACATGCATATTGGTCACTCAGTGCGTCGAGAAGAGGAAATTCGCCTTTCACTGGCCAGTTCCATCGCGGTCAGCGCACGCGCATATCTACAAACAATTTTAAACTTAAGACCTTTAGAATATGGTTGGATATTTATTAGTAGCATGGTTTAGCTGGTCATTAGCTCATGTTATGGTCACTGGAGAGCTTATTTAGAAATGCGAGTTAATTAACCAAATTAGTTTGGACACGAATGTGCAACTGACTTAACTTTTATATCTCACGGAATTGGTATGGAAATCGTATGGAATTTATATGGTAATCTTAAATATAAAGCAGAATGCCTTATTTATTAATGCTTCCTGGTTTAAAAGAAAATGAGCTTGAGTGCAATGTAACCCATTCGTGATTGATTCATAACTTCCTGGATTTTCTATTTTACAAAACATGCACGACTCCAACCCTCTGGAAAACTAAACCTTTTTAAAATAAATGCAAAAAAGCCATCAAGTAGAACCACAGTTGACGAGGAATATTTCTATACCCCATCATATGCTAACTCGACCTTGTTCATTTAGGCGGATGCTAAATCAAAAATGCAAATCATAAAATATTTTTATCCCTTCAGAGGGCCTAGACAATATGATATTGAAAATATATTTGATATATTATGCTATCGAAAAGCTCATGTCGATCATATGGAAAGTAGTAGAAGTATGAAACGCTTTGAAGATATTGCCACTTGTCCAGATGCTAGATACAGAACTAGAGCCACACCCTCGGCTTGTTCCAACCGAATGCGCTAGTGTGGGAAAATCTTAGAAATCTAGGCCTTAGAATGACTTAAGTAGGTACTTATATGAGACAAGTTTCAGTGAAGCAAGATGGTATGGCGCAACTTGGGAGAGGCGTATGTAATTGCTAGCTGTTGCCCGCGACTACGTTCGCGTAGACATTTTGATGTGTGTGTGTTATTCCTGATTATAATCTATCTATGTATGTGCCAATTTTCATCCAGATCCGTTGAGCTGTTCTGGCGTGATTGTGAATAACAAACATCCATCCATCCTTACCCTCGCATTTATAATAGTAAGTCCTATGCGGACAAAGGCGGTATTTATTAAGAGTAGTTGAGAAGTACTAGATATTAATTACAAGGGTGAGTTTATCGATTGATATTCTATATTCTGGGTCAAAATTTGGTCCGAAATCGTAGGTAATATATAATATATATTTGTATGTAAACCCTTGCACTCGTGAAAGATAATCTGTGATTTCATAGTTAGGTTACGTTTGATGTTCAAAAGGTGTCAATTCTCATTATAATTAGAGGAAACGATTTAATTTTTATTTTGGTACATCCTAAGTACTCCTGAGCTATCCAGGCCTATTGCTTTCTTTATTTATTTATTGAAAATGGGTAACCCAACAGTACATGCATCAAATATTCAACAATAAAAATGTATAGGTTAAAGTTCTTATGTAGGTACCAATTACAGGTGTACACAACATTCTCTTGAGTACAATTCTTAATTCTTTGCTCAATTGATCGAGAAACGCGTTGATTTACTTCACAAAGTTTTTGAATAAAAATGTCCTATCTGCTGAAAAACGTAGGTAGGTAAGGTTAGGCAGGCGGTTAGGTAGGCGCGTTCCTACACTAACTTAAACTTACTGTATCGAATGCATCACATAGCCAGTAAAGGGGTGGAAGGGGGCACTTGCGTCACGAGACGATGTGGGCCGGCGGCAATTTGCCGCGTGCGATTGTTGAACTCCGTCTGTAGGTATGCAACATAGCTTTTTATATACCGGCTTTAGAGCCGCTATAGCCGATAGTATGCACCGCACCCTCGCACATTTGATTGCTTGCTCTTTGGGGTGTTGTTGCGTCTAGGTTTAGACGTTTGGTCTAAGTTGATTGGTCTTCGATGTTACGAAATTGAACTTTGCTTACTATAGAACCAACCCTGAATTATTATAAAAACAAAACCCTTTTTTTACTTACAAAGTGTAACCTACGTGATGAAATTGTAAGAATTTAATTTCGGAGCACCAAATCTAAATATAAAGAAAAATACCAATTTCAACATTTTGATCCTATCCAAAGTAAATGTTACTCATTTTCATGAGTACGACACTTCCTTGAAGAATAACCCTCGTATAACCCAATACCCTGTATACAGAACCAGTGTACGTACATACATACATACAATCGGTTCCCCAATTAGGTACAGTCATGTCAAAAGGTTATCTCTTATTGTAAAATTCTGCCACCAGAAGCAATAAAAGCAGTGAAAACGAGTAATCAAGTAATATTAGGTGATTACACGATAAACATCGTCAAATTTTTGACAATATTTTCGACCGGGTTATCTACGAATGTAAATAAGTCATTACATTCGAGGCCAAATAGTATAAAAATCGGCGGAACCAGAATACAAAAGTTGCTCGATTCATATACAATCGCGAATTTCGGTAACTACAAAAAAAACCGACTTCCAAAAAACACTAAAAAAGTGGAAAATAACTTTACTTTCGGAAGTCGGTGACTATTGTTTGTTTCATTGACTTTTTTGCCACCGACTTCCGAAAGTAAAGTTATTTTCCACTTTTTTAGTGTTTTTTTGGAAGTCGGTTTTTTTTTTGCAAAAAAGTTTTTATTTTACCCTTTTTAGTTATCGTATCACACACAAATCCTTGTTATGTATCAATTTCGCAATTTCTTTTACTTGGATGACATTTTTTCCAGTTATTTTGATTTCAAAACCAAACTGCTGAACCGATTTTGATGAAATTTCTATGGGACCAATCGGGAAGTAAATCCATTCAGATAAAAGAAGAATTTTTCAAATCGGTTCATAAATGACGGAGATATGAGGTAACAAACACAAAAAAAAAAAAAAACATACAACCGAATTGAGAACCTCCTCCTTTTTTTGAAGTCGGTTAAAAATAAAAACGCGTTCTGTGGGCTTCGTTCTTCAAAAATTTGACACCGCAAACGAATGAACTGTAAAATATATAATGCACCATAGAAGAACTTATGAACCCTACTGATAAAGACAATACTATAATCGTAGCTAACTGCTGGGCTGACAATTCAGACATTGACACGCTAAGACAAAGCAGAACCAAAATGTTTCTGGAGCGATGTAAAACAGAAGACAAAGAAGTCACAAATACAGTCCTTCTCGGATCCTTTGACGCTTGAATGAGACTGTTAGGAGGTCGCTGTTGGAAAACACTCTTATTTAAAAAAAAATACCACACCAAATTACATATAAATTGCATTAAATATTGTAGCTTATGTACAACGGCGAGCTTAACCCAGAATTGAGTACTCTTAAAGCAAACCTTATTATGATAGTGAGATTTGCAAAAAGGTGCAAGTTAGTGAAGTTGTCTGTGAAAATAGTATTGAAAAACAAGATGGCGTCTCACATCATGGCCACGCGCCAAAAGATCCATGTTCATTTACGTATATTAAATTAATGGTAGCAGAGTCTTTGAACTAGAATACAGAAATACACACAATGTAATGTCATAACAACAACGCATGTTTCGTTTCCTTTGTCCGCACTGTTTGTACTGGCAATCAGCTGTTTATTATGTACCCTTATCGCACTCGTGTTTTTCATATAGTATTTGCTTCGTATAATAAATATATACTAGGCTACCGGTTAGTTGAATATACTCGTAATAGGTTACTCTTACTTGTATTTCTTGATGATGGATGAAATAAAAACAATATTTTCCTAATCCTCTAAGGTCGATCAATTGTGGAGCTCTTAATATAATTGTTCTTAGCATGTTGATAAAACTAAATTGAATCAGCCCTGAATTTGAACTATTACCTTACCACAATTATCAAAATAATTACTTACTGGGGATTTCAAACTAAAGTCAATGTGTTATACGAATTTTTTACATTTAAAATTGTCTACATAAATGCACTAATATCAACTTTTCAATTCTTCGCCTGACTTTCCTCTATTTCTAAAGTCTGCCTTTACGAGTAACATCGGTATTCTAGAAATTATAACATAACATTACATCTGTCCCACATTTCGCCAAAAGGAGAAAACTCCTCGACAAATCGTCAGACAATGCTCAATGTTTAGAATACTGTAGCAACTGCAGTACCCGCATAACAAACAAAACTCAAATTTTAGCCGAATAATTCCTCTTTTGTTAGACAACTTGGCTCTTAGTCAAATCCTTTTGGTTATGTCATGATGATGCTCAGCTACATGTTTCCTTGTAAGTTCTGAGGCGGTTTGGTAAATTGTACGAGTATACTGCTTTAAATGCCTTGAAAAATATTTATGAGTTTAAAACGCTAAAGCTAAAAATAACCGTCTAAAAATAGAATGCACAAACGGTGTGTGTAAATTGTTTTAATTATAACGTGATAAAAAAAAAAACTTTCTATCGAGTTTCCGCATACGAGATAAGTTTAGAATTGGAATGCCTAAATGGTAGCAGGTCACGATCTGTAGTTTGCCTTTTTCTCATGGGGTGAGGGGCTCCAGGGCAAAAGGCGTAAATTTATGCATGTATGATATCTAAATAATAAACGGAGTCTCGTAAGTCGACATAATTGTGTTTGCTTCACTATTTCATCATTCCCATGTAGCCCTTATTCCAATTTAATTAGGGACAACACAGAGTGTACCCCAATTGCGTAACACGCTTATCGAACACAATCCGAAGTATTTCGTAGTCCATTACTTCGTACACTTGGACCATTCGTATGCTCGACGAGCTTATGCCAGCGGCTTCGCCCGCGTGGAGTTCGATAATTGACCCACGGGATCGTCCTACCGGGATAAAAAGTAGCCTATGTGCTATTCCAAACTATAATCTATCTTAGTGCCAAACATCCAGATCCGTTCAGCCGTTCTGGCGTGATTGAGTAACAAACATCCATCCATCCATCCATCCAAACTTTCACATTTATAACATTAGTATAGAAGTATAGATTATCAAAATGAATCGCATTGGGATTGAAGATTGGGGGTAATACCTGGGGGCCTAAAATGGCCGCTTTAGCCGAATCATAATGAATTACATGACAATTCGTAAAATAGCCTCTAATTGACAATCACTGGACTAGTGACAATTCATCATTTTAACTGCGTCTGTGACCATTTAACCCAACAGTACATGCATCAAACATTCAACAATAAAAATGTAAAGGTTAAGGTTCTTATGTAGGTACCAATTACGGGTGTACACAACATTCTCTTAAGTAAGTGATTTATATTATTATCCTATTATGATTCTGCTAAAGCGCCCATTTTAGGCATGGTTGAGACTCGAGCAAACCACTGAAGAATGTCACAAAAGAGAGGAAGCCTCCACTCAGCAATGAGTGGAACAACTGCCAAGGATGGTGATGATGAATAGCATTATGTGTGTTACGCAATGATCAGGTCTTAGTCGTCCACACATGATAACCATCATCATCTGCCTAGCCTTTTCCCAACTATGTTGGGGTCGGCTTCCAGTCTAACCGGATGCAGCTGAATACCAGTATTTTAAATGGAGCGAAGGCTTATCTGACCTCCACAACCCAGTTAGTACTGGGTAATACGATACCTCTTGATAAGACTGGTTGTCAGACTTTCGGGGCCACTGATTACCTGTAATGACTGACAAAGTTCTACAAATGACAGCCGGGACCAACAGCTTAACGTACTCTCCGAGGCACGGAGGAAACTCGGTATGTAATGGGTGGTCACCCATCCACAGACCAACCTAGGCAAGCGCGACTTAACCTGAAGATCGAACCCGAGCAGCTGTTATTATTTAGCCACGAGCTTTCTCTCTTATCTCATCAAAATAAAAAGTTTTTTTTTTTTCATTCCACATTGCTCTAATTTTTTTATGAACTCACTTGTACCGTCGTACCAATGAATTCTGAATTGACTTATCACCCCAAAGCAATAACATTGGCACTGTAAATAGTAAAAAAGCTGTATAGCTCAGTTTACGACGTTTTTACTGCGTTTTGTCACTACGTCGGGCTATAAAAAGTGCTCAACTTAATGTTGTGTAGTAGAGCAGTATTTTGAACGAAAATTACGCGAATTGCGTCTGGAATAACGTTGTGCAATGAGACAGCCATAGGGAATCTTGCTACATTTTCTGGTTGTCGTTTCCTTGTTACTGATCCTTTATTAAACGTTGAACGGTAACGAACATAATACACACTGTATTATGTAAAGCGCACCTTCATCATGCATAGGTTGTCTCGAAAAAAATGTCAATGCTAATAAGTTCGCCTCTGTATTCTATGCAAATAAATAAATAGACACCTCCAAAGAATTGTTATTATTATAAGCCTGTGTTGTCCCACTGCAGGGCAAAGGCCTCCCTTCCCTCCTTCCACTTTTCGCGATCTAGTGCGATTGTAGACCAATCTTTTGAGAAGAAGTCCAACTCATCGCGCCATCTCCTTCTGGGCCTGCTGCGTTGTCGTTTCTTGCTGTTTGGTGTGGAGACGAGTTACATTGAGAGGTTATTTTTTCCCATAGCTCCTCCGACATGCGGCAGATGTGACCAGCCCAGTTCCATTTCAACTTAACAGTAAGCTGCGGCTGTATGTAAGGCCAGCATCAGCAATTTGGATTTTGGAGCGAAGTATGGAGTTTCTGATGCGATCCATAAGTTTGACACCCAGTATACTTCGCTCCATAGCTGGTTGGCAGACTTCAAGTACGGACTTCTGATGCTTTGTAAGCATTTTGTAAGCGACTATGTTTTCGCTCCAAAGAAATTGGACACAATATAATCACTAGGGCATCGAAACCCGGTTAAGGTCCCAAAGTAAAATCTGGAAAATACGGGTTTTTCTATGGAACCGAAACCGAACCGAACCGGGTTTCGCATACCCTAATGATTACCTGTAGATTCACCATCTTCTTCACTGTTAACTTACAGGTCTTCGTGACTATCTCTCAATATAAATTGTTCTTTTGATGTGACCTCCATCGTAAGACCTCCGGGCCAACACGTGCCGTCTCATTGCCGCCTCGTTTAATTGACCACAGACGTTTTCCGCCTTTTTTGTCAGAAGTACGAGTAAATCACTTTTTCATACTGAAAGATACTCCTTCTGGTATTGAAGCGGGAGAAACACGACGAAATTTACTCTGTCTATCGCTTTTCGTTTTTTGGGATGGTTCAGCTGTGCACTCTCTCTCTCACTCTTCAACTGATTAGCTGGTCCTTAGTCCGCTTGTACACACAACGTTTTTGTCACTCTTCAAGTCTACTGATTAGCAGGTCCTTAGTCCGTTTGTACACGTTTTTTGTCGAGAAGAACTTCGGCTGATTCGCCACGCTTAAATATAATCGTCAGTGTTGTATGGATCACTATTTGGTAGTTTGTTGACGGACACAGCGTGTACGACCGCTTGTGTACAAGCTGCTTTAGGGGTTTCTTGTCATGATGTAGGTTGTCTAGAAAATTCTTTGACTTCATATCATGTAAGGAGAGAAAGTTGCAAGAGGCAGGTTATGCATGAAAGGGCTTGGTCTTAATAGATAGGCAATGAAGTCATGTGGTATGCAGGTAGTGCAGATAACCATGTTTTAATACCAACGAACAACCTAGAGACAGGATTTGTGCCTGGTTGTAAGCATACCTCTTACAACATGGCTAACGAAATCTTTTCTTTGCCTTCTCTCTCGGGAGAAACAGGCGCGTGTTACTAATGCCAACTCTGGGATTAATATATTATTTGATTAAAAACCGTCGTACCATTATGTCAGTAGTAACAACGACAAAAATCATTGGTTTTTATATTTATGTCACGTCGTGTTCCTATTTTTTTATCTATTGTCTTAAAAAAAAAACGACAATAACATTATGAATTTAAAGTTGACAATATGTACTAGATAATTATTTCGAAACCATGAAGTCCTGCCACATTGCTCAATGTATGCCAATCCAATGATTACAAATATCATCACTATCGAATGCGAAACTAGGTCGGTTCGCTATACTCCGAAACATAATAAATTAAAAACGGCTCGATCCAACGCATTGTTTATAAAAACCTTGAGTATTTAGGCGCTATCGGTCAGCGTTGACGATAAATTAATATTGTTTTAATAGTTGCACTCTTATCGCGACGGTAATGCCCGTGTAACGAGCAAGTAATCGCTTCATAATCACCTGGGGTTAACGAT
Source organism: Standfussiana lucernea (assembly GCA_964057025.1). Classification (NCBI taxonomy): domain Eukaryota; kingdom Metazoa; phylum Arthropoda; class Insecta; order Lepidoptera; family Noctuidae; genus Standfussiana; species Standfussiana lucernea. The sequence continues at coordinate 16,841,409 of OZ059787.1, forward strand.
ACACCTGCCCTAGGCCCCCCGACACGATAAAATGGCGCACCAAAAGTTAAGTAAGAATCCAGTAACTTGACAATTAAAGAAAAAGAAACGCTAGAAAAGCAAAAGTCTGGACCTCACGAAAGGAGTCTATCCCACGTAGCATTGTCTATGCTTAATCAAAATGGCCGTCATATGTTATTAAAACTAGAATGAATGTAACACGCTAAACTTGAAGTCAACAAAATTGTGTCTCGTCTGGCTTCTAAAATAATAATAACAGTGCCAATGCCCGCTTGTTTACTAACTTGCAAATTCTATTTAATATGCCAAATCTTATCTTATAAAACAGAAAAACATCTGAATAATCCGGCTGACGTTTCGTAATATTTTTTCTCTCTTTCATACATAATGTTGTCTGCATCGAGCAGCATTTTAAATGCCTCGGACACGTGGTGAGCGCGTGTTTATATCAATTTGATTAGAAACTAGTTGCAATAGTCACTGTTTGTGAACTGGTATGTGGTCAAGAAACGCTGCATTTTGCTGAAATTCAATTAGTTGCGAGTATCGATGACATAGATACAGGAGAAAGACCTTCCTGCAATATTAAACTGTATAGCCAATGTGCTAAACGTTTGCATATATTATCGAATTTCTATTAAAATAGCACAAAATAACACACCTACCTGTAGATGGACATTCTTTTCAAACATCTTTAAACATTTGTATGCTAACCTTCTACCTATTGAATCTAAATTGTATTTCCTAAAATAAACCTCATAGAGTAAGTATAGCGCGAATTTCTTCTTTCCTAAATACACGTATTATTCTCAAAAGCGCCAACACTGAACAGATCCGGTACTAAAAATGTATTGTTTTTGCTATCGTGTTTACAACTTAACGTTTTTGTTAATCTATTTTTGTCTTAATGGGGATTTACGTCCTACGCAGCTACAAAATTATAAACCTTTCAAATTCTCGTAGCGCCGTAGCTCGTAGACCAATCTCGTAGACCCACCCTACTATTGTAAAACTGGTGATACTATTTTTTGCATTATTCTTTGTTGTTAATCCGAGTTCATGTGCCTACCTCCGAGTTCATGTGCCTACCTAAGAGAAGAAAACTAATCCAAGATTAAAAATCAATCTGTTGGTCCAATTCTAACCTATCATAACCGGTTTCAAACATGATATTGCCATCTCCTAGTCTAACCCGATTATCAACAGACAGCGACTGCTATTTGACCTCCACGCCCCAACTACAGACACCTCACATGTCAACAAATTACTCCTATATTCGGCTACCCGATAACAGTTCCACTTATAAATGTACGAGTAACTCTAAAATCTCGATCAGAATCGAAGTCGCTACAAGCCAGGACCTTGCTCTCTCCGTGACCTAGATACGGGCCTAATAGTGTTTACATATTTATACAGAGTATACATACGGGACGACAAATAGCTTGTTTGTTTCTTATTATCTACAGCCATAAGGGTGAACTCGTACATTGTAACGTATATTGTTTTGGTATGCTTTCAAGTGGTGTGTTTCGTTTTCATTTGTGGATTTATTGCTTTCTTTATTAATATTTTTGCTTTTCCTTGTCCCTTCTCTTTATATTATCCAAGGCTACCATTCCAATTTTAAGTACTTGACGGCTTACTCGACTTAGTTACATTACTGTTATATCTGTTGATAGTCTGTAAAGCTACTGGCACAGAAACGTGTCTATCACACACAATGATCATCTCATGTCAACATATTTCTCTACAACATGATAACAGTCCGATAAGATCTTAACACAATAACTGCACTGGCAGCAGTATTTTTAGCTCCTCAGTCACGTGAATCCAAATGGCTTCTAGACCTATTGCTTGACCCCAGCGCACTACAGTTCAATATAAACAGAAGCCAATTTATCAACGTCCAACTCCCTTGCATTATCTACAAGTCTTACAACGCTCGTTACGACATCGTTACAAAACACTAGCTTATCATTATTTTTTTAGAGTATTCGTCATTTGGTACCGGCGCGGTGGTTTCATATTTTTATTCATTGCGGCAAACATCCGTTGCAGTATTCACGTATTTATCTTAGCCCACGGTCAGTAACCTGGTTGCTTCATAAATTATGCTGATAAGTGTTGTGGTCGACGCGCGGTCTGTACTCAGATTGACCGATGGTTCTGCGTGTTGGCCGTGCGATTTGTTTATGTTCCTTGTCAAATATTGTGAAATGTAGCGGAGGCTTTTCCTCCATATCATATTTATTACCAAATTCCCTTTCATCGTACGGAGTTATCTGCGACAACCTGCGTTTAATTGTCAAGACGAGTTGCACACAGATATCATAAAATGTCTTGCGTGGCGATAATTATGAAACGAAATATTACCATTGCAAATATATAATAGCAGATTAACATATAAATGATATACAATAGATTACCATCACTACAGATTTAATGAAATAATGAAACCAACATAATTTAAACATTTAATTGAGGGCTTTAAAGATAATACTCTGATTATTTTAGTTGTATTAAACAAACATGATAAAGAAAGTGAATGAAACTCTTATGAGTTAATCAACAGTATAAACAAAGGCAGTAAAGACCATCCAAAAAAAAACAAATGTTCCAAGACTGTTCTTCCAGTTTGGTATTAAACTTTGACGTAAGTAACAAATGGAAATTAAATTAGCCTCGTATAATTTGTTTCAAAAACTTAAAATTACAGAATTGTGAAATTTCTAGAAACTTATCTTATTCAAACATTTTATTTAACTTAAAAATTCTTCTAAACTTATCAAATTGTTGGACAACATTTTATTGAACTTTCAAGGTTTAAATGACTGAATTAATCAACAGCAGACATGACAGGATCGATAGGAGACAAATTAAGTGGCTGATTCTTTAGACATAATTAAGGCAGGCAAGTTGTAAAGAAAATAAAACAAATAAGGAAGCTAGAAAGTTTAAAGACACACATGAAGCCATTACACGACTATAAAACAAAACTGACCATCAGATAAACCTTGAATAAGACGTAGACAACCTTGAGGCTTCTGACCTATGAAACTATCAGCTCGATAATGATCATAGTAGACTGACAAAAGGTAAAACAATATTGTTTCCTCAAGTTTCGGGTCTAAAGTAAGTTTTGTGATCATCGCCTTAAAAAATTTGCAACGTTATTGAAGGTTAGGTTGAAAATGAAAAGACGCTTATCGTTGCGAATCTGCGCCAATTATGATTACAATTACGGTGAAGCCATCACATAATACTCGCTTGGCAATAATAACGACGCCTGTTGAGGCAGGCCCTGATTCGGAAAGGGCAAAGGTACTAAATTGGCAATGAGGAAAAAGAAAAATATTAATAGAAATATAAAAAACCCACATTTATAACAATGATTCAGAATTTAAATTACATGTGATTGAACAAAAGCTAACAATTATTGCCATTGTAATCGTGTCATGAATTAGACTCAGAATTTGTTGTGTTAGGTAACTGATTATGCCGAAAATCAGTCAACAATTCAGGCAGATTAACAGAACCTTCACTATGTTCCCGTAAATAAGAAGCGAATGGTAAACAAAGTGTCAGAACACGTTGATGTAAACAAATGTCCTTTTGATGGACCTATTCATATATCAGTTATAGGCTCTAACATGTATAATTACAACTTAAAAAATCAATAGAATTCATTTCACTTAATATACCAAAACATTTGTGGGCCTGGTCGCAGTCACGCACAACCACATTTAAAATTATAACAAGATCACGTGGAACGCCACGACGCAAATCGAAATGTTTGATGACTGAATATGTATCGAGTATCGACACTATTCAAAGTTTGACCTATTCCTATCTGTTTCTCTTACGTAATATTTACACACAGTGTTAGGCGTGAAACGATAAATGTTTCAACATGTCACTTAAACGGAACCTCCGATATCAACAAACCCATTGTTTCTCACTCGCTCGCCGTTTGCTTTGCAAATAAAAATCTGCTTCCGTATTCATTTGCAGAAGATGAATCATTAACTGCATTATATGAATTAAATTAATTAAATGTTAATTTAGAGCCGGTTATAAACATGACTTTTTTTAAGCAAAACTTAATAATGATTGATTTATTTATACTATCCTGTTGACACTTAAAACAACAGAAGGAAGTTTAATTGGTACTCATTGATTTGAGGAAAATATTATTTTGCTAGATAAAATGTGACCCAATTTCTTATAACCATTTTAATTATTCGAGACAAACAAATAGCTAGCGTATCCAACTTCACTTATCTCTTCGAACTTTGAACAGGAAAAAACACTCACGGACCCTTAATAAGCTTTCCACAGGGATCACAAGTCTGACCAATACAAACAAAGATAATCCGTGCTTTCCTGTTTTCTTCTGGGTGTGTATATGGCCGGTCAGGTGTGGTGGACTTTCACCAGTGGACGATGACGACCGATAACCGTCGATAGCTGGGGTCGAGTCTCGGCGTCCCACAGGGTAACGAACTCGGTCCTATTCTATCTTATACACATGTACACATGCACTCAATTGCGCGCCTTAATGGCCTGTCGTTTGTATCGATTCACGTCGTTCTCTTGTTAAAGAGCCGATACTTATCTGTAATAGTGCTACTAGTTAAGTAGTCAAGTCTTCGATGTTAAAGGTTTTATGAAGAATGTGTTTGTTAAAGTTCGTATTGTATAAGTAACGACTCGTGTTGGGAGCTTTTGATTGAATAGACATTTCGTTTTGCTAATTAGAGGGCGATCGTTCTAGCAAATAAATATCAATTTATCAACCTTTATTTCCTTCAGTTTAAATCCATATTGCTTAATTGTTTGCACACATTCACAAATATATCTTAAATGCAAACACTAAAAGTGTTAAAATCCTCTGTCCAATCCATAGAGTATATAACCACTAGAGAGCTTATAGGCCGATTTCTTCCAAGTACACGACTCACTACCGCGGGCCGGGGGACGAGGAAGAACGCGCGCCTGCAATTGGTCAGTTCAAGGTCAACTTGCATAGGTATGCATATCGTTAGGGCTGATCTATTTGATTAGGGGAAAACAGTCGATATCGATAAAATGGATTTTAACATTATGAAAAATACTCAATTAAAATAATGATATTTAATCAAAAACAATCGATTACAAAAAACGTGTATCCTGTTATTATTGATTTTTAAAATGAATTAATTTGGTAAATGTTTTTCGAATTCAAATTTTAGGGTACTGAATGTATAAATTGCACCTTTTTTTTAAGTCGGTTAAGAGTAGATAGGTATTTTATTGCAGTATTTGAATTGAATAACATTTTTATTAATTTAAATTTTATTATTGTCGATATCAATTTCGGATAATAAAGGCAACAGCACGGGTTTCTACTATAAACACACAAAGGGAAAGAAAGGGATAAAAGAATTAGAATTGTCTAATGAAAGAACGAGACATTTCCAAAAGACATCAACGCGGAAATCAAAACGTGTGCTCTTTCAACCAACCACCATTTTAACGAGACCTCTGCGGTCGCTCATGATCTGATTAAATCAAAAATAATTTTCTTACTGTTTACTTACCGGTGAAAAGTCATGCCATCCTTTTTGTAACTAGATGTTTTAGAATGTTTTCCACACCACTTCACCGCGCATGAAGGCATTTTGATGCGTTATAATTGCATAAAAAGTTTAAAAAATTGGAATAATTTAGCGTGCACACAGGTCTAATACTTGGTCACAACTAAAATGGTTACTAGTACCGTAGCCTATATGTAGGCGACCAAACACTAATAGTTTTCGAGCATCGGGGCACTGTATGCGCAGTCAAGTGGTTATATAGTCTTTGGTCCAATCTCTCGTAGTAATTGTATCACCTGATAAATAAGATATTGCAAAAACTAACTAAACGGTCTCGTTTCAACCAGATATTTCTGGTTTAACAATCAGGTGATAATATTCAATGGTCGCTATACATAATTATATTTGTAATTAAAATTCAATATGACGCCGTTCAAAGGAGCCGGCGCCCGGTTATAAATTCGTAAAGCGTAAGTCATAATTCTCATTGTTGTGTCGCTTGTAATTTACTATTATTTGAGACAGATCGAATGGGCCTTTATCAACAAAAGTTTTGTAATACTATAGCGTATAACCGTTTATTTGATTTTAAATAGACGGATCTACGCTCACCGAATTTATGAATATATTTCCTCGTAGACATCTTGCCGACATGAAGTAAAACAGATCTTAAACTTGGTAATGTTAAAGAACATATTCAAGTGCTCTCCAATGACTACGAAGTTCACGGCAATAAGGCGGTAGATCATTATGATCGGTCCTTTGCAAGGCCTACTAAATCCAAAGAGACTTACTATCTGAGCCGTCATCAAGGATCTCAACACCGGGTAATAAAATTGTGAATAAAGACTAAGGATAACTTGTGGCCCTTCAAAAGGTTAATAGTATGCTTACAGCACAGCCGTTGTTGGTAGCAATTTGAAGTAACTAGCTCAATTAATGTCATTGATCCATTTTAATCAGGTTCCAAATCATCAATTTTCTTCGGTAATTATCATGATTAATGTCATGATAATTATCCATTCTTATTCATAATTTGATCTCTTAATTTTTGTTTACTTACTAATGATTTTCATTACTAAAATATTATATAAAGAAAGACAAATATAAATACTAATTGTTTTATTATATAACGCAATGTTTGTGATTTTTTTTAGTTGGCACAATTGTCGGTGAATACACGTGGAAGGGGCCAATCGCGTTCGGATACACGTGTAGTTTAGTAATTACTAGCTGTTGTCGCGACCTTCGTCCGCGTGAAATTATTATGAAAATATTACTTCCTTATTTGAATCGGATTTTCAGACAAAAATTAAAGAAAAAAATGTTTGTTTTATGTACCGTTTAATATGCTTTCATAAACATTCAGTAAAAAGCTGTTATTTTAAAATTACATACAGATACTTCAATGTTATTTACTTGTATAGATTATTTGTTATATCAAGATAATAATCAGGATAATTATCAGTTTGAACCTTGATTTTGATTAATGATTACATATATCACTTACTTTGTACGCATTAAAGTAGCTGTTTTGGTTCTATTCTTACGACATGCTTTTTAAAGCTTAGTGCTTGATTTTTCAGACTTAACTCTCTAGTAAGAAATTTAAAATGTGTGAAAATGTATCTCTCTTCAGTGTTTTCATTCATGTGAAACTATGTGCTTAGTCAGAGTTTATAATAAACTGTTGTTATAATACCCTGAGTAGCGGTCGTGGTGTTTTGACTATACTGTGATAGTGCTCGATTCATAAAGCCAGTACATACAAGTTCCTCCCACCGATTAAATCGAAAAAGTCATACCAGTATTTGCATCCTCTCTTATCAAAACAATCAAAAAGAAAACTGGTAACGGCAACAAGTAGAAACTTACGATAGTATCCATTGTTTCGGTGTCTGTTATCAGTTCACGCATAGACGTCAAAAGGCGAAGAGAACGCGATTAAAAATCGCAAGGACGCGGCTATTTTTAACGTTTCGCTGTGCTCGAGTGAATGTCTCGGTGCGAGGTGCGTCGGTAATCGTTGCGTGAGGTACGAATCGATACGTCTTGGTAACAGTATTGAAGGGAATCATTTCGTTGAAGGGGTTTTCTGGGACGATAGTTAGGTTTGTTGTGGAACTTGATTCGGGTTCTTTTTCGTAAAAGTCTGGTTGTTGAAACTTACTTTGACAGGAGGGAAATATTGAAACAAAATAACAGACTCAGTGAATACTTACTTACATTTTAATTCAGTTTATTTTGTTTGTTTTACATACAATACAATAAATAAAAACAAGACCAATTACTTCGTTAACATCGTATTTTATCTTCACACGATTTTATTCTTCAAAGGCTACGATCAAATCGAGCAGGGTTTTAACAAAAGCTTCCTTATTGTCAGTCCTATTATGGCAGTAATCATTCTGTAAACCATAACACAATCAGAATATATGAAAACAACAATTATTTAGTCAATTATACGCTTTAGACAGTTACATAGTTAATTCAATCTGGTAATAAGCGGACACAGATACAGAAGAAGTCAATAAAAATCTTATAAGTACTTTAAAGTTTATTGCTCCAAAAATACACCTAACCACAATTTGCATAGACCAATAAATACCCATGACCCTACTACGAATTGTAAAGGAATACTAAGTGGCTCCACTTCGCCAGATGTACTCACGCAAGGACAAGTTTTACTGTCTAAATTTATTATTTCCTGTGAACCGTGAAAGAATTTTATATTACAGTATAAGAGCCATTGTGAACGTCAATCATATTATCTGCATTGTGCATAAAATGGTCGCGGGAAACATAATGCGAACGAGATCAATAAGGAGTTAGGGGCTTAGGGGTCTCGCATGCGTCTCTTGGATCAGGGACAAGCTTTTGAAACTGTAGACGACTTTAGTGGACTTCAACGGTTGATTGATTGATTCGAGTCTTAATAGTTGTTTGAATTGTAACTTTGCCAACTGAAACGTGATTGCGGAACTGCAACTGAAGAGTTGAACTTATTTTAAATTAAAAAGCTTTACGGAAGTAACTGATGTTTCTAAACTTATACGGGGTGGAAGGGACACCGTACCGAAAACGGAAACCACATACTCAGTACATGATTGTGAAACCCCCACATAGAAATTTTTCGACGGTTATTAAAAACAAAAAATCCTACAAAAGTGCAATACCTACACGGTCAAAATGTATGGAATAGCTGTTTTTTTTTAATAACCGGCGAAAAATTTATATGTTGGAGGTTTCAGACTGATGTACTGAGTATGTGGTTTCCGTTTTCGGAACGGTGTCCCTTCCATCCCGTATGGTGTCGTATATTGTTTTGTTAATCTATAAATAAATATGAAAATCACTAAGGTTTATTGTACAAACATCTGCTTTCTATAAAATTTTAAGATAAACAGGTTTTAATAAATAAATTATCAATGACCGCGCCGAATGAATGTTTGGCATTCGAAGTATCCGACAAATTGGCTTCACCCATATATGCGTGTAAAATACGTTTAAGTGTTATTAAAGGTTCTCTGATTTTCTCACGATATGCAGTTGTAGCTTTACGATTTCTTTTTGTTACAAGTTAATAAGGGCTTTGTGTTTTAAAAGTCACTATGTTGGCAGTTTTCATCATCGTAGCTCTATCATAGACTTTAGCTTTCCTCCATTCTACAAGTGCTTTAACTACTACATCTTCGGAAATTGTGTGTAAACCACTGTAGGCACATGCCTAGCTATTTTGGCAATATGTATCGTTAGTCGTAACATTGGAAAAGGGTCATAATCGAAAGCCCTTAAATATCAATCAGGCTTTTATGATGACGAGTCACCATCAGATCACCCTCGTTATACAAGGAGTTAAGACCTCTTGTTACATAGACGATTAATACGCCCATAACCAAAAGTGACGATAATAATAATAATATCAGTGCTGAAATAGCAAAGTTACAGCGTAGAGCGGTAGTGTGATCAATCCGAGTGTATATACTGCTTCGTATAAATTAGTTTTATGTATTTTGGCAGTAATATGCTAACAACTAACGATAACGACCTTACGACCCTTCGAGACGAATGTAGCAATAATTTTGCGACTTCACTACTCAAATATTGTTAATTATTCGATAACGCCTCATTATAATGTACAAGGCAGACGAGAACATTATGCTTTTCATAATATCCATTGTCATAATCCATATTTATATTTGGTCGACACAGCATGTCTTCTTCTTCCATATTTTTCTATTGGTGGTAATGCCAATTTTTACTGTGATTTTATTCATCCTTTTCAAATCCCATATCACCAATATTGTAAGTAACGATAAAACACAGGACATAGACGTAATCTATACCACCACAGACAACGCAGACCGGAAACAGAAACCCGTGCGTAATAAACTACTTAGAACTGCACTGTGTCATTTAATAGTAGCTATTATAGTCTTTGATTGTATGGAAGAAATAATAAATTCATCTGCAGTACCTACGGAGGAGTTACCGAAGCAAATAGATTAGTGTCGTCTAATAAGCGGTGGACTTTGTGTCAATTTAAAGTGGAGTAACGACATTGCTAGTCTCATGCGCATTCGTTCCGATTTTCTGTTTTTATTTTGTATCATAGAGGCAGTTCTTGATTTAATCTTTGGGCTTTTGAGGTGAGGACGGTAAGGTTTTTTCCGTGAATTTAAATGGAACCCTTAAATTAAATTTTAACTTATCTCAAGGCTAGTGTTATGTGTAGTGATTTCACGGTGAAGGAAAACTACATACATGCGTGCAATCCGCACTGGGTGTCCCAGCTGCAACATTGTAAGCTGAAAATGCAATTGATTTGGTTTATTGGACTACTGCCGGTTTTTGAAGGTCTTCAAGATAATTTTAATCGACAGCACAGTCTGCAAACTCACTTACACCATTTTATGTATTCACAGGCGCGTCCATTTTACGATTGAACATGTTATGGCATTTGGTTCATAAAATTTTGATTTCGATCTCTAAATGTTGTCTCGTGAGTCATGGCCTTAACACTCGGAAATTACAATTATCAACTGCTTCCGTGATGATCGGTTATGTAATAAAATTTCAAGGAATTGCGATTAAAAACATTAGGTATTTTCAATTGATCCTGGATATGATCGATCAGATTTATGGTGTTCGCTTGACTTCCAGTAGGAATAAATGCAAAGCAAATAAAATATGTAATCAAGTTTTTGAATCTTCTAATTTACATAGGATTTCGTACAAAACGGTTGATTTTGGATGTGTTTGTAGTACCTACTTAGTATTCTATGTTAGTGACCACTAAAGCAACGGATTAGCCTGTTTGGCTTAACAATAAATTAACTTGTCAGACATGGTTTTCAAGCGTGATCTACAGACATCGATTTTTATTTTAAAAATCCGCCATCTCTTCACATAGTCAATAAAAATTCAATAATTTTTATTTTCTGTTTGTCGACAGGCATGAAAATGACTATGTCTACGGCCCCGACGATGAGCGCACGGGTACACAGGAAAGTGATGCGGGCGCCGCATAAGCGGGCCCACCCGGGTAAGACGCAGCACCCGGGCAAAATGGTGCACGCCGGCAAAATTGCCCACCACCCAGGCAAACTGGCACATTTAGGCAAATTCGGGAAACCCGCGCACTACGCTCACACGCACACCCTGCGGCCGCCTGAATCGTGTGAGAACAGTAACGACAGCGGCCTAGGACCCGATGCCGTCAACAGGTAAGATCCATGTGGTTATACACTCGCTTTCTTATGCAATGTAAATACTTACGGTGGCCACTTGCACGTTGTTCTAACACGTTCGTCACTAATGGTGTTTAATTTGGAGAAGAATAACCTTTATTTGTTCTGTTGCACTAACACTTGCTGATTTAAATGTTTCTAATTGATGTGCTTCGAAATATTAAAACTTTACGCAAATTCGGCGAAGAGCAAAGGAACTAAATGAGTCTTGAAGACGCATTTAAGTAGCAAGGAGTCTAAGAAACTCCGACGAGTACTCGATAATATAAACCTCTGCATCGTCATGTGTTCATCATTTGTCGGACTTATTAGCATGGATATACCGAGCGATAAATAAGATCAGCTGTCAATGGAGCGTTAATATTAAATAGACTCCCACTGCGTTTTTAAACATCATCGTGTTCGGTGATTGTAGATGTAGTTTAATAGCAGTAAATATAATTCCAACCTTATTAGACCTGCTCTTTAAAATTTATATCATTTCTCCCGTCGTGTTTAGCTCTAATCAGAGCATCAGCTGCATCTAAATCTACTCCTCTTTTAACAACCGAAAAAGTTGCATTTTTCCTGGCCTCCATAATAAAAACGTTTCCTACAACGTAAAAATGAAATAGAAAAATCATTAGGAGTACTTACTAAAGAAAAAGCTAAGCCCCATCGCAGACATAATTTGATAACAGAATAATCAATCAACCCGCCTTATCTTTTGCTGAAGTTTAATTTTTCAAAGCGCTATAACCACTTTGATTGCTAAGTTGTGAAACACGTCGACGTCAGTGTCTCTAGTTATCTATTAGTTAACGCTTAGTCACCTAATAAATTGTATAAATATCTAATACATTGTACGTACAGTCCCGCTATATCATCCCGCTATATATATAATCGGATAGCTTCAGGTCTCAAATTCTTGCCCATACGACCTTCAGTGTTAGATATCAGTACGTACTCACGTCGCGTCTCCGTATGCGCGTGAGTATCGCGTGCAGACACGTCCTTATCTATCTGTAACTACTCAATTTTATCGCTAACTAGATTTTTATCGAGTTGTCTATTTTAAGGAGTTAGAATTTAAATATTCAAATGCTCGAGACGATCCTGATAACGAATTCGAAAGAATGTTTTGATGCTTTCTCTATCGTACCTATAAATGAAACCAATCCTGTGATAGACAATGCAAAAAGAAACCCCTGCAATTTCAAAATACATGATTACGGTGAAGGGCCCTACAGACTCACGCCGAAAACCCCCGAGGACAACCGAGATGCGTGAATGTGATTGGTTTCGCCATCTCGTTCTCATTGAGAACAAGTATCGGCGAACCTTCTCGCAGAGACTTCCCGCGTGAATCTGCAGGGCGTATAAGGCTTGCTTCACCTTCAAAACAAAGTTTGCTTAAACAACACAATAAACAAGTCAACTATTTACTAACAAACAATTTGACAAACACTCATTCAGATTCAGATTCAGATTCAGATTTATTTATTTGTAAACATAGGTTACAGATACACGTGAGTGTGAGATGTTACAGTTTTGTTGGTCCTCTATGCTTTGCCATTAGGCGTACAAATATTAACATTTATTTAATTATTTATCTTACAATATTTAAACAATAATTACTCATATCAATTAAACTTATTAAGAAATACAATGTCAGAACAAATACCAAGCCAATATTTCAAAAATGTCACCATTTAGATAAAACAGGAAAAATGTCAAACTTCAAATAATAAAATGTCAATTATTAAATTAATATAGTAATGTCACAGTAACAAATCAAATAAAAAATAATGACGTAAAAAACAAAATAAAAGTCAGATGGAAAAAAGAAACAATAATAATAATAACAACATTAAAATATTGAGCAATGTAAGCAGAAAAAGCTAATGTAATATCAAATTTACTCAATGATAAAAAAAAAATTCGAGAATGTCAGAGATATAGAGCTATACAATTATGATGGTTTAATCTTTTCTAATTATCTAAAGGAGGGATTATAGAATTATCTTCCAAGTAGTCCTTTATTGAGTAATAACACTTATCGATTAAAAGTTTCATGAGTGTCCTTTTGAATTTGTCCAGATTTAATGCTTTTACTGTTTCAGGCAGCTTGTTAAATATTTTTGTGTCCATGCAGAATGTGCTTTTGTTCATTAGGGCAGTTCTCCCATATGTTGTTTCGAGCTCTAGCTTATTTTTGTCACGTAACTTTCTATAGTAGCTTTTGGGAGCTACTTTATATTGCGAGATGTGTGTTTTGACAAATACATTGGTTTCATAGATATACAATGAAGGAAGGGTAAGAATGTTAAGACTTTTGAACAACGGTTGACAGCTGTCGGTGCTATTTAGGCTGCACATAAATCTTATACATTTTTTTTGAGCTCTAAATACAATTTCTCTATCGACCGAGTTACCCCAGTACATTACGCCATACCTAAGTGCTGATGCAACATAGCCATGATATGCCATTAGTGCCGCTTGTAGGTTAACAATCTTTGACAGTTTGTAAAGTACATACGCGAATTTATTAATTTTTTTACAAATTTCGTCTGTCTGAGCTCTCCAGGTCAAATTTTTATCTATTATGATCCCAAGGAATTTGGTGACGGTAGCTGACTCTATTTGAGTCCCTTGATAATTAATTACAGGGATTGTACTCGGAACTCTCTGGTGGAAATGCATAATTTTTGTTTTTTCTAAATTTATAACGAGATTATTTTTTTCAAACCATGATATAATTGTTTCTAAAGTCATATTTATTTCATTTTCATACGTCATAGGGTCGTCGCATTTAACTACTACTGTGCTGTCATCAGCAAATAGTACCATAGGGTGGTTTATGTGGCTGGGAAGGTCATTTATGTACAGCAAAAAGATGGGAGGTCCTAGCACGCTACCCTGTGGTACGCCGTATTTTACTGTCCTGCATTTTGAACGATATGTTTTCTCATGACCACCATTTCGTTTTGTGCAAATTTGTGTGATTTCAACATATTGTTTTCTACTTGTCAAGTAGGATTCTAATAGTTTAAGTATATTCCCCCTAATACCATATATTTCAAGTTTCTTCAACAAAATTGCGTAATCTACATAATCGAAAGCCTTGCTTAGGTCCATGTAGATAGCACAAACAGAATTTCTTTTGTCCACATTTGATATAATAGGAAGGAGAAGATCATGAATGGCCATATTAATAGTATTTTGTTTACGAAATCCCTTTTGTTCTTTGACTAAAATATTTGACTTCTCTAGATATGTATACAGGGATTTATAGATAACTTTCTCGAATATTTTTGATAGGACAGGTATCAAGGCAATAGGTCTGTAGTTTTCCATAAATTTCCTATCCTGTTTTTTATATAATGGTTTAATTATGGAAGTTTTTAGTCCTTCGGGAAAGATTCCATGAAATATACTCAAGTTAATGATATGACTAAGATGTGGAGCTATGTATTGAGCTACTTCTTTTAAAACTTTCGTGCAAATTCCGTCATAGCCAACACTTTTTGTATCTCTAAGTGAGTTTATATGGTATATTATGTCTTGCGGTATAGTTGGTTCCATAAATAAAGAATTAGAGTTTTTTGAGGTCATATGGACTGGTAGTGCCTTATTTTTAGGTTCAGTAACTTGGTCAACATAGAAATTGTTAAAAGAATCGGCTATTTCTAATGGGTTTGTTATTTGTTTTGTGCCTGTTCGTATTTCTGTTATTGGCTCTTTAGGAAGGAAGGTTTTAGAGTTATTGATTACCGTCCATGCCGCTTTCGATTTGTTTTGGGAGGTTTGAATATAATAGTTATTTTGTGATTTTTGTGTCAATGATATAATTTTTTTAAATCTAGCAGAGTATGTTTTGAAAGTATTTTTATTGTTTGATGTAGGGTTATTTCTATATTGCCATAGCAGATGACGTTTCTTTTTACTACATTTTCTTATACCGTTCGAGATCCATTTTCCTTTTTTGTAATAGATATTGTTCTCATCTCGTAAGGAAAACAGAGATTGTAAAAACATTGAAATAGGTCTAAAAAGTGGTTATAGGCCTCGTTAACGTCATCAGTGCTATAGATGTCAGAAAACGTGAGATTCTTTATGCTGTTTTTAAATTTTTCTATATTTTCTTGACAATAATTTCTTCGTTTTACTCGCCAACGCTTTAGAGCATAAGTTTTCTTAACAGGACATTTCAAAAGCTGTGCCGTATGATCTGACAAACCGAATTCTATAATTTCTCCTTTACATCCCCTTACATTATGTGCAATATTGTCTAAGCATGTTCCACTTCTTAGCCGAGTGGGTTGAGAAAATTGTAATTTTAAGTTATAGTTTAACAGTGCATATTCAAAATTCTTAGTATGTATATTTCTTTTCAACACGTTGATATTAAAACACAAGTAGAGTATCATGATATAATACACAAGTAGAGTACACAACTACACGTACATAAGTGATACGAATTACATAAGGTAGTCACTACGCAACTAACTGTTTATGTAATACACAATTGCGAAAAACATACGAAATATTGAATGTAGTGTCAATGACCGTTTTATGAGTTATGTAGCAATTTTATTGGATATCATCTAGTCCCCGTGTTTTAAGGTGTCTTCATAATTGCAATGAATGTAATTGCAGAATTCAGGCTACTTAGTTTCCAAATCCAATCTGATTTAACCTTTTGAACGCCAGAGCATAAACACACGCGCGTGCCCTCCACGCCAAGCCACAATTTCACAGCATACAAAAAAAGTACCTTCAAAAAGAATAGGGATTCTAAAACTTTATCAAGAAACAATATTATTAAAGAGACAAGACAAGAGCTACAATATTTAAGGTATACAAATAAAAACACACAAAAGTAATGATTTTATTGTTTATTTCGTGTTATAGTGCATCGCATTTTTTGTCACACATTTGTGTCGTTGGCGTACAGGGCACGCGCTCGCTTGTCACGTATAGGCGACAATGGCGTTCAAAAGGTTAAGAAAGAGTCTTAATTATGGCCTTACAGTAAATGTAATGTGTAATGTGTCTTGTAGTAATTGTGGTCATAAACAGTTATGAATGTATTTTGTATTATCCCGCGGTTTAGACTTCTATCCTGAGCCTTCGTTACTTTCCAACCTTTCAATATATTAGGGTTTTATCTCGTGATTCTAATGATTGACATTATTTATTTTTTTGACAGCCTGGTTTCCAAAACAAATCCAGTATGATATATCGGGACTGTGTCTTATCGTTGAGTTCTTTTTAGTAAACAACTACATAATTTAATGCCTTTGTGGTTTCTGTTTTCTAAGCTGAGTCTTCTTCATTACTTTACATTCCTATCAGCGTATTAGGCTTTCTCACAAGGTGATTCTAATAATCCAATGCTGTCCTGCTCATCTTCAAATAAAGCCAAAACAGGTTTCACTCCACCAGTATGTAACCTGAAGACTATTACCTATTCTGTTCCCTGAGTCATCTTATACCAAGATTGGCAACTACAAAATACTATACTGCCATCGCTAATCAGCATCTCCATGATAGGTAATGGTTACGGCTACCGTTTGTAGCAGACTACAGGGGAAGCCAGTATTTATTAATAGATATTTACTGACTGCTATGATTGATGATACGCTGGGAAATCACGCGATAAACAAATGATACACATTAGCTACTAACATAAACTGGTACTGAAATACACTATCCTGTAGGTGTAGGTCAAGGCTACGTATGCGTTACTATGTAGAATCAGAAGTACTAGTTCCTTGTGTACTAGAAGAAGCTTGTAATCCGTCCTTCAGAGTTAAAGCCCAAATTATATTTTGTAAGACGGTAATTACGTGTCAACATACTCGTAGGACCGAGCAAAGTGCCAGAATAATGAGAAGCCGTATCACTTAGCATCGCTAGTACATGACGATATGGTAGTAATCAATGTCTTAGGGAATCACCACACTTATCGACGTGGAGTCAGTCGGCTTGAGCCTGTGAGAAGGAGCTTTATGCCATTCTGATTTGATTTGTGTCCATGAAAATAAAAATCATTTACTTCGATCGGTTCAATTCGGACGACATGGCTTAACGAGGCGTCGGACTTTTTGTTTTTATGGTCTTGCTGAGCGACTCAACCAAATATTGCATCGAGTGTAGCCAATCTCTTACACAGTATGATTTTCATCAAATTTCTTTCCCTTCACGTCTAAACACCCAGACTGATGAAAATTATTGACCAATCATCTCTCGCTTGCCTAAATATACCATTTACAAGTGATTTGTACGCTTTCTCTTCCGCATGTGATAAAATAACCGTTATTAGTTTTCCATGTGAAGAAGTTTCCGTTGTACGCCCATCTTGTCCCTTGAAATCATTTGCATATTAATTAATTAAATTAGTATGCATTCTGTTGAAGACTAGCTTAGTCATTACATTAGTTTACCTGAAGAGGTGTGTTTGTATGTTTATAAAGTTGAAATAGACCCACAATACAGAAAATTCCTTGGCGACAATTTCAACAGATTTGCTCTGAAATCTGCATATTCTTTTTTACTGCTTTTGAGTCCTTTTACCTTTTCTATCTCTTGTAAGGTTGTGCTTCTCATGTTCTTAATCCTTGTAGATATCTATAAAAGCTCTGGGTTTAAATACATACAATCAAATGCAGCAAGTCAAGTACTAAAATACATAAATTCCTATTAAGCAATGAACAGGTTTTATCAATCCTAGGCACATCTACTGTAACAAACTCAGTAACATCTTTTGTTCAGTGATGATCATTGTTGCCAATTCGTAACCAATTTTACAGTTAACATTGTAAACTACATTAGATTAGTCTACTTGATCTAACAGACGTTCTCAGCGGTGCGCTAACGCACCTCACGCTAATATATTTTTAGCACGTTTCGCGGCACGTGAGAGTGAGTCGCCTGACACGCATCACGCTGTTACTTCATCGTCAGGCCGAATAACATAATAGTAATTAATTCATTTAAAATATATTTTGACCTGTCAAGTTTTAGAATGCTGGCCTGCTTTCTGTTTGTAGCTCAAGATATAAACTTTAGCGATGTAGGAGCGATGAACGTGAGCCATTGAGCAACATTACAAATGCTTACGACTTCACTGCTTGAATTTTAATTCGCCATAGCATGACTCCTTGAAAAATCACTATTTCACTAGCGTAGTAAAGGTAACCTCGCAAAGGCCTGTCTGGAAAACGACAAATTAATGGCCGATGACGGGAATAACTTCAATCACTTCAAATTTAACTAAAGCCATTAATGGCGTGTGCAGATTATCGGACACTTTGGAGGAGTGGGAACACCCGGAGTTGAAAAGACGACGTGGGGACACTGAAGCGGCGGTTAAGCTAGAATGCGACGACGCGAACGACGCGTACGCTTTCCGCGCGCCGGGCGCGACAGACCCCGCATCAGTGCCCGCGCCGCCCGACGCCCCCGCCTCTACGCTTGCGCCGCCCCTAACCGCTCCAGTGTACGTTGATTTTTTTCTTAGAGAACATTTTGTTCTTGAAGGTAACATTGGATCACACTCTAAATTCATTCACAATTTGGTGTTTCTGTCCCTAACCTATCATTGGAATATGAAGAAAAAGCATGTATCCTGGATAGGGGTAGATCCGGGGACTCCAGAGTGTCCTATCGAAGATTTCATTTGTACTGACGTTTTGATACCGTCTATGATGAATAGTGGTTGTAATAACTGGTTGCTTGAAATGCGTTGTGCAATGTCACGAGCATATCCATAAATCCGCATGTTCACCGCATGTAATTGTCGCCTCGGCTGTGTGTTCGTTACTGGTGACGCACTGATGGTATATACTTACTAATGTACTGTTGATTGTTTATTGATCTCCTCAAGATCATGAACACACATTCATTTGTGTTGTTTTTTTTTTCACGTTTTTGGAAATAAGATGCCATTCAAAAGTGACTAATCCAAGGTGTATTTGCAAAGATGTGGAATATAACTAGACACTTTTCATTCAAGATAATTCATATCAATGTCGATTTTTTTACAGAATGCGAGCGGGTTGCAGTATATCTAGTCCAAACACAGCTGAAACTCCCGGCAAGAGGTTCCAGGACCCCTACAGATCGTGCGGGAAACTAGGCAGCGGGGGCAAATTGGCAAACAAGTACCCTGGAGGGGGGAAATTAGTTGGTGCCGGTGGGAAGTTAGGGGGCAAACTGGGAGGGAAGTACGGAGGTAAATTGGCACAGGCTATGGCGCGGAGAAGAGCGCTAGCGGCCATGGCACAGGGTGGCAGACCAGGGTTAGCGGCGCCACTGTCCAGCAGGTCGAGAGACGGCACGGTGGAGCTACAGATACTGTGCCAGCCCGAGACACAACACAGAGCGAGGTAACTATCGTATTACCTTTACTCGAAAATCCTACTAAATAATCTGGGCTTAAAATACAACCTGGCTTGAACTACACGCCACCTTATCAATGGGAATCCGAAGAGGTGCAAATATTTTCCCCTGATTTCAAAAATGTTCAACATTCTCAGATTCTGTTGCTTTCACAAAATCCATGACTTCCTAACATGTGCATTCCTATTCCAGATATCAGACTGAAGGCAGCCGAGGCGCTGTCAAAGACAACTCCGGGAATGGCTTCCCAACAGTCAAATTAGTTGGTTACGACAAACCAGCTGTACTGCAGGTAAGTTCTTCAACAACATCAAACATACCTACCAACCTTATGCCCCTGACATATCTTGGTTACAACCCATGCCCCTAAAGTATCGCATTTAACATTTGTAGGATTCTAAACTCAAAGATCATAAACCTTCTTTTTGGTCTCATATCGGCAATCATTGAACACTTGTGAAGATTTTCAATCTTATACTAGAAGATTTGAGATGACTCAATACTTGAGAGACTTCGCTTCATCCTTCGATTCCTTGAAAGTCGAAGGTTATCACGTGCACGGCAATAAATCAATGGATAACATCAGCTAGTCGTGAGTGGAAAGCCAATCTCGATGAACTATCGTGTGGTTGGGTTTACCATCACTGTAATTGAGGAGGGTTAACGATATGGAATATTTTAATACTGATTTATTTAGGTGTATGTTTTATTAAACTCTATTATTAATTAAGTGTGATGGGTGGTAAAAGAGCATTAGCAAATGGCAATACTTTTACGGTTTAGTACACCCTCAGCAACCCACACCGCTGACAACTTCACTCAGCTGACATTGTTGCCATACCTTGTCATAATTTTCATATAGCTCATTATCATTGTTGGCATTAGTATTCAATTAAGCATTGAAATCTAAGCAGAATAATGACTATCCCACTAATACCAGAGTTGAAGATCATGTGGCCCAATTATTAGGCTCGGCACAGCACGTCTTTTTCATCCATTAGTAGCCACCATCTCATTGAACACAATTCATCTTTCACAAAATCCAACCATCTTTTCTTTGGTAGACAACATTCATACATTGGTTAAACCGAATGAACCGGCTGCGACCTGGTTGCGGACATCGGACTTTGCCACATATTTCTGTACCCTTAAACAATATTTTATTAATACTGACCTCATCTTCCTCAGGTATTCATAGGCACAGACACAGGCAGAGTAGCGCCCCACATGTTCTACCAAGCGTGTCGGGTGTCCGGCAAGAACTCCACTCCTTGCAAGGAGAGGAAGGAGGATGGTACTGTCATCATCGAGATCGATCTGGAGCCAGCCAAGAACTGGCAGGTCACGTGCGACTGTGTTGGGATACTCAAGGTTAGTTGAAAGAGCTTCGGAAAAAGGATAATAAGGTTTTTTAGGAATGGTGGAGTTTCCCTTTGATGGGATCAGTTCCATCCATACAACTCTTCTTGGGTTTTGCGGAAAAATCACTAGAATTTAGTCAAAGCTATGATGGACCATTTCTGTTGTTATATCTTGTGGTATCTAACTGAAGCATGTTTGCAAGACAACCTATCTATTCATCAGAATCTTTCAAAACTTCGTTGTGATTCTATATAATATGGAATTGTGGAAAATTAAATTTTCTTAGTGTTTCGATTACTGAATCTCAATTCAAATTACAGATCAGCTCCAATGGCATCTTTCTTTAATATTCTCCCAAAACTATTTCCTACCGTTACATAGTTTTTATGACTCAAAAAAATACGTACCTACCTTCCAGGAGCGCAACGTAGACGTGGAGCACAGGTTCGGCGAGTCGCTCGGCGGCGGCGGCGCGCTGGGCGGGGCGGCGCTGTCGCGCGGCAAGAAGAAGTCCACGCGCTGCCGCATGGTGTTCCGCACCGACATCGTCAGCGCGGCCGGCCATGTGGAGACCTTGCAAGTGTGCTCCACGCAGATCATATGCAGTGAGTTACTAACATACATATATCGTTCCCGATGGAAAACCCTGGCGTGATGACCTAGAGCTATTTGTGGGAGTTTGAAAGGAGATTGCCACACACAGGGATAGATCAAAAGCTATAAGCCTTCACACACAACAGCAGTGACATAATACAAGTGGGAAGGAGAAACAAACGTACCGGTCATACACGTGTTACCAACAAGGTTAATGTTCAAGGCCGTTTCCACTCACACGTTTTAGCTTATTAGGCACTTGTGACACTATAATCAAAATAATATGCTCAAAAATATCCGGTTGATATTTTTATGAGCAGGCAAAGTGATTTTAGTTTCATCTGTACTATGATGGGGTGACTTTAAAGTTACATTAAAATATAAAAAATTGTAACTTCCATAGCAATTACTAAAAGTCATTTCAAATCAATTCTAAATAAAGAAAACAATGACATGAATAATTTCGCTAATCAGATTGCATTCCAAGGTAACGTTGCGTTGCTGTGCAGGTAAATTGTATAATGTTTATAAATAGTAAATAATGCTTGTGATACGAGTATAATTATATCGATAAGAGTTTTGGCATAATAATAAATGGCCTCATACTCGTGTCATTTATTTGCATCTCAACACAGTCGAGATTCTAAGTAATCGGCAAGAATCCGAAATGAAACAAAAAGGTTTAAGTACATACTTACAAGTGCACGTTACACATATGCCTGATCTTTTGAACATGGACATAACAGACACCAAATTTTGACACTCACTTTTTCTTATCTTTTGTATGTGATTTATCTTTTATATGCAGTGATCGGAATAGGTAGAGCTAATGTACCTAAAGTTCAAGGAACAGAAACGAAAAGTGGAGACTTACGATAATTTTTTTTGCTACCTGTTCCTTGAACTTTAGGCACATTAGCTCTACCTATTCCGATCAATGTTTTAATGTGATTGATCTTTTATAAAAAAAACCATTTGTAGTTATTTTTTTTAATTTTGCCAAAAAATCACACAATTTTAAAAGTGTTATGTTTCAATCCTAGAAAAAGTCTGGTGTACCAAGTTTCAAATCTAAACACTTTCAGCGGTGAAAGCTGAAAGTATTAAGTTGAGCTATGCACATTTTTATAATAACTTTTATTCTATAACCACCTTCTTCATCTCCCCAGCCCAACCACCAGGCGTCCCGGAAGTGTGCCGCAAGTCCCTGGTGTCCTGTCCCGCCACCGGAGGCCTGGAGCTGTACCTCCTCGGCAAGAACTTCCTCAAGGAGACGCGCGTCGTGTTCTGTCAGCGACAGGACGGCCGCACGCACTGGGAGGAGGAGGTGGCTCCCGACAAGGAGTTCTTACAACAGGTATATTATCAGAAAAAAAAAACATCTTTTTTAAGCGACTGGCCTTGTTATTTTCTCCTCCAGGGAGTTACTCTGATCTGATTTTTGTCGTCTATCGACAGAAAATTATAAGATTTCGTACAAACTCCTTTAGGGGGTGACTTCTAAAGAATTTCTAGTTTTGTTTCATCTAAGCCACTTCTGATAAATTCCAATCGCCTGGTAACATGGGATAGTTTGTATGACTCTTATATTTGAGTGGATACTTCTTAAACTGATAATGTAATCAGTTTTGCCACATTAAATTAACTGGCGAAACTCCACAGAAATATAATAAAATAAAATTATCTTCGTTTTTTTGTGTAGACATCCATACCCAACACGTCTCAAGGTTTCGCTAGTGTTATTTTTTTTTTCTAGACAACAAGTTATTATGCAGCTACAATTACTATTTTATGAAAGTGCAATCAATGCACATTTTATTGTATGTATATTTTAACATTATCTAAAAAGTACATACATACGCATATAAAGTTCAGATTTCTGATGATTTAAATTGTATTTTATATCAAATTATATTTCAATCTACTGTTCGATATAAGACTTCGGCGTAGATATTATAATACTTCTCTCAAGCACCAGCAGACCGTTTATTTTTAATCGACTTGAAAAAAGAAGAGGTTCACATATAAAGTTGTCGTTTGTGCAGACGCACCTGGTGTGCTGCGTGCCGGCGTACGCGCACGCCGACATCGCGGAGGCGGTGGCCGTGCAGCTGTTCGTGCGCTCGGGCGGCAAGGCGTCCGAGCCGCACGCCTTCTACTACACGCCGCCCGCGCACGACACCGGCCCGCAGCACTGCTCGCGCCACCACACGCAAGGTAATATTAGCACTAGTAACACGGTACATGATACGCTTGGGTGTGCTTGGATATACGACCTTTTTTATGTCTAATGCGTGGACAAAAAAAAATGTAAAATCATGGTGCGTTTTTTGGAATAACAGCAAAAAATACCATAAAAAGATACAAATAGAAAGAAAACAATGCATTTAGTGCCAAAAGTGCATCAGCTCATTATTTTAGACACTGATTTTCATCTGCAGCCCATAAATAGTATATGTAAAATTGACAGATAAAAAACAAGTTGTTGGAAATTTCGTAGAAAATACAAGTAACCATTTTGCATTTCTTTAATATTGAAGACAATTTTAACTACATGCATATTCTCAAAATACACCTCCACGCATTGACATTAAAAAGCCCGTTTTCGCATTTCGGATACATTCATAAGTTAGAACCGTCACGTCCTATTCGATGTCTAGATGTACTCCATGTATGCACGAACATATAAATATTAACATACGCTTATATATCTGTGTGCAATACAAAATTGCTGTCAAATAGTGCAAGGCTTTTGTAAACTTGTGTTTTTCCATTACTCACAAATCTATGTGTTATTGTCAAATGAGGGTAATTCAAAAGCCTGCAAATTAATTATTCTTGAATAAAAAAAAAAGGATAAATCCAGAATAATCTCCAGAAGCATTTTCTATAATGTTTGTTTCTTTTAATTTTGCTACTGTATTATTATTTTTTAATAATATCATAACTTGCAGTTTTTATTTACCCGATTTTACGTACTTTTCATTTAATTTGGACAAAGTTACAGACAAGATATCTTCTTACAACAAAAAATTGCAATATCAAATCATATAAATTATGTTGTAACGTATGAGAAATATCTAATATTGAAGTGTATCAAAAATCAGTCATTCACATATAAACATTAATATTCACAACACTCTAAATGTTTTTCATATTTTCTTCTTTAATTATTCGTTCTATATTTTGTATAATAATAAGTTATCTTAAAAGATTAGGCTTACACTCGTTGAATTGAACACAAACACATTTCTCGGATCTTTGCGGTGGTCAAAAACATATCATCGCCCAGCAATTTTCGAGTATCGTTGTAACAAACGGACCGACAGACCTGGTCAATATTATTTATATATAAAATAAATATAACTGGTATTTGTATTGCATAAACTTTGTCCCTGCATGAATCATTTGTGGTCAAAAATGTTGCTTGCAAAGCTAATTATTTGCTTTTTATCTAATATTGCTTATTATCATTGCAGACTAACTTATACTGTAACATAAAAATATGAATTAATTTTACATTGTATTTTGGAATCTGAAAGCATTGCATTAAAACTGAATTTGCTTTAGAAATATTTAGTATCATTTCGCTTTTAGTATGTATCGCTTACCCTTTTATGACTTGTGCGATTATATATTAAAAAAATTGCTATATGATAAAAATATGTCAAAATAAGCAATATTTTCGTTAATGATCATTAAAATACAAATATACGTATACAATAAAATTTTTGATGCAAAAGAAAAAATAAGTATCAAGAATAAAAGCATAAGCGACACAATGAAACTAAATAGAAACATTTGATTGCCTTATTGCACTGTAACAAAATGTTGCTTGGATCTAACCACGCTTATCTACTGAAGCATGTATATAACACTGCGGTACATAGTTATATGATAATAATACTGAAAGTTAAGATATATATTTATAGAGATATTTGGAAGAAACGACTGATGCGCGAATTGCGTACTCTTTCTTTTTTCCCTTCTGTTCAAGCTAGGTCTGTCTAGGTAGCGAGCACTGCCGACGCGCGCCGCCGCAGCTGACCGCGCCAGCACGGTACTGACACGCACACGCACACACGCACAGGCACACACGCACAGACATACATCTACACCTTACAGAAACAACACACTCATACAATTTTGTTTCAACATTCTTTGTACGCACTGTCGATGTTTTCTTGGTCGGTTTGCATATAGGTACTGTAGAAAAAAATGTTGATATTTTTCTGTCTTAGATTATGCATTAATTACTGTAAATTATATGTTGTCATACCAGCACTCGTTTATAAAAAAAAATGGAAAGAACAGATTATTATTCTTTGCCTGCTTTGAAATAAATGCCTTGAAACAATTAATAAATACACTTAATTGTAAAAATTCTTTTATGAAAAAAAAAAACATTATATGGACAAATTCGTCGACAGTGCACTATAATCACACAAGCAACCAAGACTCAATACCGAAAAAACACACAATGAAAAAAAAATATCCAAAGACGACGCAAAGTCAATGGAAAATGAACTTAAATACTTTAACACAGAGCTCACTTGCCAGTTACACTGACCTTCGCGTAGGACAGACTGCACATCCCCCCACACTTTAGATAGTACTTTATTGCGTACTGACCCTATGTTGTATATAATTGTATGTTTTACTCCGATTCAACTGGTTTTCTTAAAAATATATGTAAAATGTTTTCTTCTGTGAAATTTTGACCGTTTTCAACGTAATTGGTGAATTTATTTTATTTAATAGTACCTTATCTACAAAAACACAATATGACTATTATCATTCTATGAGACTTAATATATAGTTTAAAACTTTAGTTAGGTTTACTCCTCTAAATTGACTGTACTACTAATACGGAGTTAGGGTGTTACCACACCAATCGATCGATCGACATCGGTCGACGTTGATCGATTGCTTTTGCTGATCGGAGGATACCGAATGGTGAAGAAAAACTGTCGATCGACTTCGATAATCCATTCTACCATCGATCGATTGGTAACACCCTTACACTACCTCGCGCTGAAAACGTTAAAGATTTGCACCAAAAAAAAAACCAGAAACGCTTTATTGATACCAAACAATAACTATCAAGGAAAAGCCTAAGCAGGTCTGTCTGAAGTCTTCTAAAGAACCAGACATCTTAGAAAACCGTAAAACCTGGATTACAGTAAGCTTCGCTCGACACATCAATTTGTCGATCATCATTTCGATGTATCTTTCGAAGCTATAGTAGCGTTATCTGATTATGATAATCTGGTTTACTTGTATGATAACGGTAGAAATACAAACAAAAAAAGATAAGAATAATATTTGATTAATTTTGATGTTGTGATAAAACTCATTCATGTCTTATGATTTTAGTATCGATTGATATTTTATGAATTATGTAACAAATATACAAATGAAAAAAAAAACCAGTAAAAATAACAAGTTTATAAAATAGTTTTTTACATAATTCTGACATTTACATGGCTATTAATATAAACTGGATATGACTAATAAAAAACAACGAGGAATACATATTTCATAACATTAGACACTTCCTCAAAATATATCTGCTTTTAATCAAAACATAATTTTTTGCACTGCATCAAAGACAATCATTTCTAAAGTAACATCATTTACTGTGGAAAACACGCCTATACTACTGAGAGTTCCATCAAGACATGTTATAGAACATAGACACACGTGATTTTTACCACGTTCTATGCGTCCATAGACTAGTCACCTGTGTCGATTTCAACTTTAGATATTCTTCTAACGAGTAATCGTCCATTAAGCTGGGTTCACATGCATTGACTTAAGTCGCTGTCGATTTCTAAATCACATGTCCGCACACAAATTTTGATATCGATAGGTAGCAACCAATTTGCTGTCAGAATCTATGTGTGGACGTGTAGTTTTAAGTCACTAGCGATTAAAGTTACGTGTGTACCCAGCATTAAGTTAGGTTCGCACTAACAGGCGTATCTTCCGTAGGCAATGTGTTCGGGCCAGTTGTTTCGGAGCGTGTATAGGGCGGGGTCGGTACGTGTGTCCGGGTCTCTCCGAAGCCCTACTGACGTCTCTCTGTCGTTAGGTGGAGACGAAGCCCGACCTGTGCTGCTGTGGGGAGGAGGCATGATGCCTCCGCCCTCGCTGCCGGTGCGCAGGCCTTCAATCATTGTGCCCGACCCGCACTCGCCGCAAGGACTTAAGAGCGAGGTATGTACTTACTCAACTCAAAATAATAAACTAACAACCAAACTCCTTCCTTTCACCCCTCCCCCTCTTCTTCACTTTCTCCCTTCAATGAATCCAAAGGTTTTCTTTATAAGGTAAGACCACAGATTGTGACACCTTAGGTAAACTTTCTACAATAACATTTGTTTTTCATATGGTGTACACAATAAAGAGTTACCTTACCGAACCGTACTTAATTGAATAATTATGACGCGTTTATGAAAGTCAAAAATTATGATGGCTTGATTAAAATTGATTAACCAGTCCAAAAATTGGAGAAGAATGAGCAAAAAGGCGCAATGGTAACTCTTAATTTATATTTTGTTTAAATATGACATATCAAGCTTTAAAAAGAATCTTTTACCCAACGTAAGTGACTGAGATGACACATTTCTAAAACTTTATATGCCATAACTGTTTTCTGTACATACTAGATATTAAATTGTATCCCAGGTGTTAACAATCCATAGCGAGGTATTCTTCCTCCCTTCCCTTTGGACGAGACACTTGGTTTGTATCTGGCAGAATTTCTCAAAAAAGAGCTTATTCTACTCTTTAAGAGAACTTCCATAAGGATGCAACTTGAACAAACATGTTTATTTATTTTAAATAGAAAAGAAGGAAAACCGACACTTCACTCGACCATCTCCTTGACACCATCTTAAGCAATGATGGTTGTCATAGGCCAGCCCAAAATATCCATTTCAACAGAGTGAGTTCAGTAGACTTGTGGATCAAACTATCATCATCAAATCATCCAACTAGACCATAGACATGGAAAAAATAAAACTTCGTATAAGAATGAAACTGGGCGTAATATACGTCCTAATTCTGCTAATGGCGCGTTAGGAGCGATAGTTCCTTTCCTATACAAAATGTTATCCATTTTTCTACGCCCAAGGCTTTCTTTCACTGCACATCGCTAAATACGTTTACCTCTAAAATAAGTTAAAACGTCGTTCTTTTTCTGTCAATCGTTTCAAAATGATAGAGACAGAATGACGTTTTATATTAAAGCTAAACGCAGTGAAGGGTTTATTCTCGTAAAACAACATTTATGAATAAACCAAAATTATTTAAGTGATTTGTTGTGTGATTAGGCCTAAGTCTAATTTAAAAAAAAAGTCTCCTACATGAAACTAAACTCTTTTGTTTGTCTGCCAGGTCGCAGACGAAACCAGCCAGCATTCGCTGGCAGACGGAGGCGAGTCGTCGTGTGGAGCCGACAGCCCGGACAAGCCTATGAACATATCCGATGAACTGAACATTGTGGACCTCAGGCTCAAGTCCGAGATGTCTAGGGACACGCAGAGCCAGGTAACTATTTGTTTGTTTAAACTGTATGCACATTCAGTAGTGATACATAGGCGGAGTTAATACCACATGGTATTCTCTCCCAGTCAGCCTTTGGGTAGATACACAGATAACCTCCTCTAGATTGCGCAAAGAAGGCAACTTATGCTCGCCGCACATTTGTGACTTAGCACTAATAAAACTCGATGCGCGTATCTATCTCTTCAGTGTTGACTAGAAGTTAGACTCGTGATGACGCTAACAATTTAGAGAATTAAATATATATGAAAGTTTGATTGTTACGGTTAACTTAAAAAAAAAATACCTATGCTGTTAAATGGTGAGGAAAATTATCCAGGACCTTGAGTTATAAAAAACAATGGGATAATATCCAACTGTTAGTAAAATTATAAAATCAACCATTTTAGAAAGAGCTCAACTTATAGTGGCTGAGTCTTGATGTCTTTCCCTTTCACTCATTTGGTACTATTGTATTACTTTTTCCCACAAAACTGATAGTGTCACGAGCAGTGATCGGAATAGGTAGAGCTAATGTGCCTAAAGTTCAAGAAACAGAAACGAAAAGTGAAGACTTTCTTTACGACAATTTTTTTTTTTTCGGAATATTTGTTCCGAATGTTGGAACATTACTTAAGTACAACTAAAATTAATAAAGTAAAACAACTATCGAATACATTTACTGTTTCTGTTAAAAAAAAAAGTGCACGATTGTTATTGTTTAAAAAATGAAGGCAAGGAGTATCTTCGTTTGAACGCCGTAAGTAAGTGCGGAAGCTAATTTAATTTTCATACCAGCTTTAATAGTTAGAACTAACAAGGTAAAAAAAACTATGGGTTTTCATACCATTTATTCATTTTTTACAATTATTGGAACTAAACGTAATTAGAAATCAACCTCAATAATTAAGATAGTTACCAATCTTAAGACTCAGTCAGAATATTATATATTATTCCGTTGATGTTGAAAGTTGTCCCTTAATCTGAATCGGTACAGTTTTCATCAGGAAAGGAGTTTTCTTTGTCATCGCTAGATTTATCTTCTTCCGGAGAATTAAATTAAATTATGAACAGTTTTTCCATGTTATCTATCTTCAAACGATTTCTTTTTGCACTTAAAATCCATTTATAGGTAGAGAAGGACCTTTCAACATCAACTGAAGTTATAGGTACATATTTATAGTACGACAATGATTCATTTTCATGGTCAAGACCTTTTTCTATATTGTCACAAATGTCTCTTAATGCATCTAGATCGGGCTTTCTTTTTGTGACGTTTTCTAATTTTATTTTAATTGGTTCAGACGACCACCAGTTTAGAACAGTTCTTGCTTCGTCAAATATGTGTTCTTTACCTGAATTAATAACAATAGAAAACGTATCTACTGGCTTTTTGAGAACGTTCTCCTTGTTGTCGAAGTCGGTTAAAAAGGAAAAATAATGAATTCAATTAGACTGTACTGATTAATAAATAACATTATTATTATTAAATGTACTTAACTGATTCCGAGATATTTCCGAGTTTCAGAAAAAAATATTCGGAAAAAAAAAATTGTCGTAAGGAAGTCCCCACTTTTCGTTTCTGTTCCTTGAACTTTAGGTTCATTAGCTCTACCTATTCCGATCACTGGTCATGAGCAATACGTTCTTGCTTATCGATAAATAAAATATCGATGCCTTCGATATTTTGTTGTTTATTTGGACAAAATAGTTAAATTAAAATATAAATACATACAATTTACGGTTCATTCTGAAAAAATAATCAAATTTTGTGCGAATTCAACCGTTAATTAAACCAATGGCATGTAAAAATGTTAAAGTTAAATCTTTGTTCATTAGGAATATCTTTACAATATAAAAAGGGAACATTAATCTGTTTAAAAATACATATATATCGACGTCACAATCTACATTAAGTGTCATTGTCCCATCACTACGGCCGGTGACGTCACCTTGAAATAGCCAATCGGATTGCACTTGTCACTCCCCGCGCACCGCGTGCCTACCGCTACATTTGGTGAACTCGAATTCAAACAAAATGCTTATGATACGGAATCTAGAGGAGGTTATCTGTAGGTAGATAGGATAACATTATGATGGATTTTTTAATACTTTATTATGAAATTCTTCATTTTGTAATGAAATTAAGTGTCATGTCTTGTCTGTTTCCTAGGTCAGCTTTGTGAGCGGCTACGACAGTATGAAGCTGTCTCCCAGCACCCCCGCGCCGAGCGAGCCCCCTTCCCCGCTGGCGTCCTTCACGCAGCAGCTGCAGGCCATACAGAACCAGGTGCAGACCGACAAGATGGTGGAAACTGTCACCGCCGCAATCTTCAACACGGACGACAACGCGCCGCAGATCTACCCCAATATGATGCAGCCCATAGACCCCATGAGACAGCTCATCTCATCCAAGAGCGTGGATCCCCTAGAAACAGACATGAAACTCAACCCTGAACTCATGATTACCGATACCACCATGCAGCAGAACGAGCAAAGACTGATAGCGTACAAGCAGATGCAGGGCAGACAGGAAGAGAGCTTCAACCCTTTCGGAGCCATCACCAAGCTGGAGATGGGCACCAGTCAGATAGAGCAGAGGTTGGCACAACAGTCCGCGCACATGGAGGCGTTAGTCGAAGACGCTATGAAGGCTACGGCCGCCATCCTCCCCGACAACACGAAACTCGACGAGCTGGTGAACTCCAGGGTAGACGATCACCTGTCCGGGTCGTCCACGTCCCCGCCGCACGCGTCCGACATCCTGCTGAGTCCCCACGCCGCCGTGGGCGCGCGCGGGCCCGAGCGGCTGCACGCGGCCGCGCGGCCCGACGCCATCCTGGACCCGCAGGTGGCGCCCACCATGCTGTGCGAGCCGCAGCGCCGCGCCGACCAGGACGACCTCATGCTCATGCAGGACCAGGTGCAGCTCACCTCCGTCAAGACGCCGCCTGCAGCCGTCAAGTCCATGATACTGAACGCGGCGGCCGAGATCCTCACGTCAGACTCGACCATGAACGCTCTAGTGACGTCGGCGATCAACACCGCTAACATATTGACCACTGAAAACGCTGCAGGATCGAGCGGGATGCAGACGACCGACTCTGCCCAACCGCCGGCCGAACCCGCAGGCGAAACTCCTCTAGTAGCCATGTCTCAGGCTGTATCCCAAGCTGTGACGCAAGCCGTATCTCAAGCAGTCTCTCAAGCCGTGTCGCAAGCCGTGACGCAAGAGATGACGGCGCCCGTGCAAGGTCTCACAGACATGAGCGACCAAGACCTCCTCTCGTACATAAACCCCAGCACATTCGATCAGGGTGAGTACATGGACGTATATTATAACTAGTCAGACAGCCGCGGCAATCCGAACTGCAACCAGCTTACGATGTTCGGATTTACTCCAGAATATGAACAATGTAAATATACTGTATATAGTAAGTTAGTACGTACAATAGTTTATTGTTTTAAGTCAAGTTTCATTGATTACGTTTCAGGTTCGGATTTACGAGGCTTTCTTGCATTATCATTTGTTAAACATTCTTATAATAACTGCAGTAGTTTTAGTTTAATAACACAATAATTTATTAATTCAAAAAAGGTTCTACTATTTTAAATTAATAAATTATTACATGGCAACTTTATTTTACTTTTAATTTACTTATATCAATTTTTGTTTGGTATATTTGAAGATGAATTGTGAATCAAAATTTCGTTGTTTGCTGCATTGATTTCCTGTACAATACTACTTGCATTATGTCACGCTCCAATAAATAAATGATAATAGTTGTTTCTAACAAATGACCAATTTTATTTATTGCAGTGTAAGGCCCGCGTCGCTGATACCGAACGCACGCGCGGGACACTTGCCACTTGCCTACTGAATGCATTTCTTGTGTCGAGGGCTCAAAAGCAGTTTTTATGTGAATTTTTAATGGATGTCAGCGTAGAAAATAAAGTATTTAGAATAGAAAATATAATCTCCGGATGTATGAATGTTTGTGTTATTATGGTTCTCAAGTTGTCCTTAGACAAGTGTTTGGACGTCAATTAATTCATCATGTGAGTCAGTATTACAGGGCAAATCAATTGTTTGAACACTTTGGAACCGTTGTGGGTCATCTAAAATGTGTGTAGTAACATATGTATTTATTATATGGGGATATACCAGACATTTGTTATATTAATGTACTATCTATAAGTATACACCTACACCGACTATTATATCGAAAAATCCTATATTTATATACCGATATACTCTAGAAGTGTGAATTTTAGATCTTATACATGAACGATTGTTTAACTCAATGATTTCAAACAATTCGAAATCGATTGTATGTATAATGTATTTGAGAAACGGAATATACGTGGTCTTGTACGTATGTTTATGTATGTATGCACGAATATCGAATTATTGTAAATAGTGTCATGATTGAGTATACATGTGCGGCGCCGAGCGGTCCTCCATTAGAATAACCCTGTCTGTATTAGAAATGATAATTTACGATTTCTAATTTTGTCTCAGATTACGTGAATTTAATGAAACTTCAGAATTGGACAGCCTTCTACAGCAACAACTGCGTCGGTTATACCTGTTGATTGATGATCGATGTTCTCCTCGAATCTGGCAGCCGACACCGTTCACAGTCCAGCTAGCATGAGACTTACGCCCACTCTGGGGCCGTCTCATAGCCGATCGACCAGTTCTGTCTCCATCAATCGCTCTGGTGGGACCAGCGGTGATCTGATATTAGCCTAAGTAACCATTAATCGGTTTATCTAAGTCTCTTCAATAAGTTAGGATCCAATCCGCGCATATTTATTGACTGCATGGCCTACAAAGGCTAGATTTCATCTAGAATCCTAAAAAGTCTTGAAAATTTTTGATGCATACAATAAAATTATCATTTCTTTTACGGGTTTTTCACGCTATTATTCCTATATAGAGTCCATTGGGCTAGGGTTTAGGCAATGTTACTGAGATCTGAGCATTACAAACGTGGAAATAACATTCAAAGTACTGCTGTTTTTTTTTTCTTGGTAACATTTCTTAAATCCTAATCATTAGACTGCAGCCAGGTGTGACTGATAACAATCATTTGCAACGAAAAGTGAGTGAGTTGGTATATTTCACAGTCGATTATTTCGGATGTGGAAACATTATTTAAAACGTTTCTATCTGAGTCATGTCTGTCTGCAGATTTGTTTAAGTATAATTTACTGGTTATTAAATACAAGCGAATAGTCAGTGTATAAATTTACTGATACATGCAAAGATTATAAACATAATTATGTATAGGCCGTGTTAATTTTCTCAATTCCTGTATTAAGATTTAGAAAATTAATACAGCCTAACAGGTTATACACTGACTACCCGTCTACCGCCGCGCCATCTTTGTTCATCAGAACAGAATCCTTTAAAAAACTGTGAAGTGCTTCCGAAGCAACGAACACAAATCTAAATTATATATTTACAAGCTTTAACAATATACATGTTTCCGACTATACACAACGAAAGTAACCCCCCACTCAATAGTATACACAAGAGACAACTTCACATAATGTAAAGTATATTTTTATATGTTGTATATGATTGTGATATGTAACTGAATATACATATTAATCAACGTAGTAGTGATTTTTTTTATAAGTGTAAGGAAATTGTACTGATGTGATGTTAGAGCAAAGAGTATATTAAAAAAAATATGTTATGAACTTTATTATTAATTAAAAATGAGTTTTTTTATAGAGTCGAATGCTACATATTTGTGCCATTTAAATAAATGTAAACGTAGGTATATGTTAGTGTATGAAGCATATCGATAGAGTTCTATCAATTATTGGTTTTGGCCGACATGAAGATGTAAGCGTGCCTTTAGGACATTACACATGACGACACGACATAGTTGTTGCCATAACACAAATATTTAGTCAAAACAATCATGACCTTTTATAT
Source organism: Standfussiana lucernea (assembly GCA_964057025.1). Lineage (NCBI taxonomy): Eukaryota > Metazoa > Arthropoda > Insecta > Lepidoptera > Noctuidae > Standfussiana > Standfussiana lucernea. The sequence goes on from OZ059787.1 coordinate 16,876,577, forward strand.
GGCTATTTTATGACTAGCAACACTTTAGTTATGGCGGTCATTATGTCTAGTATAATAGAAGAAAAATATACATTATACAGTATTTCAATCAGGGACCACGATGCAGATATACATACATTATACAAAATAGAAATATGTATACAAAAATAAATCTACAAACATTTTATACTGATGTACTAGATGCTGTATATGAAACGCACCAAATACAATGATGTCTAAAGAATTTATATGTACTGTTATGAAGTCATAAGCAAAAATATATAAAAAATTAAACAAAATATAAATGTTTAACTATTAAAGTTGGAGCAACTTCATCATTATGCTTGTAAAATGTCTACATTAACTTATTGAAAATTGAAATAGTTATATTAACTGTCAAGTTCTTTGGTGTGTGCATGAAAAAGTGTACAATATACAACATTTTGCAAGCATGATGATATTTTTTTCACGATACGTTTGATATGAAGTAATATAAAATACCTGGGAATCTCCACAGTCTTCCTCTCAAATGTTTCTGAATGTGTTACGCATTATTCCGAAAGGGACATCACATTTATTGTATCTTAAACTTGTGTTAGTCTTCCATTTTGTCAAACATTCGCAAAGCTTTGTTATTGAAGTGAAATATGATTTGAAAAGGAGAAGATAGTTATAAATATAATTATTTGTTTTAAGTAGGAAAATTTAGTGTTAAACAGTGGTTTGTTGAGAGAAGTTTTAAGTTATGCGTTAAATTAATTTATAATTGGTTATAGTGTATCCTTATTAGTTTTCTTAATAAGTTGTTTATTTTAAAATATATTAGAGCTCCTTCAGAGTTAATTTGTTGTATTACTAAATTAAACACCTAAAATATTACTAAAATAATTTGCTCATTCCTCGTTTTGTATATTTTGAAGAGCTTTTTTTATAAATTAGTTTTAAAATCGTTAACTATCTTCTTCATTTGAAAGTTTCCGCTGTAAAATATAACGTATAAACGTACGTACACAGATAGATCTCTAGTCGGTCTAAATCGATGAGTGCTATTGCCGAGCGCGCGTTCATCAAGTATGTTATTTGTTTTGATGTAATTAATAAATGTTATGAAAAATATTCTGTTATTTCCATTTTTTGTTCCGATTCCATTAGGGTTGCACTTAATACCCCGAACAGAGCGTGCTGCCGAGCGCATCGTCGATGTTGCCGCGTGCTAAAGCATTCCTGCTGTTTCTCGCTCTAGCAAAAGGTGTAGTTTTGCATCCTCGTCAAATTGAAGGAGGTAGGTATCTATGCTAATGATTCTCGACCCAAATCAATAATGAAATGGGTAGGTATTTTTTTTTTCTTAATATCGGAAATCAGTAAGTGTACACCACCCGTATTAAAACGCGGCCCGTCTATAACTAGCCCTATAACCGCGCTTTCACACACACAAACAAACTTAGACGTTTATTCGATAAACGGGGGTGATTCTCCTCTTTTGAGAAGGGCTTCATTCTGAAATATTGTCAAATTAAAACAACAAAAAAAAAGCAACGTTTATTATTATTGACCAGGTATCGTAATTTATATTGATTATTTATGTCTTCTATGACAACCTCCTGAATTTTGACGAGGATTCAAAACTACACCTTGACAGCAAAGGATAGGAACATGAGTGCCGTGCTGCTAGGTGAAGTTCCACTCAACCCTTATACTGAGGCAAACTCTGTCCAACATACACCTTGTCTATGGTAAAGGTATAAGCAGGGTTCTTTCAACTTGTTGGAATCTTGATAAAATAATGGTGTCATCTATCTATATAAACTAATGTAATATAGCTGAAGACTGTTTAAACGCGCTAATCTCTGGAACTACAAGCCGGATTTGAAAAATTCTTGAGGAAGGCTAATGCTACTACACTAGCAGTGCCCTTGGTTTCACCCGCCCTCGGCCCACCACGACGTATCATCCGCCCGCGATTTTTTTCCTTTTACCTGGCTTAAGAATTGTAGCGTAAAATAGCGTATTGCAAGATAAATCAATGTGTATAGCAGCTGATGATTGCCCTAAAACTATATCAGTCACCTAGATACGCCCAGTTTCAACTTTGATCTCTGATAGCTGCAGCACGTGAAATGTTATCTGCTCCCAATATTATTTGCTAATATTAAAGTGCTCCATTCCTACTAATAGTGGATATTAATGTGTCAGTTCTTGAAAAATACTCTTTTATTGATTGCAAGCAAATATAGCAGACGTTAAACGTGGACACTCACGGTACGGCTGGTCAGTAAATTCAAGGTCGCTTAGCGAGCTATGGAACGGGCTATGCTTGGAGTCTCTCTGAGGGATCACACACGGAACGAGGTGATCCGACAGAGAACTTGAGTTGTCGACATAACTCCCAGAATAAGTAAGCTGAAGTGGCAATAGGCCGGCCATATGAGCCATAGCACCGATGACTGCTAAAAGTATTCTTGAGTGAAGACCGTGAATCGGCAAGAGGAAGGTGGGGGGCGCCCCCAGGCGCGCTGGAGCGACGATCTTCGCAAGGTGGCTGGCAGCAGCTGGATGAGAGTTGCCAAAATCGAATACAATGGCGTGCGATTGAGGAGGCCCATGTCCAGCATTGGACTGCTGTAGGCTGTTGATGATCGCAGTAGATTTATTTCTTTTACTAAAATTCAGTCTAATTCTCATCTTAGGTACAGCAAAGAATACGTCGTGCTACGCCAAAAAATTCGTATTAAAATTACGTCATTAATAGGGCAAGCAACAAACTTGTTTATTGTAGAAGTTGAAATAAAAAACCACCAGTATTGCAACATTGCACCTCATTTAATTCAATTACATAATCCTATTTATACATACGTAATATGTATATGAGCGTAATATTCATAATTGCCTATTACAATAAAATTAACACTAACATAACCCCAAATTACTTACACAAGAAATAGTTTCATTTACTTTATGTTTATAATAAATATATTTATATACCGTTAAATTCCCATGTAGGAACATAGCGTGAAGGTACAGAATAGTACGAATACAATAAGAAGGATGGCAACCCAGGCAGGTACAGTACCTGTGGACAAAAAAAAACGTTATATAGTTTTCTACTGAAACAAATGATTTTATTGATTAGATAATCTTTATAGCGACTCAGTGGTCGAGTGGTCGCAATGGCGACTGCTGAGCATGAGAACCTGGGTACGATTCTCGGGTCGGACAAGTGTTATTTGGTTATTCTATCAGGAATTTCTCAGTAGCACCCATGGAGTCTAGATTTGTGCCCAGTTGATGGCAATTGACTCGCCCCGTATTGCATGGGACATAAAACATAACTGGCGAAATGTGTGTGTACTATTAGGTACATCTCAACACTGCAACAAAGTGATAGATTCTGTAGATATGCCTATCTGTATTGTGGGGGACTTTAACTTGGGTAAAATTAACTGGGACTCATTAGCATTAAACAATTCTCTTCCTAAAACTTGCCAAAACCTGTTGGATTTCTTAAATGTCAATCAGCTGGTGCAATATAATCTTGTAAAAAATTGCTCAGGCCGTATATTGGACTTAGTAATGTCTACAATGCCTACATGTTCAGTGAGTGAGTCTATCTGTTCTCTTACCGGTATTGATATACTGCATCCTCCCCTTGAAATAACTTTTTCACTGGCTCGGGGTTGTAACTTGCCTTACAACACGAACAGCAGACCCAATTTTTATAAAGCAAATTATGCAGAAATTAACAAATACCTAAATGAACTGAACTGGAACGAGCTTTTTCAGGATACACATGATGTAAATGAATTGGTTACAATATTCTATAGACATATACGTGACGTTATTACCAAATTCGTACCTAACCGTAAGCCAAGGAATGGCCGATATCCAGCGTGGTTTGATAGTCGTTTAATTAAATGTCTAAAAGAAAAGAATAAGTTGAGGATACGCTTTAAAAAGTATAAAAATCCTATGGATGAAATTGAGCTTAAATTGATTTCCAAGCGTTGTGAAAGTTTTGCCACACAATTGTATAACGATTATATAAGGAAACTGGAAAACGACATTAAAGCTGACCCCAAGCGTTTATGGAGTTATATTAAAGCCAAACGCGGAGGGTCTAGTGCCTACCCACTCAGTATGACTGACGGTCTGGTCGAGACTTCAGATGCCTCTGCAATATGTGATCTTTTCGCTAACCACTTTTCAAGCGTGTACATATCTGACTTTAATACAGAAAATAATTATCATTCTGATTCTCTTCAGGCAATTCATAATAATAGTCAGGGCTTGACTTCCTTAACAATAGAACGCGAATGTCTACTTAACAAGCTGAAATCAGTTGACACTAGAAAAGGAGCTGGTCCCGATGGCATTCCTCCGGTATTTATTCATAATTGTGCATCAGTTCTGGTGTCCCCTTTATTAATCATCTACAACACGTCCCTGGCCACGGGATCATTTCCGACAGAATGGAAAAAGGCCAAGGTAGTTCCAGTACATAAGTCGGATAAGAAAGACTCCGTTAACAACTACAGGCCCATTTCAATCCTTTCTACATTCGCTAAGATCTTTGAATCCATTATTTGCCCTCACATCCAGCAACATTTTAAAATGTACGCGAGCAACTGCCAGCATGGGTTCGTAGCTTCAAGATCTACAGCTACGAACTTAGTAGTATTTACTGAGTACCTAATTCAGACTATTGACGAAGGCAAACAACTAGATGTTGTTTACACTGACTTCAGTAAAGCTTTTGACAAAATGCCCCATTCCATTCTTATAAAAAAGCTCGAAGCATACGGTATAGCTGGACCTTTATTAATGTGGTTTAAGTCATATCTTTTTGAGCGCGAGTTCTATGTAGTTGTTAACGGATATCAATCTACGACACGAATTATCACCTCTGGCGCCCCACAGGGATCACATTTGGCCCCAATACTTTTTATTATATTTATCAACGACCTCCCCCTGTGTCTGCAATTTTCTGAGCCTTTTATGTACGCAGATGATTTAAAATTGGCGCGTAAAATTGAAACAGCAAATGATAGTGAACTCCTGCAACACGACGTTAATCAAGTTATTGAATGGTGTCGCATTAATAAAATGCAACTGAACTCAAAAAAATGTTATCATATCAAATTCACGCGGAACATTAACTGTATCGAAACCGAGTATTTTATAAACCAAGACAAGGTCCAGCAAGTGGAAGTCATAAAGGACTTAGGAGTGCTCTTCGACAGAAAAGTAAGCTTTGTACCCCACATTGAAAGTATAATCAAGAGAGCTTCCAAAATGGTGGGATTCATAATTCGGAATACCAAAGGTTTTCGCAAGTCTGGCACCAAGATAATGTTATACGGCAGTCTCGTGCGTAGTATTCTGGAGTACTGCAGCGTTGTGTGGAGGCCTCACTTTGCCACCCATATTCTGAGAATTGAGCGTGTACAAAAGCGCTTTTTGTGGCATCTAGCTTTCTGCGAAAGAAAACACAAGTCGTTGCCCTCGTACAATTCCCGTCTGCAACATTTCAGAGTGCAAAACCTATCTGCGCGCAGAGAAGTCGCGGATCTTTTATTTCTATTTAAACTGTTGCGAGACAGGATTGACTGTCCCGATTTGCTAAACCTAATTAGGTTCCGGGCGCCTTCTAGGTATCCTAGGAATAGCATAACGCCTCTGTGCCCGCCATATCGAAGGTCTGTACTTGGTGCAAACTCTCCTATTCCTAGGTTATGCAAGATCCTCAACAGCTGTAGTGACTTACTGGATATACACCACGCCAGTGTGAGTGCAGTTCATAGGGTAATTTTATCAAACAGTCATATAACACACTTGTAGGGATATTGCTGTTTACATTTTGACATTTTGTTATAATCTTCTTATATCGATACCTAAACCTCATTGTTGTTCCAGTTTAATTTTAATATTATAACACAAAAAAAAAAAAAAAAAAAAATGTCAAATCCAATAATTATGTCTCTTGTTTCGTTATGGAATCTGCTTTAATAGTTTTTTTTTTTTTTTTCTCTTCACCTATCACAGCCAGTATTTTGATTGTTGTTGTTTTGATTTCTTTTGTGTATTGTCAATGTAACTTACTTTATTCAATTGTATTTTTATTTTTTTTTTATTTTTATGAATCTGTTGTAACTTAATAATTAATGGTTTTACCACTGTTTTTTGTGCTAGCGGTGTTAACCTATAATTAATTGTTGCATCCGCAATTGTATCCTATTATAATAATAAGTTGCTAATGTGTTGGTGTAGACAGTTGTTGGTTAACCTGAATAAATAAATAAATCTCTGCCTAACCTTTCGGGAATCACAGGCGTGATGTTATGTTATTATATATTCTTTAAGTATCACAGGATAGCTGCATACACCCTTTAACACCATCAATGAATATGGTCTTCAGTAGAAATTCTTTGTTCAAAGCTAGAATTTCTTATTTTAAAACTTGAATAGCTGAGATTAACTGCGTTGTGGAGGTCAGATAGGCAGACGCTCCAAGTAAAATACTTGAATTCAGCTGCATCGGGTTGGACTGAAAGCCGATCCCAACATTTTGTGAAAGAGATAGGCAGATGGATGTTGAACTATGAAGAAACACGTAAAAGAGGCGGTAATGTGAATTCGAATTCGTTCATGACAGCACAAATATATTCTAAGCTATAAAAAATATCATAAAAGTGAAGTTATCGTTTGTCGCGCCCTAAAATACTATTGTGAATGCAATAATAACCGAGTCACTCAACTGGTCATAAGATAAATATGTTATTGCACTGTTTTAACTGCTGAAAGGAACTGCAGACTGAAATGGGCTGTCTTTTTATATAAATTTTTTAGGAAATAAAAAATAAAAACAAATGAATTTTATGTGGTAATGATAATGTGAGTGACCATGTCAGTTTAAAAACCTATAAAATTTATAAGGCTTTCTGATCGTTCGTGTTGATCATCAGCACTGCAGTTCAGCTGGTGACTGTGTACACTTAACTCCTGTTAGTCAGCGAGTTCACGCAAAGGCAATTGTCCACCGAGATGGACATTACCGCAGCTTCTGCACTGGGGATTGTTTCTGATCAGCTGGTGATTATGAAAACTTACTTCTGTTACTCAGCGAGTTCACGCAAAGGCAATTGTTCACCGATACGGACAGTAACACAGCTTCTGTAGTAATCATTAGTCGATCTAATGATTATTTCTATCAGCTGGTGATTAAGAACACTTACTTCTGTTAGGTAGCGAGTGCACGCAGAGACAGTTGTCCACCGAGATGGAGAGCAAAGCAGCTTCTGATCGAGAGGTGATGGCCGGCCCGTAGCCGCGCACCGGAAGAAACTCTAGGCCCGTCACGAACATCATGTGTGCGTTCTTCACGTGGAGAACTCGCTAGAAAGCAAAGCGGGGTATTAGAATTGAATTTTATTAGAAATTAGAATATTAACGTTTTTAGAAACTCGTTCAAGCATAGTTTTTTTTTAGAGTAATCTAATCCTCTGACGATCATTGTAAATAACGTATATTACGGGACCAATCTTGAAATTTAAAAAAAAATGTTGTCTCCAAAATGTAGGGAACAGCTGGTATTCTTCGTGATTTCGACCCATAGTAAAAGAGGTTTCATGGTAAACACAAGCTAAGGTTGTATTTTTATAGAAGCTGTGTGAATGACCATTAATATTATTATTTTATTATGAGCGTGATGTGTTCCACTGTAGGGCAAAAAGGCCTTTCTACCCTCGTTCCATCTTTTCTTTGTTTTTGGCATTTTGGGCTCAATCGTTTTGGTAAGAGGTTAGCTCGACACGCCATCACCTTCTGGGCCTACCGCGTCACCGGGTTCTGTAGTTCGGAACCCAATCTGTTGCCACTTTGGCCCAATATTGATGCGACATGCGGCAGATGTGGCCTAATTATATCTTGCAGAATTAAATATGGGTTTTGAAAGACTGTTAAGTATCTGATGTCAAATCACGTATCAGCTGTTGGTAAATTGGTTTACAAAACAAAGCTCATAATTACATTTGACAACTAACATTAAAAAGGCTTCAATTTAGAAGCCGTGTTTAGCAAATCCGAAGGTCACCAGTTTTTATTTCAATTATGAACCAAATTTTGGCATACGGTTATAATTTTAGTTAACATATTGGAAAGTGGAGGGGCCTTTACAATATGTTTTGTTGTTATTTAATGTAGTTTTTATCAAATAAAATATGACCAACGTACCTGCAAGCTAAAAGCAATATAAATATCAACGGATCCGCTAAACATGGTGCCAACTCCGACAAATCTTCCATCATCCCTCACAGCGAGGGCCGATAGCGACTCGCTGGCGAGGGCGGAGCACTTTAGGGCTCCGGTGCGAGGCTCCCACGACTGCAGGAGTCCCTTCTGCCGCCCCGACCGAGTCAGGGGATTCGCTATTGTAAACATCCTGTATCCGTTATTTTGATCTTCTATTAGACCGAATCTGTAATTTTAAAATAATGATTTAAAAATTTGGTGTCTTACCAAGGGGTATCGTATAACCCAGTACTAACTGGGTTGTGGAGGTCAGTTGCTCCATGTAAAACACTGGTATTCAGCTGCATCCGGTTGAACTGGAAGCCGACCCCAACATAGTTGGGAAAAGACTAGGCAGATGATGGTTTAAGAATTTGGAGATAAGTTGAGCTATAGGGACATGTAGATACGGACGGGTAACGCTAATACATCGAGGGTGGATATTGAAAATACATCACATCTTCAAATCAAATAACGTCTTTTACCCGCCTTTTGTAGTAATATTTATTGCTTTTTAATTTTTGTACTGTCACAAGATAATGAATTGAATACAGCATTCATGGGTTGGAAAAGGAAGACGGATTAATTTAGATCCTAAAATCAGTAAATCGCCAACTTATCCATAGTCATATAATTTATGGGCAGTTTGTTCCGCCATTTTCTGTCCACATAAAACACTAGGAAGTGGTGAAGGGCGATCAATGATTTTAGAGTCTAAAATCTAAAGTTTAGACTAATCCAACCATAGATAGAGTGAAATGCCCTGATTGTGTGGGCAGAGCTTATAGAGCCCAGTTTACTGTATTAGTACACTGTTTACCTGCATCGTCTAAACAGGTACTTGTTCCCGTTGGGCGGCTGGCACGTGATCTGCAGCGTGGGCGCTCGCTTCCGGTCCGTGGCCCACAGCAGAGCCAGCCCGTCCTTAGCGATGCTCACCAGCGAGCTGTCGCACGGACTGAAGTCTAGGTCGTCGATCTACAATGATATATGCGACAAATAAATATAAAATAACAATAAAAATAATCCCCGAAGAGTACGGCAGACAGAGGTGTACCTGTAGTACACCCACATTTCGCTAGTTATATTTTAATTCCCATGTATTAGGGGACGAGCCTATTGCCATCAACCAGACACAAATCTAGACTCTGTGGCAGCTACTGAGGAATTCCTGTTGAAAAAACACAATAACACTTTGCTCGACCTGGGATTCGAACCCAGGACCTCATAGTCAGCAGTGAATTTGACTAACCAGTCCGAATGATTATTTGAGAATTGTGGCTTACAATTAAAATTCTGGTAAAGTTCTATAAAAAACAAACCAAATTATAGATATCGGTGTAAGATAAGTAACACGTAGTAGAGTAGGATAACAACATATGGTAATCAAGTTCACCGACCCAATCAGTATTTCTGTCTTTTCATTATAGCAATCAAAAGTAAATGATTTCTTTAGGATGTAATATTACATGGCAAGACTTCGAATTTCTTGATTTAGAACATGCTGGTTTAGTCGTGATGATATTATCGTCCTTAGCGGTGCGAACAAGCAAATTGTACAAAGTAAAGTGCCTACCTGGGTTTAAACTCAAGGCCCCTTCCCAACTGTTCCCAAATCTATGACATAAGGTGAAAGCGCCAATGATATTTTGCTTGACACTGACAGGCAGAAATCGTAAGAATATTTTAATTTCGCGGCTACTCTAGCGATGCCACCCTAATAGACCGGATCCACACTCTCTTTCTCTCACTCACCTCTTTAGTATGTCCTTCTAGCTCGTACAGCAGTTCCATCTTAGGGAAGCTCCACACGCGCACTTTGCCGTCAATGCCGCCGGTCGCCATCTGTTTGCCATTGTGGTTGATCCGGACCACCCGCTGTAGAGGATCGTTGCTGCAGAATATTTAGAAAATTAATGAGATTGACGGTAATAATGAGGAGGGATAACACGCATGTTACTAAAAGAGTGATGGATATTAATGTTGAAGGATGGAGAGGGAGAGGAAAGCCAAAAAAAAAGATGGATGGATTGTGTGAGGAATGATATGAAAGAGAAAGGAGTAAATGATGCCGTGACGTCTGACAGGGGCGAATGGAAAAAGAAAACGTGTTGCGCCGACCCCAAGTAGAATACGTTTGACGGTCAATTCTATCGTATGGACACGAATAAAATAAGATTAGCGTATATTGTACCTAGTATAAGTTTTACATCAATGAGTTTGGCTGCCAGTTTCCTCGTTTCACCACGAAAAAAGAATGACATGAAGAAAGTATTGGCCAGGCAGAAATGTAGCATAACTCTTGGATATTTAGGATCTCCAACAAAGGATGTACACAGCTCATGAGAAATAAATTATGGACGACAAAAGTATCACGTAGGTGTACTCCTTCACTTACAGGAGACCACAGCATGCACAATAGAATTTACATCTAAGCTAACATAGTTAAAATACTAATAGAACACATTGAAAAAGTTTACAAGAATTGGATTGAGGGGATAATGTGTCTCGCCCGGCTATCTGCTGGCGAAATCGAGACTATTAAGATTGATTTCGATGATTGCATTGCTGAGCTTCATCAGCCAACCGCATGCCACAGCTGGATTTAAGATTCTATTTAATTAGATCCTAAGATCTCTCTCTCTCTTCTCTTAGTAGAAACCGTAGAACCGAACCGTCTTCGTAGTTGAAACCTTTTATCTCATCACTTAACATAACTTTTTTTTTATCGAAATGCTCCCCAGTGGTAACCAGAAAACCACCATGAAATATCGCGTAAATAATTATCATTACGTGTTACGCACGGTAGTAAAAAAAACACACAATCAATATCAAATTGAGTAGTTTTTACATCCTTACTAAATGAGTATTGACTCAGTGATACATGCTTATCAAGATTATCTTTTATATATTTCTTAAGTTGATAAATGCATTGTAAGATAAAAATGTCGACATTTTAAAATGATGCAATGTAATTATCTGATATTGAATTCCTGTACCTTTGAATTCATTTAGTCTAGTGGATACAAGATTTTTCCCAAGTTAGTTTTTCAGCCACCTCTTAGTTTAGCAGGTCGTTCTATTAGATACGATAACCAATTAGGTTGCTATGGAAATAGAATTCGCAATGGAATGTAAACAACTGCAATGCAGATTACGCTGACCGATTTGCTTCCAAACTTTTTATAATATAATAAATAAAAAGCCTTTTATTTCTAGTCTCAGGTAAATTACACACTAAGCACTAGGTATTTATTATTAATTAAGTGATAGTTGTGTTGGTCTTTAGCTTATCCTAGTTAGTAGCGTTCGTTTTTGTTAAGGGTTACGGGTAAAGGCCTCCACCATCTTTTTAGATCTAGATTTAGTCAGTTCGAGCCAGCAGTCTGTGCTATATCGTCAGCCCATCTTTTTAACGGTCACACGACCTTTCTTTTGCCAGCTGGTCCTGTCCATGTCGTGGTTTGGATAGTCCATCAGCCATCACAGAGGCTTGCGACATGACCTGCCCAACGCCATTTTAGTGTTAGCGCTTTTGTAAGAGACTTTTAACTTTACGTATTTTTCTTAAGCCTAATAAGCTTCTTTCCATCGCTCTTTGTGTAGTCACAATTTTCTGTTTGGTTCTGTTGGTTTAAACGCAAGTTTGACACCCATATAGGCAGCTTGGCAAGAGGCAAATCTCCATCACTACTTTTTTAGGTTTAAAGTGTAGTGACCTTTTAGAATTTCTTTGAGAGACCAGGTTTTTTTTTCCAAGTAATATTTGCTCTCCGTTGTATTTCTTCATCCATGCTCGCCATGGAGAAAGACAGTTGCTTTGATTAAAAAAATCAGCTGTTTCCTACAAAAGTGCAATACATACATGGTCAAAATGTATGGAACAGCAGATTTTTTTTTTTAATAACCGACGAAAAATCTGTGTGGGTGGTTCAGAATGATGTACTGAGTATGTGGTTTCCGTTTTCGCGTCGGTGTCCCTTCCAACCCGTACCTATAAGATTTTAGGCTATCCACAAACCTTTCCATTACATCATCAGTTTTTTTAAGTTTTATTTGGTGGTTTAAAATCCTTCATATTCTTCTTCGGAACTCTTTTATTAAGCATTGTTTTTACCAGTCTATGGTCAGAAGGAAATCTAACGTTGTTGAGAACTTCGATGTTGGTTATGAGTTGAGGTTGGTTTGTTGTTATGAAGTCTATTTCATTAGTTATTTTCTGATCGGGCGAGATCCAAGTACAACGTCGGCTTTCCCTTTACTTAAAGTATGTATTCATTATGAAACTAGACTTACTAAAGTAGAGCAAGATTTAAAAACAAATTGTTTGAACGCGTTATAGGAACCCCGCGCGATTTCTCGTAAATTAGGATTACGCGTTCCGTTGAAGACGTTTAAGGAAATTACAATATTAATGTTACCATACTTGTTTTTTTTTGTTCTGTCTTATCGTAGTGTACTCAACTGTTATTCCCTATGACGTCGGAGACAAAGTTTATGAATTGGAACTAATTGGACAAACCAATATCATTCTGGAAAACCCAAAATCGCGTGTTTATTTCCATGAAGGGGTAAGCCTTATCGCCTTTACCCTTGAAAAATAAAAATAAAACAGCTCCTGATACAAAAAAAAAAACTTTCTTTTAAATATCGAGAGACAAACATGGCATAAAACATAAACAATATTTTTTTTTCACGAAAACTATTTTTTTTAATGCTATGATTTTTTTAGGTAAGTATGGTGATTCTATGTAGTCATTCATTCGAAAGTTAAATTAAAATCTTCTATCTCTAAATATTCACTATCTATGTCTAACGTCATAATCTAAGTGAAGAATGTTTGATGACATATTTTTATCTCTAGCAGATAAAATAATCTGTAATCTCTTGAATGAAGTAATTTTTTTTTATTCATCGTTACTGGTTTTATAAGGCATAACAATTTACAAGCTTCCTAGTTTACTACTTAAGGTTAGAAGGTAACCAAGATGTAATTTTATTAGAAAGAATCAATACAGAAAACATGTACTAATTAGTTCACTGACGGTCCAACAACTTTCACCCTTATGCCCTAAGAAATAAAGTTGAAAAGTGGTGGACCGTCAGTGAACTCAATAAATAGTACATGATTCTAATTATGAAGAAACAATTCATTGTAATGTAATCTTAAAGGAGTTACATTGTTCTCAATACGGTTTACAAAAACATCATTATTTAAATGTATTTGGTATTGCATCATTATTTGATCATATTTTTTTTCTAGCAAAGGAGAAATATTTATTTATATTCTACAGCAGCAGAAATTGTTTAAACAACCTGCCTTTCGCAACCATGTTGGGGTCAGTCTAACCTGGTGCACGATTTTACCATTATTACAAGTAGACCAACTGAATCCTCAAATTTTGTCAAAGGAAATAAATTTCAATGAAGAGATTTAAAATGTGTATTTTATTGTATAGCGGACTGGTGTCTGCAACTCCACATCCAACGCGCGTATTTTGCGTAAAGAGATTAGCCTGAGTACACCACAATAAAATTAAGGGTCAAAAGTTGAGAGATTATTTTTCTTTTCTTATTTCTGTTCTGGTTTCTGCCCACCATCATGGGAAAATAATATGAGATCATAACTAATTAAATTACCTGAAATCAGTCTGCACACTGTCACTGGGCCTTATTTCAAATGATATTCTTTTCTCCGTAGTGTTACTATTGCTGTCCTTCTTAGATATATTGTCGTTCTCCGAGACAGTACGCCTTCTTCTCCTAACTAGCCCATTCTCTGCCCTGAAGCTGCCTCTGCGCATCTCAGCAGCATCCACCATGCGTATATTGACTTTATAGAGTTGACAGTGGCTCTCTTGTCCGGCTGTTAAATAAGTCTTGTTCTGCTGATTACTGCTCACTGAACAGTTCATCACTACGTTGGGCCCAGTCTCGTGGCGCATCACCTCTTCGGCAACGAATCTTGTTCCATTGTGCGAGAGCTCAAATATTTCCTAAAAATAAATTGTTACTGATTACCTTCTATATGTCTTGTGATAATACATTATTTTGATGGAGTTATATGTCAGGGGATATTTCATTGAATGTGTACTACATTTATTGGAATCAATGATCGAAACGAAATGCCTATTAACTGCAAAAAATCCGTGTTCATTAGACCAACACTGTTGCATTTGTTAGTAGAAATAATAATCGTGTTTCACTTTCTATGTGATAAAATTTGCTTTGGAATGTGAGGACAACAGTTTTTTGAACTGAAATTAGTGAAGTTGTATTTATTAACTGTGTGAGTAAGCAGCTGACACGTATCACACGTATACCGCTGGAATTAAACGAAGTCGTTAAATTATGGGTTTGTTTAAATTTGTACTTACAAATCCATTAGCAACGCCTGTTGCCGCAGCTCCTCCACCACCGGCGACTATTACGTGTCGATTCGTAAGCGTTTGAAGCGTGTAGAGCGGAAAATCAACCCTCGCCAGTAAACCATCACATCTATTCGGAGACATGGTGGCTTATAACATCAATTTAACCAATCCAATGAGCTTGTTTCTATCAAATAACACTATCCTAATGTCAAAGCAAGCCACTTAAGTTCATTTTAATTAACTAAACATCGTATAATTAACGGTAATATGGTTAAATCTACGCGAATCATGAACATAACTTTAGCAAAGAATTCGCCACTTCCAACATGACAAAAGTCAAATTTGACAGCTGGCAGTTCACGAATGCAGCTAACTGGTTTAGAATTGTATTTTAAATGGTAAATTTAACTATAGACTTCATAATTTTGGCATATTCATAGTTACAAAAGTATTTTTACTTTATTGTGATTAAACTTACACTAAAATAAAAATGATACTTTATTATTTGACTTCAACAAAACATTCTCTAGACATGCTTTGTAAACGCAATCTAAAGCTGGCTATTCACGGCTGTCACGCTAAAGTTAAACAGACTTTTGATTCATTCGCTTCAATAAATGTTACAAGAACTCATAATATTTTATTATTAATGAAAGCGATTTGGTAATCCACCTTGTGGAACGTATAATAAATGCATAACATTAAAGTGCCTCAATAAGTCCAGTGAATGTTATCGGTATGGTAACCGATTCAGTCGCCTGCGACAAACATGGACAAACGGTTTCAGTTGGTTTTCCGAAAATTCGGACATAACGAATTTCATCCAATATGAAAAAGCAGAATATGTTTAGTGCTGACAGATTTGACATAGTTTTTTTCTTATATGGTTTTTTCTCTTAGTAAATAAAACAGAAAATAGTATCAAAAATATTTTTAATAAATAATTTGAACAAGAATTACAAGCTAATTAGATTATTCATACACAATACATGATTATATCATAGTCAATAAAAAAGCTAAACACATAACTGTCCGTCTGGCAGTAGGGTAAAAAGAAGTGCTTCCCAAACAAAGTGGGATAGGCAGAAAAATGCACACTCATCAGTATTAAAGAAAAGAAAAAATATATATGTAGGGTACGTAATCACCCATCCAATGTGTGTATATAATTTTAAAAAGGCGTTTAAAAGTGTTTATAAAAACCTATTTGCAAAAGAAACATCATTTATCACAACTTTTTCTTGGTTTTTTCGCGGTAACTACTTAGGCAAACCACAAATACAGTGTGGTACAGAATACGCGTAACCCCTTAGGTGGTAAACCAGTTTAATAGTCTGAATCACCACCAGGTATTGCACTTATTCGGTTACACCCTGTATATAAAATAATTATTAAAGGTGTTCAGAGGCAAAAATTTTTGAACTTGTCAACATAAGAACTAGCCCATGGTCCACGATTTATCTACAAAATTATTACGTTCACAATTTCAAAAATAAAATAATTTTGTGATGTGTTGTTTGCAAATACATACAGTGTAATTTCGGTTTAAGAATATTGGAAAAAAAAACGAATATTTTCATCCTGTACAAATATAAAGCTAACTGGTATAGCTTATAATATTGTATTTGGGTCTAGAATTATATTTCTCGACATCATAACTATGACGTCGGATGTAGAGTTTTGTACATACGATCTTATGCTTCTGAGCGTAAGGTAGGACGTACAACTACAAAGAGTTATGTGCATCCGACCTTATGCTTCTCATGTCTAGATTTATGTTATGCATATGCATGTTAGTAGGCACTAGAAATGTTTGCAATAAATAATTACACAAAATTCTTACCACGAAAATTGTCTTAACCATAACAAACAAGAATTATGAAAAGTATAAAGAAGTTGAACATATTCACACATTTTAAATGTATTAACTTTGGCAATTCATACTAATTATAGAAAACAGAAGTAGGCGTTTAGATTTTCATAGAAAGTGGGCCTAAAATAGAAGCTTTAGCAGAATCACAGTAGGATATCTGACAATCCATAATTAACTGCGTCTGCAACCATTTTACGAATTGTAACGTGATTAATTTTAGTATCCGATTATGATTGTGCTAAAGCGGCCTTTTTAGGACTGCAGAACATCTATTTTCTATCGTCTATCACATATTAATTTGTATTTACAACTTACTTTGTTCTATGATTGTGTAAAACTATCCTAGATACCAATCATCACTTCGGATATTTCGCTGTCTTATTATAGTAAACACCAGATAAACGTGGAATAACGGTCATTGACCCACATATATTTATTGACATACTTAATTCCGAAAACAATAATAATGACATAAAGCTGTCCTCAATCGACATCTATCGTGATCCTTTCCTTTTTTTAGTAATGAAAAACTATTCAAAATTTATTGTCCGCATACCTACGCAGAGAAATTAAGGAAAGGGCAATGAACTTTATTCCACGTTTATCTGGCGCTTACTATAATTCATCAAGTCATCATTTATCGACGGTATAAATATGAAATGCCGCAAGGGACAGTGACCGTGCTGTTGTATTTGCAACTTTCGTTGCGGAGTTGAAAGTTAAAAATCCGACAGCGAGCTCAATGTCTTTTACGACATTTCAAATTACCGTCGTTTATGGGAAACGGTTTTTGGATGCCTCGGTCATTTTGACCAGCAATTTCTTATAATACTACTAGCTTATGCCCGCGGCTTCGCCCGCGTTGAGCTTCGTTATTGTCCTTATGTGTTAATCCAGGTTATAAAGTATCTATGTGCCAAATTCATCCAAATCCGTTCAGTGGGTGAAAGAGTAACAAACATCCATTCGTCCTCCAAACTTTGTCTGAGACTGTCACACAGCTGTTTGAGCGATAGAGAAGACGCACAAGAAAGGCAAACTATGTAAAAAAATAATACAGTGTCATTTTTAAAGACAGATAAACAAAGATATAAATCGTTAGATTGACCTTACAGCGTCAAAAAATTACAAGGTTCCTTTTTCTTTGTAAATTTCAATAATATGAGAAGTAAGTAGAAAATAGTATCTATTGTGCCATGTGGGATGTGTGAGCTCACTTCTCGGTCATCAATATCATCTTCCTGCCTATTTCCCATGTTACTTGGAGTCGGTACAACACGTTTTTTCTTCCATTCTCCCCTGTCAACCGTCACGCTATCATTTACTCCTTTTTCTTTGATATCATTCCTCACGCAATCCATTAATTGTTTCTTTGTTCTTCCTCTCCCTCTCTAACCATCAACAGCTTATTCTTCCTCGTGTGAAAACTTTTTCGCGCGGCTTAACCACAATTATATCTAAGGATTTAAATCTTTGCCGATAACTGTTAAATTGCGATGAAACCGGTACGAATGTACCGTAGGTTACGGGCGCTGATAGGTATTACATCATATTATTATCTATCAGAATTCGGTGTGATCCACTTGTGACGCCGAACTTTAAAGCCATAAATGATAGTAATTTGCACAAAAGTATGCAAGTAGCAGGCATGCCATTGTAACGTTCACTAACCAGAACGTGTTATGGCACATTGGCATGCAAGCTAATTGCATAGTTTTAGGCAAGTTAGAGAGGTTTCAGACTAGCCTATTTTTATGCGCGTATAAGCTCGTACTGACTTACGCGCGCCACATTTCGCGCTTCAATTAACCAAACGCGCGTACACGCGTTTTTCCAGCATGTTAGCTCGCACCGGTGGGTTCAGTCAGTGGCAAGTGGCAATATGTCACTATCTGTCTTTGCTCGCGCTTATACGATGTTTATAAGCGAGTCAACGCTTGTACGTACTAGTTACGCGTGTAGCAAAAGGCGCGTGTATACGTGCCTACACGCTGTTCCAAAAACGAGCTTACACGCGCTGAAAATACGCTCATCTGAATGGCCACTATGGGCGGTTTCAGTGTATTTAAGGCTTTATGCCCGTTACTTAATACTAAGTACCTAAAAATCCTAGAAAGTACACGTTTTTTACAGCCACAACCTTTTCTCGTTCACAAAACGATATAAAGATCGGGTGACATTGTTTGCTAGTAGGTGAAGATGATGGAGCGTATGAGGCCGTCCCGGACCGAGTCGGAGCTCTGGCCTATGCCGAAGTTGAAGAATACTGACTCCGCGGCTACCTGCTGCGCGCACGTGCCCATGGGGTACCAGCCCACCTTGTTGAATACTATGCCCACTTTGTATACCTGGGGAGTTGAAAGACTTTTGTAAATAGGGTTATTCTGGATACAAAAGGGTATCTACAGGGTGTAAGGTTAGATGATTCTGAAATTCTAAACACTGCAGCAAAAAAATTTAGTTAGCGGTTATAAAAACAAAACAGGTGTTCTTAGATGAAGATTCCTATCCTCGTGTAATTGACCAGGGTCCTGGATAAAAATGTCAAATACATTTTTTTTTAACTTTTTAATGTTTTTGTTTATTCTGTCAGGGTTTTTTATTTTTTACTAAAAAATGTAAGTACTAAATCTGCCAACGCTGCCCTGCTAACGTGTTGGTACCCATCCTTAATTATGCAAAGTATAATCAGCTTACAGTGTTGCCATTGCACACAGTATGTTCACTCACCTTGTTCCGCTGTATATAGACAGGGCGGTTGAACATGATGTCGAGCAGGTGCCGGAAGGGCACGCGGTTGGTGTAGTGCGTGTACGTGAGCCTGGCGCCGTCCGCGTCCAGCAGGTGCGCGTACAGCAGCTCGCAGTACGACCCGCCCACCGCGCACGACACGCCCGACTCCTCGCTCGGGGCTTGCGTCGGCACCTGGGACGGAAACGGACCAAAACTTACGTATAGTTACATTGAACCTTAAGCTCAATAGTTGATAGAACAAGGCTGCCAATGATGATGACCAGCGATCGGAAAACGGCACTATTTCAGACAAAAATACAACCAGTATTTTTGTGTGAAATAGTGTAAAAAACAAACTACAACCATACAAAACTATTTTGTTCAAGTAATATAAGGACCATGTAAATTAGTCTCTGAGCTGGTCGTTTGAAGATAGAACCACACCTATTTGAATGGGCCAGTCCAGTAGTCATGTACATTAACTAAAAACTTAAAAAGCACCCCGTGCCTCGGATTCAAAGACCATGAATAGCTCCTGCACCTCCTTAGTTGTGTCGCATTACCGTCCCGTTGATATTGGCCGCCAAGACACAAAATTGAACAGGAAAAACAAAAGGATCTGGTGTCTCTGTGCGTATATCTTATGTCTCACCTGCACTCCTAGCAGACAGATGTTCTTATCCACCATGAAGGTGACGGAACAGTCCA
The DNA here is from genome assembly GCA_964057025.1 of Standfussiana lucernea. Classification (NCBI taxonomy): domain Eukaryota; kingdom Metazoa; phylum Arthropoda; class Insecta; order Lepidoptera; family Noctuidae; genus Standfussiana; species Standfussiana lucernea. The sequence continues at coordinate 16,896,527 of OZ059787.1, forward strand.
ACACGGAGGTGTTGAGGCAGTCGGTGTGCTGGATGATGGGTCGTTGGCAGTATATCTTGTTGTAGTCGTTGCTGTGTCTGTCCAGGTGATCGACGCCCAGGCCTGAGTGGTTCGAGTTGTGGACGATTGAGGAGTGGCGGACGCCGACTGTAAAGCAAGATAGACAGAATAAATAATACATTAAAATATGTGTAAAGAGACGTGTAATCTTTCGTTCCTCAGTCAATTTGTTATGGCCCCAGTATCTATTACAATTATTACTAACTGTACAAGATATCAAACCCAAAACATTTATTTCTATTAAACCATTTACAAAACACTTTTGAATATTATATGAATTGTGTTCACTTTAAAATATCACAAAATTATCAAGAAGCAACACATTACACAACATATTACATTACATTACACACACACATACACATTACATTTATTACATTTAGGCGAGCAATTTTATTTTTGTAGATAAATTATAAGAGCGTGTTCAACAATGAGAAACACATATTCGCAGTTGCCAACAGAAGAAGACGGTTTTTGGATGTATGCTTACCATCATGGCGCGTGGGTCGGGGGTAGGGCGGCAGGTAGCCGGACGGCGCGCCGAACACTTGCTCCAACATCACCGGGCTTGGAGTGTCTACGGTCAGCGTAGCCATCTGGGGACACGAGCCATAGCTTTATCTGGCGACTAAGCTGGGTGTAGATGATAAAAAAAAACATCTAGACATCTTTCTATAGGCTCTACAGCATTGTATCAGTAAGGTGTTGTCATATTTAAGGATGTGGTAGCATGTAAAACTGAACAACTTTATCTTAACTAGGCGTAAGTCTAGCAAGTGGGTTGCATTAGAGTAATCTGGCAAACCACTTGCAATCAGATGAGAAGATTACCCTTAAAATTCATCTTCTTCTCAAGATAAACTGCAATACACCGCCAGAAATACACAATATGTTATTGTGTACTATATGTCAGTCAACAAAAAAGGATGATGTAAAATCCATGGTCATACCATGCATGCATGGTCATTATAGCCAAGCATGCATGGTCATTATAGCCATGCATGCATGGTCATTTACGAATTTAATGAATGACTTACTAACATTAAACTGTTTTCCCAAGATATGCTTACATTAGAAGACGGTCCATCCCCAATCAGCTGTTTCCTCGGCACCCTGCAGCTCGAGAAGCCACTAGGCATGGCCACGTCCGAGGTGCTGGACAGTATGTTCATGAGGACGGCAAAGGCCTCGGACTCCGTGAGGAGCGAGGACCTGGCTGGCCCCTCTGCGAACTGCTGGGGCGTGAGGGTCAGGAAGCGAATCTTTTCGATAGCGGAGCGTATTGTTGGTTTGTCTGTCTTCGGGTCTGTAGAAGATAAAAAGTAGTACATCATTATTTGTATGGTAGGGAATATGCATGTAATTTATCGAAAAGTGTTAAAAATTCAGCTAGGTACTGCTTGATGCTCAAAATGATTATTGATCTCCTACAGTTTTCTACCACAGTTCCAAAAGTAATACAATGATTTATTCAACTAGAACTTCGATTTTAAATTATTTATCAGCACAACATAATGCAAAAGTCGGTTATTTGTTTCTTTTAATTAATTGAGTTTAGAATTATTATGATGGAAACTAAGTTAAATTGCATATAAATTAGTGAAAGTACTAGTCAAATGAATTAAGAATTAACTGAGTAACATAAGAAAAAGTGACTCGACTTGCTCCGCTCACCGGGTTTCTTCTTGCCTTCATCAGACGGTCCCGGTAAGGGCTGGTCGGAGCTATCAGTGGCCTTTTGTGTGTCCATCACGGCTTCGGGGCTGTTCTCCGCACTGCTTTCAACATTCACCACCTGTGGCTGAAAGCATTGTCATAATAGTCAAATGAAATTAGACACTAAGGTAGAACGCAGTTTATAGTGGTCGGATTTTCATAGGACTTTTTTATTGAGTTCCTAAAGATGTGGAGAAGGTAAAAAAAATTTCACCGCTCGCAACTTTTTTTGGAATTTGTCCAAAAAAAGCTCACCCTCTATTACATGGGACTTAAACAGAACTGGCGAAGATGTACTAGGTACAGCTCTGCCACTATACAGGCGTGATGTTATGTTATTTTATGTTTATGCACTCGGCTATAACTTCTTCTAACTTAACAGGTTTGTTCCACCTCTTCTTCCCAGCCAAAACCTTAGAGTGTAGAAAAAAAGTCGGTGTTTTGCAGGACTGTCTTGTGTAGTTTTTGACGTTAAAAAGTTGCTGATTCTGATAAGGCTCAGTTTAAATTGCCGCGGAAAAGAAGTGAATAGAATCCTCAATTTGCAAGTCACTAGGGATTTGTAGCTACGGGAATTCCCGAGAATGCGCGAAGACGCGCGTTCTTTGATTTGGGTCGTATCTTTTTATACAAGTTTATTGTACGTTTTGGACGATAATTATGAATTCACTGCGAGCTTTTGCTACGCAACGAACATTCTTTCGCGGGATAAACATTCGTTGGCTAGCGCAGCTACTAGAAATAGATTTTTTTGTGTCTGGATCAGTGGCGTAGCTATTTGTTAATTGGGCTCCGTATTGAAAAATTTTGGGGGCCCTTTGAACCCGAGTGCGGCGAAGCCAAAAATAAGATTACGAAATAACGATTTGAGCTATCTATGCAGTTATTATTGAAGAGCGAGCGTAGCAACCTCGAAAAATGGAGTTTTCCGGTCCGTGATAAATGAACATTAACTACTCATTACGAACGTCTTATCAAAAATAATTTGATGTTATAGGAAGATTTTTTAGTAACTTTACACGTCGGGGGCCTTTGACACCCGGAGGCACTGTATCTTTAATACGGCTGATACGGCGCACAGTGGATCCATATTGAAAATTAGTGGACATGGGTAACAAAGTTCCAATATCGATTCGATATTTTTTTATGTGATTCTTCATGATATTCCAGACAACTTTTACTCTTGTGAAATTTCTTCTAAAGTTGATCGTTTGTCTGAAAAAAAATAAATTAGATTTTTTTGTATGGAGCGAATCACGTTTATTTTTTTTTCTTCAATTGTACGAATATGTTAGGTGTATGGCGTGAGTATATGATAGCTAGGGTCATTCTCTATCCAGGAAAAAATATATCAGCGCCGGCCATCCGCGGCCGCGCGAGTAATCATTCGGTAAAAAAATAATATTTTCTATGATTTTTTTTGCCTTTTAAAATCAATTCAAAGTATATTTTCTGTCTCACTTGGCTGTTTTCACCTTTTTAGTTAAATATATAGTTTTAATAGCACATAGGTACTCACAACTAGTAATTCTGGCAGAGGTTAAGTTATTATTGCATGTTATCGGTGGCACCTGCATTGTGATTGATGATTCATTTGTTTGTGCGCTCGGCTAAATGCATAACAAACGAGTCACCGAAAAATAATTGTCTCTGATTGGTTGTTATTTTTTTAACTACCTGCACATTATCTACTGTTATCGGTAGCACCTGCATTGTGATTGATGACTCATTTGTTTGTGCGCTCGGCTAGAAGCGCATAACTAATGAGTCATCGAAAAATGGTCGTCTCTGATTGGCTGTTATTTTTTTTACTACCTGCACGTTATCTATTGTAAAATAAACATGTAATAAGTTTCTGGGTATACTAATTTTATCAAATATACGTGAAATAGTTTGAATTTTTACGGGCAAGACGTTGATAATCATTATCTACATAATCAAGCGTATGTAAAGTATAGTATAAGTTATCGTACGTATGATCGAAAGGAAATTGTGAAATAATTGTAGCCCTGAAAAGGGCTGTTTGTCATATTCCCAGCCCTGATGGGCTTTTGTGGGAATAGTCCATAGCCGGATCACTTTATTTCTTATTCCAGAAGTGGGTCCGGCAAATTTTCGGACTCTGCTATGAGGCATTCTTCTTCCTCCATAATCTCACTGTCACAGGGAGGCTCGGTAGTCTGTAACAACTGAATTGCTTCAGGCAACAACTCACTATGAACCTGTTTCGTTATTTTAGGCCTTATGTAGGATATGTGAGGATCAGAGCTTATTAGAAGTCCATGGAGGATGTCTTCGTTTGTTGCTATTCTGTCCGTTTTCCGAGTGTGTCTCTCTCTGACGTTTCTGAAGTCCTTATTACGGGCTTCCGAAGCTTCTTCTGATAAGGTACCTAAAAGAAATAAGTACATGCATTTTAATTTCAAAAAGCAATCGATTCAAATTATACATCAAACTCTATTTATTTTTTACTTACCGATTGGCAAAACACCAAAGTGGTTACAGATGTCTGCACCGTGCATTAGAAGTTTATGTACACTAACTGGCATGTAGTACCACGAATAGTGTTGCACGTATACATCAGCTGTTTCTCTACAGTATCTTCTAAATTTTTCACAGTCAATGTTTTTGCCTGATGATATGGCTTGTAGAATAACGGAAAATCTGAAAATTAGATTTTCGTCAATTCCTGTTATTCTGGATGATGTTTTGTAATCTTGGAAAAAGCGCCTCGCAGTATTCCCGTCATTTGTAGTTCCAAAACCCTGAAATGGGGAAAAAGACTGTAATATACGACACATAGAGATATAATACACAAAAAACATAAAACGAACTAAATACATACCTGTTTGACTATATCAATCAGCATTCCAGTTTGCTCACGAAACTCTTGTTGCGTGGTATTTTTTTTAGCTTGTTTCAAAGCCTTATGTTCGCCTCGAGCTGTCCATCGTTGAAAATCCAGATTATAAGATATATGGAGAAGACATTCCATACACCGAATCTTCATATGCAGTGAAGAAATTCCTTGTTTGTAAATATCTTCACGAAGTGGTCTGGAAGTCAAAGAGTCTAAATTATTCATCTCACTTGGTTTTGCCAAGCAAATGGGGCACGTTGCAAATGATGGTACTTCAGCAATAATATTGGCCACTTTTCCATCAATCATGGTCATATGCAATTTATGTGATACAATAATATTTCCACACTGAGTAGATATTCGTTCATCAATTTGTTTTTTCATCTCCGACTCTTCAGACTTTATAAAATCAGCTGTCTCCGAAGTGAATGTGAACTTCACTGGTCGACAGTACAGAGTTGAGCAAGGTGTGGGGTTCTCCCAAACTATATTTTCATTCCCAGATAATGAGCCAGACACTAGCCGAAGAGGGACGATGCTTATCATGACTACTGATGAATCACCGAACTCTGTAGCTGTGTTTGACGTTTTCTGTTTATAGTTACTCTGCGACGAAGAACCATCAAGCCCCCATTTCCAGGTCAACTTGAGTTCTTCATTTTGAGACCTATCAACAGAATTCACATCTAGTAAAATCCTCTCCACAGTGTGGTCCAATAGCGCTTGCAATTTAATTTGAGCTCCTTTTTCGGTAATCTCCATACTCTCTTGTGGTGGATAACATCTTTTCTTGGCATTAACGAGCTTTGGATAAGATGGAAAGGCAGCACAGTTTTCTTCTTTCAGAAATTGTCGAAGAGCTAAGTACTTCCATCTCGAGAGCGCAAGTGATGTGTAAAGAGCTAAACACTTATCTTCAGAGACAGTACTTAGGCTCTGCTTTTTGAATAGTCGCTCGTGTACTTCGGATAGCGTTTCTGGATTACTGGAAAGGTATTCGACCACTTTTGCCAGATTCGTTTTGCCGTTGTCTTTCAATTTTGTTAAGTACCAGTGCTGCAACTCTTCCTCGGAATTTTCTTCTACTATGGAAGTAGAACGTCTTTTTTTTTGCTTATTACTTAAGTCTTCGAACGGTTTTCTGTGCTCCTTTTCTGTAGATGTTCCCGCTTCCGTAGTACATACTGCAAGATTAGGAACATGGGAATTCATATCCACTGGCTCAGATAAGGCTGTGTCCGAAAAGCCCAACTCACTTCTCAGGTCAACACTGTCACAAACAGGCCAGTTGATGTTTTTTTCCAACCACTTGCGATTATTTACACGGTTCATAAAAGTTTTTTGATTTCTACTTGACTCTATCCACTTTTTATTTAGGCTTACACAAAAAAGCCGACAGAACTCCTTGATTAGGTTTTTGTCTTCTTCAGAAACTGTGTTATTCAAAACAGAAATTATACTTTCATATAGAAACATATAATTTTTCAGATCACCACCACTTCTTAATTTCACAAAAAGATCTAGGTTGGTACAAAATCCAGCCATAGTTCTAAAGTAAATATAAAATTAAAAGTATTTCACTGTGTTCACAAATAAGCGACAAGAGCGAAACTAGAGGGACTTAGTGAATGTCTTTGTATTTATAGTCAGTGTTAATTACTCAAGTAGTGAACATATTAGCATGACTGAAAATTATTCAGCCAATCAGAGACGAGCATTTTTCGATGACTCATTAGTTATGCGCTTAGACGAGCGCACAAACAAATGAGTCATCAATCACAATGCAGGTGCCACCGATAACAATAGATAATGTGCAGGTAGTTAAAAAAATAACAGCCAATCAGAGACAATTATTTTTCGGTGACTCGTTTGTTATGCACTTAACCGAGCGCACAAACAAATATCAATCACAATGCAGGTGCCACCGATAACATGCAATAATAACTTAACCTCTTCCAGAATTACTAGTTGTGAGTACCTATGTGCTATTAAAACTATATATTTAACTAAAAAGGTGAAAACAGCCAAGTGAGACAGAAAATATGACTTTGAATTGATTTTAAAAGGCAAAAAATTTCATAGAAAATATTATTTTTTTACCGAATGATTACTCGCGCGGCCGCGGATGGCCGGCGCTGATATATTTTTTCGTGGATAGAGAATGACCCTAGCTATCATACATATACTCACGCCATACACCTAACATATTCGTACAATTGAAGAAAAAAAAATAAACGTGATTCGCTCCATACAAAAAAATCTAATTTATTTTTTTTCAGACAAACGATCAACTTTAGAAGAAATTTCACAAGAGTAAAAGTTGTCTGGAATATCATGAAGAATCACATAAAAAAATATCGAATCGATATTGGAACTTTGTTGCCCATGTCCACTAATTTTCAATATGGATCCACTGTGCGGCGGTAGGTACTCCCCTGATCTGGATTTACTTAGGCAACAAAACTGATTACAATTGCCATTATTGCCAAACAAGAATGATTATTTTCAGTTTCATTATCCGTCAGCAACAGCCCAATAGTAGTTAATTAATTGTTATTTGTAACTAATTTATAGTTAGCTAATAATAATTGAAACAAGCAATGTTCTATTGCAGTAAGATCAACGAAATACTTATTGTGTAAGACAACCTTGTTTCTACAATCAACAAATTACGAAATACTTCATCCAATCTGACGATTACTGCTTTTCATAATTAGCTTCGGCAATTAGTTAGTCTTAGGTAAGAATTTAATCATTTTTGTAAGTAGTTTTACTTTTTATAACATAAACATAACATCACGCCTGTAATCCCCGAAGGGTTAGGCAGATGTGTACCCATTAGTACACCCACATTTCGCCATGTTATGTTAAAGTTCCATGTGATAGGGGGCGAGCTTATTGCCATCAACCGGGCACAAATCCAGACTCCGTGGCTGCTAGTGAGAAAGTACTGATGGAAAAACCAACCAACCAATAATACTTTACCCGACCTGGGAATTGAACCCAGGACCTTATGGTCAGCAGTTGAGCTTGTAACCACTAGAGTCTAGACCGATGAGGCAGTTTTTATACTCTTAAAGTAAAATGTACCTGTGAAGGCCAATTTATAGTACCAGGCCACTAAATAATTGAGTGCTGTGGTTTGAATATTCAAATACTTATACCCAAAATTGTTATTCTAAATCATCAAAAAAATCATTTTAATTTTGTTCAACTATTTTTAAATTACAATTTAGTAAATAATAAGCTGAAACCTAAATAAAATGAATTTGAATGATTGATAAAGAATCTAACCTAAACATGGTTTGTTTACACTTTCATCAAAAACCATTTAAATAAATCATACATACTTTATCTTTAGAAGTGGAAGGTCCAGGGCTCTTGGACCTCTTCTCATTAGGGGGTCCATTCTCCGAAGGTGGAGACACACTCCTCTCTGAAGTCCTCTTATCCTGGGCCTTGGCGTACCTCACCGCAGCCTCAAACAAGTCCAGTTCACTGTCCACATTCAAGTGATCTAAGGAGAAGACTGTGATGACGGTGTTCAGTTCGACATCCTCAAAACTGCTGTCAGTTAAAACCTCTTTTGTATTTGTGCTGATTATCTGGAATTATATAAAATTAAGAATTAACTTTATAGCATTTTCCTATGGGTGGAGATAAATTGAATTCTGAACTTAGATATAAAGAGTGGTTATTATTATTTTTAGTTCAAATATCAGCATTGTACAGTTGTACAAAAGTATTTAAAAAAGTACAAAAGTATGGAAAAAAGTTTTTATTTTACCCTTTTTAGTTATCACATCACACACAAATCCTTGTCAAGTATCAATTTCGCAATTTCTTTTACTTGGATGACATATTTTTTCCAGCTATTTTGATTTCAAAACCAAACTGCTGAACCGATTTCAATGAAATTTCTATGGGACCAATCGGGAATTAGATCCATTCAGATAAAAGAAAAAAAATTAAATGACGAAGATATGAGGTAACAAACACAAAAAAAAAAAAAAACACAACCGAATTGAGAACCTCCTCCTTTTTTTGAAGTCGGTTAAAAAAGGAATACTCAAGAAAGTAATCTTTTTAATACTATACTGAGTGAATAGTTTCTTGAAGAAAGTTTTGGGCATGAATGTGGATGAATATAAGAGTAGACGAAAACCAAAGAAACAATGGATGAACTGTATGAAGGATGATATGGCAAAATAGGAGGTGTCTGATGGGATGACAGAAGAGAGAAGTATGGAAGAATAAGACACGCCGTGCCAACCCCGGGCAGGAGAATGATGACTGAGTGTACAGTAGCTAAAAAACTGAATGTTATCAAATGTTGCCATGAAAAAAAAATTTGAAGTATCTTAGATGCCCCATAAAAAAGGTTAGTATTATATACCTGTATGCACTTATCCATGAGCACATTCTCCTCGAACAGCCTAGCAAACTCATAGGCACGGCAGGCATTCCTTGGATACAGGTCGGACCACAGATACCTCGTGCACTCCTTCACCAAGTGAGGCAGCATGTACTTCTTAGCTCCATAGCACAACTCACACGCTTTGTCAAATGAGCTGATGTTTATATTGTCTGTGTATATGTACCTGTAAAGCCATACAAGTAATTTGAATAAAGATCTAATATAATGCTGTTTTTATTGGTTTTCAAGTACTACGTAAAAGTTGGAGCTTCATTTATAAAGTTGTACTCAAACTCAAAGCATTTATTTCAATTAGACCATTACAGGCACTTTTGAATGTCAAAACACAAAAAATAAACTAAGCTACAGTCCCAGTCACAGGGCATAATAACTTGTGAAAGTACTGTAGTTGCCCATTCCAAAGCGTAGATCTCTATGGAGAAGAATGGGCAAGAAACTCCATGGACACTCTTTTAAATCATTATGTTGTTACAAAGTCTCGGTTACATCATTCATGTCGAGATTAAACATACATGTGTGAACGATGTAGAAAGACGTGCGAGTAAGAGCGTCCAGAATAAAAAAGATAAAATTAACAATTCAAAAATACAATAATCCATGGCAGCTGCGAGATGACCAGTCACAACTGACAGCGCCCGTTCACGAACATGACGCATGGATCAGCCATCATTCAACTCAACCATTTTGGAGGGAACTAAACGACCCGACACACGCGCCACCATCAGCGAGACATTTGAGTGAGCATGACATTTCTCAACCGCCAGGGCAAATTCGAGTCAGTAAAAGATGTAAATGGTAGCTTTATCGTACATAGAACTCACACATGTGCTATGCAATTATATAATACTAAGAGACTGAATCTATACAATGCCTTAGTCAGTTATCATTGACAAATATTACAGGCTGTCATTGTTTGACTGAACATTGATTGTATTTAAGTGCTTCACTATTTCAGTATCAAATCATCCATTCTATTGGTATCTATGTATTGATATAATCTTAAACTTTTGTGTTTATAATACTTATTTTATGTTACATACTCACTCTAACAGAGCCCTGAAAGCTTCAGGCTGTACATCCAATATAGGTATAGGTTCATTTCTCTCTGCCATACCACCATAAAACATAGCTTCGAAAACTGGTGACGCCATCGCCAGGACCAGCTTGTGACCAGCTATAACCACTTGGTCCGGTTCAGCACCCACCAAGAAGGTGCAATCAGACCATTGCCCTGACTTCAGAAGGTATTCACCTCTTTGCTTCACCTCAACGCATCCTAATTGCCAATCACTAGGCACTCCCGCCATATTCTTAAACTGTTTATTTTGTTGATTATGTAATGCAACGCCTACTAAGCCAGGATTACTCAATCTAGGCCGAGAAATGTGAGAAATTGAGAATAAAAACAAAACAAGCTACCTATTTTACCAAAATAATCACTACTCGCTTGACTAATGGAAGTGAGCATTTGTGAATGCCGTTTCGATTTAAGTTGGCCATTTCATCATTTGAGTTATTGATTATTTATTTATACATTTGATATATTTTACTTTGTATAAGGGTTATTTGACGTTTTGAAGATAGTAATAATTTTATTCAAACACAGACACTTTCTTTTTGCTCACAGGTTCCTCAAAACTGTCCTCGTAAACCGGACTATTAACTTTAATAACTTCGTAGTTTTCGTTTAGAAATACTTAATTATTTAAAAACGAGTTCCAACATTTTACTAAACGAAGGTCTTAGTTTTAAGTAAAACTATAAGTTGAAAACACATAGATATAGATACACTAAAAAGACTAAGAAGAAAACATTATTTTCCATTGACTTTACTATTCATTCTTTATTAGACCATTTTCATTTTGTTAGACGAAAGTGTACAATGTGTATAACAGTCTATGTGTATAACTGTCAACGTCAAACACAAAATTATTTTGCAAAGCTGTCAATGTATCGAATTTACATGAACTTCGAACAATATCGATGTAATGTGAACAGTGGAACGAAATAGACCCTGAAACACCATGAATCACGACGACATAAAATCTGTGGTACAGGAAAAATTCCTATCGAGCGAACGGGTCACAGCTTTCCTGTGTGACGCCAAAGTATTACATCCCGAATGGGTAAAAAAGGAACGGCTACTAGCAATTGTTGAGTTTGGTGATGAAAAGGCAGTGTTCTGCTTGTTTACGTCATGTTACCCGCCAAAGTCCTTCACGGATTTATCCATAGAAATAGTGTTGCCTATAGATAAGAGTTTTAAATGTGAAATAGACAACAAACCTTCCGATCCCGAGGCCATACTGTACCTGAATCTGCAATCTCGTAGTAATAAGTATAAGTTTGAAATACAGATGACGCCCCGCGTCGACAACTTTGTCGACGACCTGTTCAGAGGCATAGAAGCTGTGAACAAAATGCCAACTACACCCGAATTTGTCTGGCTCAAGAAGTACAGTGGTAAAATTGATAACGACATACTAACTCACACGATGGCGCTGCCCGGAGGAGTCCCACACACACAGACCTCAGCTCCTGTTGCCATTAGGGAGAGTCTCATCAAACACAAAATGTCTGACAAGGAAAATGAGTACACCTTTACAAAGAAATTCTCTATATTCTGTGGAACATGGAATGTAAATGATAAATCTCCTGTGATTCCTCTCAAGGGCTGGCTGAGTGTGGACAGGGAGCCTCCTGACATTTATGCTGTTGGTTTCCAAGAGTTGGACCTGTCTAAGGAGACATTTCTGTTTGACCAAACCTTCAGAGAAGATGAATGGTACAATGCTGTCCTGAATTTTGTTGATAAGAGAGCTAAGTATGTGAAGGTGGAGAAGGTGAGACTGGTTGGCATGATGCTAATAGTACTTATTAAAGCCAAACACTTCTCTCATGTACATAATGTTGTGTGTGACACTGTGGGGACAGGGATTATGGGGAAAATGGGCAATAAAGGTGGAGTGTCCATAAGATTTGACCTCCACAATACCTCTATGTGCTTTGTCAACTCCCACTTGGCAGCCCATGTAGAGGAATTCGAGAGAAGAAACCAAGACTTCAGAGACATTTGCAGCAGGACCCGGTTTGTGCAGCCTAACCAGCTTCCCAAAGCTATAAAAGACCATGACCAAGTGTACTGGCTTGGAGACCTGAATTACCGCATCACAGAATTAGACCCTACTACAGTTAAAAAGTTATGCAAAGAAAATAATTTTGTGCCAGTATTAGAGAAGGACCAACTGAAGCAACAACATAAAATAAATAATGTCTTTGCTGGATACATAGAAGGAGAAATCAATTTCAAACCCACATACAAATATGACCCTGGAACAGACAACTGGGATTCCAGTGAGAAGAACAGAGCACCCGCTTGGTGTGACAGAATATTCTGGAGAGGACAGAATATCATTCAGCTGGGTTACAGAAGCCATCCATCGTTGAACATCAGTGACCACAAACCTGTGTCAGCCATATTTAATTCCTCAATCAAAATAATAGATGAAGAGAAATACAGGAAGGTATACGAAGAAGTCATCAAGCAATTGGATAAAATGGAAAATGAATTGATCCCTCAAGTTAAAGTTGATAGAACTGAAATAGATTTTGAAACGGTACGGTACTTAGAACTTCAAGTTCGAACAATAACTGTAAAGAATACTGGGAAGCTGCCAGTGGAGTTTGAGTTTATAAAGAAATTAGATGAAACTAGCTTCTGCAAGGAATGGCTGATAGTTGAACCTTACAAGAAATGTATTTGTGCTGAAGAAACATGCGAAATTCAACTCAAGGTGCTTATAAATAAGACATCTGCTTGCAAGATGAATGCTGGAACAGACAAGCTCTATGACATACTTGTACTACATTTATATGGAGGCAAAGATATCTTTATAACAATAAATGGGACATACCAAAGAAGTTGTTTTGGGTGCTCAATAGAGGTTTTAGTGAACCTCAGCATGCCAATCAAAGAGGTGCCTGTCGGGAAACTAATTGAACTTGAGAACAAAAGAGATACCTGTGTATCTAACCAGTCCACTTACTCTATACCCAAAGAGATTTGGTACTTAGTGGACCATATTTATCTGCATGGCTTGAAAGAACCCAACTTGTTTGAGCAACCAGGGTTCCATTCAGAAATTCTCCAGATCAGAGATTGGTTAGACAGTGGCTCAATAGATCCAATCCCAGGAAGCATCCATTCTGTAGCAGAGGCATTGTTATTACTTCTAGAAAGTACTGCAGATCCCATCATTCCTTACAATCTTCAGTCAGTATGCTTAAGGGCATCAGTCAACTACTTACAATGCAAGCAAATAATAATGGAGTTGCCAGAATTCAGAAAGAATGTTTTCTTGTATTTATGTGAGTTTTTACAAGAGGCATTGCTGCACAATGCTGAAAATGGACTGGACTCGAAAACGCTCTCGACTCTATTCGGCGCCATTTTCCTTAGGGATAATCCGAACCAAACACAGGAACCGCAATCAAGGATAAACAAACAAGTCATAGATAAGAAAAAGGCCCAGTTTGTATACCACTTTTTGATAAATGACCATAGTGATTTAATATGTTCTAAATAAATAAATTGTTGTTGTAATATTGTAAAACCTGGCTGGAAAAATGGAACACTGCCTTTAAGTGTAAAAAAAATATCTTTGCGATCAGCCCCATCGAGTTGTTCTATTTTCCTATTACGTTCTTGTTAGGTACGCCTGCGTACGCGTTGTTTTTAATTTATTAGGATAATACTCAATAATTTCCATTAGTAACACTAGGAAATATTTTTATTTTTTATAATCACACTAGAGATTGTACTGTACCTATTCGAAGAAGTCTCACAATACGGTTGACGCTTAAATACCTTGTAATTAGCGTGAATTCGCATTTATCAACGTTTTCGGCTCATTGTTTTGTACTAATTGAATGTTCTTGCTTAAATGACATAATCACTAAATTTATAAATGCGAATGTGACAAAATTTTCATGTCTATTTAATGTTTTGTACCATTGTTTAATGTTACCAGATTTTACTTATTTTGCTAAAAGAGATGTCGTGAACTGATCAGTGGAAAATACAATTTTGATATTGGATTTGAGATTATTTTATAGATACTAAAGTAATACATCCGTTCACCATGGACGCCTATCTTTTGGAGTGGGCGACATCTCGTAGCTCAAATACAGTATACTAACATCTATATAATATAACAACAATTGAAATGAAATGCTGTAAGGCACATTGAGCACGTAAGGGATTTGCAACGTTCGGTTCAGCGCCGAAAGTTGAAAATCCAGCAGCATGCTCACTGTCCCTTAGGTTACACTATCGATAAGTTAGTCAACATTAGCTCTCTCAAGCCATACATTTTTCAAGATTTTTTGGAGTCCTAATTCAATGATCATTGAGATTTGTGACAACTTTAAAAATTTATTGATAATTTACAACAGTGATGTTAAAATTCTGCCAAAATATTTAATTCTATAAGGTCGATTACAATAATTAGGTACATTACTAAGTTTTTATTTTTAAAACTTACGATGTCATAAATTTTTTATTATACATATAATTTATATTTTAAATTTCGCAATAATTTTTATAGTATATAGTTCACTGAAAAATTGGATACGCGTTTTGGCCAAGCTTTTGTCAGCAGCCGTTTTTATACTCTCAAAATGGTCCTTTAGTGGTATTCAGATTACCTAGACTTTGATACCTATACCCAGTCAAATTAAATAAACTAGAGAAACTATAAGATGTGATAAGTTTATACAACATAAAACAAAAACGAAATTGAATTAATGTTTTTTTTTCTTTGCAATCAACGATCGCTTTTACTGGGTTTCGCTAGATAATTTAGCACTGTTTTAATAACACCTATTCTATTTTTTGTCTGTAGAACTTAAAGAAAGTATTTTTAGTCGCTAGTTCAACGAATCAATGTGGCCAAGTCCATTTTTAATTAGTTTTAGTTTCTGCCTTTTTAATTGCTAATTTATGACAAAAACTTTAAATAACTACTTAATGTACTAAAATATGACTTTTTAAGAAGCTCTTTATTATCACGGACTTTTGAAATTATGCAAATTTTTTACAGGATTTATTATACGAATAGTTAAATGTATTGTAGATATTATTAATATATTTATTGCAAAAAAGGTCCGCTTACTATTTGATTAGTGAGAATATTGTGAAAGTGTGTTAAGTCAGGAGTATTAATTGTAAACAAATTGACTACCAACTTAAATAAATAGTCCTTATATTGAAACCACAACTTTATTCTTCATTGGCAGAATGTATGAAGTGATTATAACACGGCAAATAAACGTAGGAACGAAATTTGCTTGACAATTGATTTCCCTGACGGTACATTATGTATTGCGTGTTATGTGCATATTACCTGCTATTTACTTACATCCCGTTAATCAAGTGTAATCAAACCTTTATAAAAATAGCTATGTGACGGCATTTACAATATTTATATGTGTGTCCATGCATAGTAGGAAATATGTATTTTACATAATTATTATACAAATATTTTATTATTGTATTTATTCGTTCTTGTAATAGTGAGTATAGTGAACTGTTAATTTATTAAATTATATAAGAATACCAAAATTGTGACGGTTCATTTTATTACTTACCCTGTCAACAATATTCAACAGAACAAACCGGCCAAAAGATACCGATACACTATTTTATTACTACTTTAGCTTCTGATCTGGATTCTAGATTTAGGTATATACTAAACTAAGCATTTCAAAACTTTTACACTAAAATAACTTACCTACTTTATTAAATCATCAAAATATTTTTACCTTATTTACAAACTAATATTAGATCTAAAATAAGAATAAAAATATGTACAATTACGGGGCGTCAAAAAATTCGTCCGTATCGAAAAGTGCCCAGAAGGCTGGCAGCATTGCCACATCGGATGGCAATGCTGATTCTTTGGCCAAAAAAAATGCCAGCCCTCTGGTCACGTGAAGAATCGACCAACCGCTTGGCGATATCCCGAAATAATAGGTGGGCACTCGGACCCCATGGCCCTAGCGTTTGATTCTAGTTTACATTAATAGTTAAGCGTAGTTACTGTAGGCTTACACGAGACTTCATTTGTAGTTCTGCTCACCCCTGTACGAACAAGAAGGAAGAGAATGCGCTTACCTAACAGAACTCAGTGTCATCAAGTTTTAATAGATGGCGTTGTATTCAAATGTATTAATGTTTAGTTAAATATAACAATAGATGTCGCTAATGTAAGTATAATTCATAAGTTTCTACGCATTATCAATTGCTATTATTTTTTTTATCTTTAAAAAGCATGTAATAAGAATATTTATCAATATTTCAGACAAATAGATGAGACTGGCGAAAGCTTAAAAAGATTTCTTATTTCGACTTGCAACATCATGATTTTCGAAACGCAGCTTCCTAGATCATTGGTCGATAAATCGAACGGGAAAGCGCCAGATTTGAATTCAGCCAATCAGGTAGTTGCATCGACCAGTTTGTCAAACAATCTTAAAAAACTTCATTCTTGAAAGAAATCGTCTGCCAGTAACTCATATCCTGTCTTTCTTTAGTTCAAATATAATTCAAAATAACTGTTTTAACGGCGTTAAGAGTTATAAAGATTTTGTATCGAACATATCCTGAATTAAAACTTGTTCGTCCTTTGTGTGCAGCGGACGTGTGAATCCTTTGTTATCCAACGTCTTCTAGTTCAAACAAAGACAACCATGGAAGTTGAAGCCGCTAAACGTAAGTTGATTTTATTAATAATGAATGCTCTTTGATTTTTGTAGGAATCCGTGGATAATTTCTGCTCACTCACACACCCAAAATTATTGACTTTTTGTCAAAGCCGTTGGTATTTTCTTGTTAATTTTGTTTTTTTTTTCTATTTATTTACCGTGTTCCTGCCAACTTTGTACTTAGTTTGGAAAATTTTAGTTATTAATGTTGACTTCAGTTTTCTCTCAGCGATAACACTGCTGGTCTAAGCAGACTTTTTGCAATGTAGGACCAAGTAGCTGTGGTATCTAAAGAAAAATATACCAGCCCAACTGCGCTTATAAATAAAAAATATCAATTTAACGTCATTATGTTATCACTAATTATAACATATTCCAGCAGCATGACTGCAGGTCGTTCTACAAAAAACACGATAAAATGACGGTTTAAAAAAAAAATCTTGAGAATTGTCTTTTTTTCCGTATCCGTAAGCAAAGCGATGTTTTCCATCCATTAAGTTTACAAAAAAATGTTATCATTCGATGATTATCTCAAAGAAATCACCGCCTAGCTTCACCATCCCGTGAAATCCCGCCGAACACGCTCGGGTGACTATCAATGAATTCAATACATTTTAATACCTTATTATTTATGTATTCCATTATCCTCCAGGCATACTCATATATTCTGTTTATTTTTCTATCATAAACAAAGATACCGGCAGATTGATTAATTAATTCGAAAGAATATTATTAAATTGACCATCTTTGTCAGCTGTTGGTCGGTGTTTTTGCATCGCACAATGTAGTCGTAATTTATACCTACTAGCTCTTGACCGCGACTTCATCCGCGTGCGGTTTTATCCCTGTATGTACTACAGGGATAAAAAATATCCATTTGTACAAACAAAATGCGCCCCTAAGATTACTGACACTAAGCCCTAACCCAAGTCATAATCTACCTGAAATTGGACGAGGTAAACAGAGACCGGCAGAGTTGCTTCCGGTCAACACGACTAACTTACGGCTTGTTTTAGAAGCACTATGGAGAGACTTCTCTCTCTCATCTTCTCCACATGGTAATCTGTGCCATCTCAATAACAAAGAAACAGTCAACGGTCAGAATTGGCAGTTAACTGCAAGCTGCAATTGCAAGGCGCACATAATTACGTTGAACTTCTAATAAAACTGGTTTTTGATAGCAGCTGTTCCTTTGCCTTGTAATAATCCCTTTGAATTTTAGGATAACAATTTCTTTTCATAATTAATCCCGAGAGGCGTAGGATGACCTATTTTCAGCCAGACTACAAAGAAAGTAGGCAGTAACTTCCACTAGCTACCTATTGTTTTCTTCCGCGCAGAATATTTTACATGGTAAATCAAGAAATATTGTGTAAATCATATTAAAGCTTTTATGTATTGTTTCTCTAATTAGATTATTGAAATTGCACAATAAACCATTCCTTTATTATTTTCTGTCTATTTTGTGTCTGGAAACATACACGAAAAAAAAACTATAAATCACGCCCAGTATGTATTTACAATCTAGAAGTTCAACGCCCCGTTAAGTGGTTAATTGTAAGTTGGTTAATATTATTAATAACCTTCAACAATTTGTGCTCGACAAGATTCGCAATTTGTCATCATTGTAGCCGTTAAACAAGTTTCAATTTACCGGCCGGCGGACGCGCCAGTACGAAAGTTATTTTTCGTGGGTGTGTGTCATCCTCTGGTCAAACGAACGACGGTTGGCTTGGCAAGGACATTGCAACCGTTGCGATGACTCATGCGCAACTCTTCATCTCTTCCTACATAACGAGTTTATGCCATATTTTGAACTTTGAAATGCCTGTCCTTTTAGGGTACGCTAAAGACGGCTAGGTGCACGTAAACGACCGGCGTCGTATGTAAATCGTTCCGTGGTCGACATGTAAAGAAACTTGTTCTGAGTTCCGGCGTTTATACGAAGGATACGTACTCCTTTGTTTACATAGCAAGGCTTTGTTTTAGTTTACGTTTAAATGTCCCTAATGAAGTTAAAACGGCTGGAAAGGGAGCATTTTACGACTTATTAAACTCAACTAAAAGCAGTGTAGTGACCACATCGTTTACTGGTACCACACTCTCCATTGTTCCCACTTAATCGTCCATGAAAATGTAATATTTTCTTTTCTCTATTGTCCTGACCGCATTAGATGCGGTAAACGGCTGGTGTAAACAAACCAGAGCTTAATTAAACTGCCGAAAAAATCCTCCCAACAATAGGCTTTATTAAATTGCCTGCCGTCGACGTTACTGTAAAAAGCTGTTGCCGAAAATACTTCGATGTTTAAATTTGACGCTCAATTTAAAATGATATTAAATTGACACTAAGAGGTCCCAAATCTCGGAGGGTGGCGTTGATTAAAAGCGCAAGAAGCGGGTAGAGAAGAGCAATAGTCCCCAAGTGGCGGAGGTAAATTCCAATACGATACAACGGCGGTGTAATATCTCGAAGCAAGCCGCTTAATGGGCCGTTACGGGGCGGAACTTTGTTCATTTGTGAAAGAAGTGGTGCGGATTCGACGCAGCCCCCTATCTGATTGATATCCGACACATTAACATGACAATGAAAGGAATCCTCGGCCCACAACGCCGCACCTAAAGCAAATATTGACCATTGTCCATGACGGAACGTAAACAACTACTTTATTACAGTCAACGTACGTATATCAAAAGATAAGACATGGCAATGTTCTTCCTACCTTTTATGTGCAGGACAAAATGTCCTTAGGACATTCTGCTGCGTAGTTCTTTATAGTCTTACGTTAAGAGAAAGCTCACAATGCCACAATGCTGCTCCAAGTTAAATGGTTATAAAGGAACATTAAAATCGAGTTTTTATTAAAAGGTTGGTTATTGAAAAGAGGAAATGGAAAAACAGGAAAACGACTGAAAAGGAAGGCAAATTGAACACCTTTTCAGATGGAAAACTTCATTGCAATACTTTTCCTGATTTGATTTAAACAAGGGAAGTTAGGTCGTCGGCTAGGTCAATCTAATTTGACCGGTTGCGGCTCAAATAGTTTTTTCCTCAAGATTTTACTGTCGATCGATAACGCTTTTAGCCGAGTGCTCCTTTCAAAAGCCTTTACGTAGCAACGAGTCTACAGATTAGTAAGACACAAAACTTTCTCCGAGTTATATCAATCAATCATTATAATTAGTACCTACATTAGATTTAGCAATGTGCGAAATTGTATGCAATCGAACCGAGCGTGTCTATCTCCACCTACACTACTTTCTATACGTATAAGTTCCCAGTGAGACCGGGTTGTTTCTGTGGTCTCTTTGCTTCACGCAATGAAAGCTGGTTCGGGCGCACGTTGCCCAGAAAAGGCAAGACGTGGGCGATACTTGTCGACCCACGCCTTCCTCACTTACCCAGTACTCCGAAATTCCATTTTGCTATACATTATTCATCTGGGGAGATCTATTGTGGCAGTTTGCTGCGGCATGACTAATAGATACAATGCATTCGGGTCATCAAACTTGGTGCGTTTGGTTAGCGCTTCACTTAACGGTTAGCAGAAATGCGACTAACACACATGTTCGCTATAATTACAACAAACGGCCGATGGCCTTGCACGAGACTAAGGACTAATAATACTAAGTTGGAAACGTGAAACTTCTGGACCCAATGTTTGTCTCCTTTAGTTTGGTCTAACTTGATTACACCACTCCCGGTTCGAAGACAAAGTAAATTAAATTAAGTCATTTCATGTTTTCGGTAAACAGAATTATTTCGAAACGTTCCTCTGAAGTAAGATTAAGATTTAATTTTAGATTGTCATAAATTATTGTTTATTAAATATAATTTTGTACATTACGAATATTACATTCGTCTGGGACTTTATAGCTGTCAGCTGTCTCGTGAGACATTACAACAATTAGAATGAACGGGAATATAATAGCATCGTATATTTTTTGTGCTTCACCCCACCACTGGTACTTAAGTATTCCTAACTTCGGCTATTTGTATGAAAATCAAATTAGCTTCGAACTGTCCCAATGTTTGTTTATGTTATCCCCTAAACCCTAGGCGTAGGTACACCAAGTTATAGCTTACAGGCAGATCTTACAGGACATTTCATAGCCCCCTATCACTGTAGTACATCGGAGTCGATCATTAATTTGAACTTTATGGATGTCATAAATTCGGCCTAGTAGCGGTTTTAGTAGTCATTTTATTGTTTTCATGAGGGACTAGCAGTCTGGCCTCGTATAAGGTCATCCAACTACGCACTGTTATTGCAGAATTCTTTTTACATTTTTTTTTTCAAGTATTGAGCTCTCAAGATGAAATCGCCGTGGAAACGGTTCGTCTACCTCGGTCTCTCTCACGGTATAACAAAGACATGCGGATCTCTCGAGGCTGCTTTGTCCTTGAATTTATTAAGATAGAACATCGAATAAACTTCCATTTTTTAGACGCCTCAGAAAAATTCCCTCGCACAAAGGAAAAATGGGAAGAATTTTTGTACATCAGATGAATTTTCAATTCGTGTAAGTCCGTTGAGTCGGAAAATTTGGATGTTGCCCAAAACATTTAATCAGATTCATTGCGCATGACCTAAGCGAGTGGTGCCGGGGTGAATAATCTATAGTATGCAGAGCCTACATTGCGATTGCCTAGCGGTGCTGCACACAACGGTACATCGTACACAGCTGAATGAAATATCAGTGAAATTCTCAGCTGCAAAAAAATGTGCAAATTCAGGCCAAATTATTTGGTGGAAGATTGTTTCGTAAAGATCGATTGTAGTCTGAAGCAAGGATGATTATTATCTTTCGTACCGTATTTTAACGAAGCCACGTCATTGGTATTGCCGTAGTAGGAACACCTGCAGATTGTAACTTGGGAAAATCGGTTCACAAGTGCTTTAGAAAACTCGTTGTCGGAAATGATATTTTATCGAACCTCGGGTCCAACGATTTTTTAAGGGGTTTTACTTAGAAATATTTCTAATGTAAAACCTCTTAAAAAAATCGTCGTAGTAAAAGATTTGGCCGCAGACCAAAGAAAAGATTAATGAATTTGAGTGGCAGATGATACTGCTAGGACTGAATGTGAACTGAAGACAGCTAATATACATTTGTGGAAAAACAAATGAATTGCTGTACCAACCCCAACTTAATCAGGAGTGCCTGGCCAACCGAGCTCTGCTCGGGTGAGAATTCTACTGTTAGCCTTTGTCATCCCACTGTTGGGCAAAGGCCTCTCCCCATGACTTCCAAATCCTTCGATCCAGGGCTAATGTAAAATTGAAAACGAATTTTCCCAGATATGAAACCTCGCTAGATCGATTTTTCGGCCCCGTAAACCCCTATATTGCAACTTTCATCGAAAACGTTAGAGCCGTTTTCGAGAACGTGATTGCAAATATTATATGCAAATATTGCTCATTTAATAGTATAGGATAAGGGCAGGATGAAGATACTTCATGCCATCTACTAGTACCAACGAACTACCATTCCTGGAAGACCAACAAAAATGTAACCTATGTTCGCAACCGCACATCAGTGTTAGCAATGTAACATAGACAGCGCCCTTACGTCGTTGCAGTAAGGGTGGTTTTGGACCAATGTCCTGTTTACTCTACATGCAGAATAAATACACTTTACCTTCACAAGTGCTGGAAGCTTCGTGCACAGGATATGCATATCAAAAATAGATACGGCTTAAGCTGTTATGCTAAACAGGCCCTTAGGAACTTTCGTGCTTTAGTGCCGTACCGGGGCTGCATGCTACAAGTTCCTTATCTAGCCTGCTGAATGTACTTACGGTATATTTAGGGCTCCGCTGTTTTAGCGAAGGATTTTTGAGAAGGAACAGTCTGTTATTATGAATAACTTCTGGGTTGACTGGTAGAACATCCCTATGACTGGCATTAACTCCGCCTCTGTATTCTGTGCTATATCAAATAAATAAATAACTACGGTTTTTATTTTGGGGGGTATATTGGAAGTTTGGACTATTCTTGGGATTCAAGTGGAACTGTTTTTTTTTTTTCGTAAAGTTTTTCTGAATGATATCAAAAAGCTAAAATATTGAAAAGGTTTATGTTCCTTCAGGTTAACAGGTTTTTCATTAAGTTGGCTCTAAATCTTCTGTAAATTAAGTAATCTATTGAACTTTTGGGCCTTGTTCAATAGGGGCTAGGATAGAAAGCGTAAGTTTATTCAGAGAAACAACAGATTTCATTGTATAAAAAATATAAGATAGACTATTAATTCAAGTGTTCGCAGTAAACACTGAACGAAAGTCCTTACCGCATTTGGAGAAGTCGGAACGGATCAGTTTTCTCAAATCGATGATATTGCTGGTTCGTCTAGTTACGTAGATTATTTTGGCCCAATAGGTAGGTGGCCTCCTTCGTGAGTGTGGGTGAAACAAGGCCATCAATGATGATGCTGATGAGGTATGATCAGAAGCTTTCTTTACATATATATGTAAATAATAATAATATGTTTTCAATATTTCTTGGTTAGTTTTAAATTTTATTTTATATTTTCTTTTTTATATTTTGTATTGTGTACTTGTGGCGTGTGCCAATAAACGTTTTTTCTTTCTTTCTTTTTACATCCTCAAATGTCAGGCTCAGACACCTTATAATTTACTTGCTACCTTCCATTCCCCATACTTCTATTCAAAACTCATTTGCATCCAAATCGATAGATACCAAGCTACTACTTTACTAAGCAACTGCAATAACTGTATTGAATAGTAGCTTTCCACGAAATTGAATTTATTTTCGGTTCAAGTAATCTGGAGGCAATGGCCTAGAGGTGAAGGTCTTCTGTCAGTTGTAAGGTTTTTTTTTTACATAACAACAACGCGCCTGTAATCCCCGAAGGGTTGAGCAGTAGTGTTATGTTTTAAGCCTTATGTAATAGGAAGCGAGCCTTTTGCTTGAACTGACCCCAAATCCAGACTGAGCCAGCTACCGAGAAATTCCTGATGGAAAAACCCAATAACACTGCTTTGTTATTTTTTTACTACGTAAATAATATCTGCAAAGGTCAAGTCTCATGTGATATCGGTCAAAGAGTTATTTACTTTTTTTCCTCATTGGAGGCAATAACATTACAAGTTCTTTTTGCGCATTGTTATGTAAAAATGTGTCCATAATATTCTGCTAGTGAAAGATCGAAATTGCTGTCAGCCTTAATATATTCAGGGTTTATCCAAATCCGAGGAGTATTACCTAGGATTTTCAGGTTCTCAAAAATCCAATACTTAGGTACCCTCGCGATGTGTTATGTATGTGAAGCTAGTTTCAGAGTGTAATAATGTACCTCATCTTCTAGTCTTTACACGTCTGCAAAGAAAATGATAAATACATTGATGTAGGTAGTTATATCTCATCTTGGTCGGTGAGTCACCGCATATATTTTTTTACAAGGCAATTTGTCTTATTATCTCTTACTCTTTATTAGGATAAAGCAAATGAAATAAATCAAAACACTTATTCCATACTAGTTTTTTCCTAGAATTTGCCCGCGTGGAAGGCAAAAATGTTCACTACGAGTAAAAAGAAATGGTTTCATTCGACTTTTGTGATGTTTTTTCAATTATGATTTGATTATCAATCCCTAATTAGCCTTTTCATTACAGCTGTAGCACTGTAAAAGAGTTCTGTCGAAAAAAGGTACGTTTTGCGTAGGAGGTGCAATTTGCGAAAGGTACATTCTGCGACTGAACCCTTTATGAACTGTATTAAAAGTGTAATTACTTTATAAGTGTATAAAAACTGTATAAAAAGCATCTTTTGTTCTAAGTCATGCACTATTCGTCCTTCATATTTCATCCAAATCCGTGCAGCCGCTAAGTCATGTAAAGGTAACAGAGTTACATTCGCATTTATATAATTAGATTTCTGCCAAAATCACGCGTTATTATAGTTTAAATTCATGCAGTGCAATAAAAATGAGTCAGCTAAACAAACACGACAAAATTATTGTTGCCAGTACAAAAGTCTGTCGAAGCTAAATCGAGGTGCAGCTAAATATTCTGCGAATTTTGAGTCGCCCTTTATTCACAATAAATCATTAACATTATAGACGACCCGACACCCGACTATTGCATTGTAACATTTGTAATGTAACGGCTGTTGGAAAATAAATATTCCTACGTCCTAGTCTACGATTGTTTGAGAAGACTTAATTGCTTATGGCAACTATTTTAATTAATACAGGGGTAGTTATTGGTTTTGTAATTTCAAGCTACCATCAAAAAGTCTGTAAATATAGTGTTTGTTCACCGTGGGGTGCAATCGTTAAAATCTTATGAGCTTTTCTCGAAGCATTTAAATTATGATAAGAGAAAACCGTTTGAAAACCCCAACAAACGAACCAAACAAATAAGTTTAATTCAGATGGTCTAAAAAACCCCAAATGTTACAATCAACCATTTTTCCTCTCACTTCACGTAAAATAAACAGTTATGCACAGAATAAAGCCTAGACAGGCCGAAACACGGAGTACAGGCAGACGTGGTACAGCCAAAATCAATACCAACAGATATTTATTGGCTTTGCTCACGGGCACGGTTGTCGGTGTCGGGACATCCGCGCCAGATATTGCGAACATCTGTCGGTGTTTGATACACGTCTATGCGAAATTCTGGCTGTACACATTAATATAAGGATGTCGTAAGTGCATGGAGATAGCGGTCTTGGTGATTTAAGGGAGTATGTGGTTTTAATTATGTATGTTTAATAAAATTGTAACACGCCGATGTCTGTATATTGAAGATATTGATAAAAAATTATATTGTCTTTATTAGAGCAACAGAAGCCAAAACAACAGTTTTTAGAATGTTTGTCGGTCTGTTTGTCTTTCTGTCTGTATGTTTATAAGCGCATCACGCAAAAACTACTGCATGGATTTGAACGCAGTTTTCACCGCTGTACTGCTAGATGCCTAACTTAAAATATAGGCTACATTTTACCACAGAAATTATCTTTTATTTTAGAATCTAAGTAGCACGTACGTGTCGCGGGCAAAGGCTAGTATTGATATCAGGATGTTATGAGAGCTGAAGATAGTAATCTTAGTAAGGACAGATCTTAGGCAGGTCGTGGAAGTCTTGGCATTTAATAGAAATAGAGGGCCTATCTGGCTAAGAAATAGTATTCTTGGTAGCAAAACAGATTTTTCAGCTACTTCATGTTGTACAGTCGATCAAAAATTAGAACAGCAGTTAAATTGCTAAAAGCTGTTAATCAAAAGTGATCCAAAACTCAAAATAGTCAAGTTTCAGAATAAGTAACTTCGGGCCATTTTATAATTTTGAGTAAAAATTTACCATTTTAGGCTCAAAAATTCGTTTTCTCTAGATCTAAATTGACTTCATACATTGCTGTGATATATCCTCGGCAATTTTCCCAACGTTTCTCTGTAACGTGCTGAAGTTAGGGTTTTTCCGGCTTGTCATCGAAAAATTGCGATAACTTAGCTGTCTCACAAGATTGAACTCTTGCGATCTGGCATTCCTTTCGTAACATAATCTTATGGTGGTGTGGTGGTAGAAAACTATTAAAGTTTATTCCAGTTTTAAACCATTCTGTGTAAAATACCGGTTTCTAAAGGTACTAAACTTTACTGGAAAGTAATAAATAATACATTGATAGACAACTACTATTTTATTTCTTGTTCAGTGAGAACACTCAGAAGCTTTGTTTGACAAAAGGAATGTTTAGCTCATAGTCCATTTGAAGAGTCTAATTCTTAATATTTAAACCCAGTAACTGGGTTGTGAAAGTCAGATAGTAAATCGCTCCATATAAAATTTCAGCTGTATCTGGTTGGACTGGAAGCCGATCACAACTTATTTGGTCAAAGGCTAGGCAGATGATGATGACTTAACACTGCATGGGCACGTTAAAACTTGCTATAGTAACACGGTTCCAACACTTTCAATTTGCCAAAACCTATCAGAAACTTATCGACACCTCTTTCGCTCCCAAAGCTCCCTAATTTTCATATGACACTAGTTTCACGCTGATCAGAATTCACGTTTTCACGCCAGACTTAGTTCAATTACTGCTGAGCTGGAGTTGCAACATTCTAGAGAACATACGGGTCACTGATCAGCGATCATTAACACGCTCTGACGGCACTCGTGATTCTCGTAAGTAATCCTTCAATTTGCAAACAAATTAGTTTTCCATATTTACCGTCTAATAGGAAGATTGGGGTTTTAACATAGGAAGATTGGGGTTTTAACATAGGAAGAAAAATAAGGAAGCTATGACTTCTTATGCCAGATCCCATGTGTCGTGATGTTCTGGTGGTCCCAAGAACGCATTTCATCTGAATATACAACCACATATTTCACAGAATGAAATACGTTTTTATAATATTAACCTGACCTTCAGTAGTCCTAGAATATCGCAATCCACAGCACAAAGAACTCAAAATTATAAGAGCTAAATATACTTATGAAAGACTTGTCTACTTCAAACCTTGTACGAACATGTAATATTTCTCGAATCTGCTTTATAATTTCGTATTCATGGTTTAAGTTTTATTACTCCGAGTACCTCGAGCCCCTACCGTGGACTCACTGACTCGTAAAATATGCGTCTACTCGTCTACAAGAGAATTAAAATAAAAGCTTGTAAAAAACATACGTTTGTAATATCTACGTCCACGATATTATTTTTTTTATGATAACTATCTGTTTTTACATATGTCGGTAAGGGTCTCTTTACGTCATCTTCCATGGATCAGGTAGGTAGTCATAGATGCATAAAATCAAAGGCTCCTTCAAAAGTCAACCGATTCGTCAGCTCATCCTCATGTTAACCGACTTTGAATAGGGGCTTATCAAGCACTTATCTAGACCCCAGCGAGACACACTATGGCCAAAGCTTAAACGAAGCTACTGATAAACTATAAGGTTATAAGAATGTAAGTAGATAATTTATTGTGTCAGGTTGCAAGCTCGTCACTTATTTTCAATTGCAGAAGTAACATTTCCCTTAATGTGGTATCAGGCAACTAATTGTTTTCGCGATAAGCTAGGCTACTACGTAATACTTTCAAACTATCTTTTTCCTCTCAAACCACACGATTGTTCTATTGAAAGGCACATAGGAATTGATATCAATAAATGAAAGATAATAACTCAGAATACACAGCAACGCAATACATTCTGAGACATGTGTTGATAAAACAAACAAAGAGAATAAAACTTTGTACGTAACGAGGGCAGAAAAACATGATATTTCGAACAAAGAAACCGTTATCCTGATTCGTCATACACTCGTGATTAATGTGAGCAATCTAGTTCACTACATCGACGAATAAAATGTACTTATACATTTTTAGAAGAATCAGCGAATGTGTTATTTGAATATTTAAGTGTTAGTTTCTTTTTAGTCTTTTTTTTTTTCGAGTAGGATCTTGATTGGATTTATCTTTGGACGCACATTTTTTGTAACATTCGAAATGTACTTTTACCATCTTATTATATCTTCATAAATGATGCGAATTGCTGCGTGGATACTGCTACTTATCCTCAATTCTAATTCATAGAATTGAGGATAAGTAGCAGCATCCACACATTGGGAATCTAATCCGTTCATAGTCATATTGTGATGATTCATTTCATTGTTGGCTTGTCTCCTAAAATTATTCTTCAGCTTGTTTCATTGGAGGTCAATGTTTCATACTGAATTTAAATAATAGAGACTTTAGATAGCCTGTCTTCATATTGGCTACAATGACCGTTCATCGACCAATTAATGTGCTGGACCTTGGCAATTAACCGCGACAGGACTAGGTAAGGCTTCAGTTCTAACATTTCATCCTCTGACCGAAGATATTGTGGTTTTTGGCTTCACATTAACCGCCGTGTTCCAATTTAATTTAGCCTCGATCAATCTTTATTTCGCATCATTGAGAGATCTTTATTCGTTCTGTACTTATTGATTTTCCGCGTATCCTTGAAGTTGGCGAGGTGCTCCAGCCGTAGGTATAGTTCTCACCTTGAGAATGTAGCACAGAACACGAAATTCGCAAAGCTTCCAGACTACTTAAGATTGTACAAAGAAAGGCTCAGCCTCAAATAATAAAGGAAACGCACATGTACAAAAAGTCTTAATCGTACAAAGCGTCTGGCCTTGATCGATCCATGTGCGTGTATCATTCTCTTTACAGCTTTTGTCGGCGACGGTCGTGCCTTGAACCTCTTTTATAGCATTAAGGGAAGTCCGCTCGGGTAGAGTTACGGCTACCTGCAACCGTGCGGGTGGATTATGGTTGGGCAAGGGATAATCTCTTCCTTACTTTGTACACTTGTTTACAAAGAATCTAGAAAGTAATTTAGATTATTTTCTTTAGCTAGTGAAAAGAAAATAACCCATAGGAGCAATCAAAATAAATCAAATAGAACGAACGGGGCTTAAGGATATAATAAAGATGTTGTCATACATGGAGGGTCATTATAATATGAACCCTCGATTTGGTTCCTCTTGGTATTGAATGACGTATAGAATTGATGTTCCTCCCACGGATGTCTGTCTGTCGAGAGTTACATTACGGTTTTATGGATTACTTTTTAATGTCTGTGATATTAGCGATCGCTCTATCTCTATCTGAATGTTACGCTGGCTGAGCACAGTTTTTGTATAAATAAGTGGTTTGGTAACGCTCAATTTGCAATACGTAGAAAATTATTACTACTGGCCGCATCTTGAGAGGTTGTGCTTTTGAAATGTGCGGGTTTACAACTTTTGCAGTTCTATAATATTGATAAGGTAAAATCGAATTAATTTATTTTAAATACATTCAACATTCTTAGTATCGGGTTAACGTGGCTGAACCCTTTATTACAAAAAAGAAAAAACAAAAAAAAAACGAAAAATAGTTTACAATCATTTCCACGATGTGTTGATGAATGAAAAGTAAGAGGAACACCAAATAAAATACGCATGGATTGGGTGAGCTATCATTCACTCCTTTTTTTCATGAGTGAATGATAGCGGGACAGTTGTCAGGGGAAAATGGAAGAAGAAAACGTTTTGCGTGGAACACAAGTAACATGGAACAAAGGCAGAAAGATGATGATGATAAATCGTACACCTTATTTAGGCCGGGTCTTTGCCTTGTGTATTCTGAAATTTTTCAATATTACATAAGCGTCGTAATAATTTCCTTTTAACCTTACTTAACCTTTAACACTAAAGTATTAATATCTTCCGAAAGCGAACATCTTTAATAATTCTGCGAACAAATTTTCCTTTTCGAACTTTCCGAAAGTTTGCAAGGTCCAGATGGCATAGAATCCGATATGGCTAGTAAGTGATAGCCATATGGCGTCCCAATCTCTTCGCAAATATTTAAGCTCGACACTAAATCATAGATAATCCCTGCTCTTACAACCATACCGTCGCGTCGTATCGTCCTTGTATAGATTCGCATTTTACATTCTGCTGAAGAGTTGTGAAATGAGCTTCAACTTGAAACTTTACTACAACTTTGTCACCCCGTAACATGTCGGAAATCGTGTTATCTACTTCTCTTTTAATATTTCTTACACATTATCTGTACACAATTTCTAGTGGTACGAATAAGAAATACAGCCGTGGTCTGAATAATTTATAGGTCCTAGTCAATATTAATGACGCAACTTTTCAACTCTGATTACTTATCTCCGAACTTGGTATCCATAATTAATATCTAATCGAGAGATCCCTTAATTATTATTATTATTTTGTTTTCGGACTTTTTACTGCTGTCAACGGCACCCCTTTAATTGGTTTTAATGTCTCCCGCACCAATATTACTTTGTTAAAATTTATAGCACGCAACGCGTCAGCTGTACCGTCGGCTCTATTAACACGTAATCTCTTTATATTTTCTTACAGTATCTCGATCCGCAGTACACAATATGTTACCATTCCAAGTTATTTAACTCACGTATGTCGGCCTCTTCTACCTACTAAGTTACTCCGGATGTCTGGGTGGACATACACGGGTGAAACTCTTCAACGTTAATGTTGAAAACGTCCAGTGGGGTAATGTTGGATTGGAGTTTGTGTTAGGCTGTGTCTGCGTCAAAATACCGGGTCGGT
Organism: Standfussiana lucernea; assembly: GCA_964057025.1. Taxonomy (NCBI): domain Eukaryota; kingdom Metazoa; phylum Arthropoda; class Insecta; order Lepidoptera; family Noctuidae; genus Standfussiana; species Standfussiana lucernea. The sequence continues at coordinate 16,927,467 of OZ059787.1, forward strand.
GGTGTCTAAGCATTGTTTAAAACAAGGCAAAATCGATACTGTTGCCGTCGCAAGAGGACGCGCGCCGCTGGCTCCGAATTATATTCTCAGCCAAATCCAGCCGGCACGTGACTCAACTTGTTGCCGCTCCGGAGAGAGACAAAGCTACGTTATTATAGCTGGCAATACGCTGGTGGCGAGATCGTGGCCATCGATGGCGGATTATTGACCATTATCTTAAGTGTCCTATTTAAATTGTTTAAAGCGCCATTGATATTATGGTCGTGGTTTCTCTTTAGAACTATCATTTCTTTTTAATGCTAATTGGAAAATGAACGATGAAAAGTATGACAGCATCAATAGAGAATGACGCCTATTAGGGATGAGTCAGAATATTGAGTTATAAGCTCAGAATTAACATCTTCATGCATTACTTTAATGACCTTAATTCTAAATATCGTTAATATTTAGAAGAAAAAAAAATATAGTCCTGTGGAATTCATATCTTGTAAAAAGGCTTTCTATAATCGCTACCGCATCGCTCGTGAATGTAACTGCAGTCGTGCGCTGCACGTATAATAAGCGTCTAAGCAAGAATGATTAATCTTGTTGCCCCACGTTGGGCGCCATCCTGTCGTCTATATTAAAAACGCTTTTATAAAACTCACTCAGTGAATTTGGTAATCGTGCTTTTGTTTAAAATCCTGACAAGGAAACAATCTGTCCTAACTTATATTGTTTATAAAAGTTATAAAATAATGATGTCTGTTAAGTTGATTTTATGTCAAAAGTTTCCTGTAAATAAAAGCCCCCAGAAAAGTTTATTAGTCACCTCTCTGCGTTGAGTCGACGACGAACTTTTATTGAGGAAACTAATTTATCACTGCGGTGATATGATCTATGGAACACAGTCGTCGAGGGTAGACGGACTGCTGGTATTATCTTGAATTTCATGTTCTTTTGATGGAGTGTTCGCAAATTGTCGGGGATTTTATGTCGTCCCCTAGCGTAATACATTTTGTGAATTTGCATTTTCATACATTCTTTAGGCTGTAACAGTAAGCTTGTTGTAATAATGAGTATTACATGACTTGCTTAAACCAGAACACGGGTTTGGGTCTCAGTTGGTCTGTAAAACGCAAGTTGTTGTCGTTAGGCACGATTCCTGCTAACGTCAGCCAGGCGGACGCCAGGCTCGGCGGTATTTCCACGGCGGTGTCGGCTCCTGTCCGTATGCACCGTCCGGACGAGGCTCGCTCCTGGTATTCCCAGTTATTACCGCAGGGGGACGCGGTCTAGGGGTTGTTGGCCGCAATCGATCCGCCGCACCACGGCCGGTGTTACCGGTGCACGGGGTTACGACACCATCACCACTGCAGTCTTCCTATTTCATTTCTCTCTTGCACTGGACTAGGTAAGCCGTTTCGTTACCTGTTTCGGAACTCAATACTTAACCTCACTTTACCTCTTCTGCGAAAACGTCTTCCAGTGTTTTGATAGTGTTGAATTTCTGAGAGGTGTCAGGAAAGTCACATCATTCAGTGATAGATTTAGAGAACAGGAAATCAATCGGAAGCAATTCGAGTGGCGAAACAAATTCAGCGTGGCGTTGCCGGCTGTTAATTGGCTGCGGGTGGCGGCGCCGAGACGGCGGCGGAACCTCCGCATGGAGGCTCCCTCGCGCGCCATCCCCACGCACGCACCCGCCGCCCCCCGACAGCTCGGCGTTTTTATGAGCGAGAAGTCCGTCGAGACCCGAACGAGTCTGGGCGGCTCTTAAATTAGTTTGTCTTCCCCGACCCTAGACCTTGTAGTTGCTAGGTGCGGTTTTAGACCCCAACGTGTCATCTTCGTCAATCTTGAGAAGTCTCACTTGAGCATCCCAATGGATTGAACGGATCCGTCTATGGATATTAGATGTCACTTATCCGTCAACTCTGCCGGAGATTGTGATCTTTCTCTTCCACAGAGGAAATAAAACTCCTGCAAGAGGTTTCATATCCTCATATGCAGGGAACTTGATGCGACCTAATATATGTCGTGGGTGACATTATTTTTCCATTTGGTAGGCTTATTTTCTTGTGCGGGTTATCAAGTTAGGGACGGTAGCGCGCAAGGGGTGGCTGCGGGGTGGGTCCGCAGGGCGGGGGTTGCGGGGCGCGGGGTGCAGCTATCGACCGGCTGCCCTCCCCCCGGCGTGGCTCAGTTTCCGGGCGAGAGTCGCGCAGTCCGCCAGCGCCGCGACGCGACTCCGTCACACATTAGATAGTCAATTCGATCATCACCATGCTGATAGGACTTGTTCGGGACTCGGTGATGCAGTGCTTCTGCCACTCATGCCGCGCGCCAGTTCTGCCTGCAGGTTGGGAACACCGCTGCCAAGGACGAATTCCTCGTAATCATCACAAATTCAACCGGCGACGCTGTTGCTACTCTCGCTGCGGAGACAAACGCCCTACTTTATTATCTGGCTTGAAATTGTTAACAAATTCTAAATCTTATGTCAAAATTTCAAAACACTGTTACAGGGAAGGCAAAAACAGAAGGTAACCTCTTTTAACTGTCAGCTGCGGCTTCTCCAATTTGAGTCTGTTAAATTGAAGGTTGGTTGGTTGGATTGGACATTAATCGCTGATGCTTTCTTGTTTCGTTAAGAATGGCCAGGTTTTGTTGGATTGTGACGTCTCAGATGTCTGTTATTGAGTCTTCGCCGGCCGGCCGGCGGGGGGAGGGGCACCGGCCGGTGCCTATATTTAAATTGCATCTGACGTAAATCACGTGATCCATCGATTACGAGCAAAGGCCAGTGTTGTTGGATGACAATCGATGTCTCCCAACGTGATGATAACAATGTGGATCAAATGTCAACGTCTCCTTTGATGTTTCTTTTTTCGAAGACTTTGGGTACGATGTTGTGATATTTGACAAATTACTTCGAGTATGCAGAAAAAACACAAAATCTTTTCTATTTTGCCGTATTTGGATATGGAAGGAACTTATTGTCTACGACGTCGTTTTCTTTTAGGTTGGGATTTCAGGGCCTAGCGAGCGCCTTATCATGTTCAAGCTTTTCCAGTGTTACGGATACTACCTGTCAGTCCGTGCCGGCCTCACTACAACTATTGATTAAACATTACTGCATAATGTCCACCATTTTGTACCGGCTACGAATCGCGATACTGTGACACGCGTCCACCATTCTGCGCAGTGTACATACCAACTTTATACTTCTGCCTGATAGACCACCGATCTAAAATTAGAAAACCTTTTCAAGAAAATTATTTCTTACAACTTACGTAATGGTTTCAGATTCCGTAACATTCGAGTTCAGTTCAAACATACTTGCCTAGGGAATTCGGAAAAATAGTTGTTTTCACATAATATCGTGGGCCTGATTAAATTATGTCACGCAATCGCGACATAATCACTTCAGTAGGCCCTTCGTAAAATGTTTTGGTATTTTATGCGCCACTACGCACGCATTACAGGACCTCGTGTCGCTTTATTATTGCGGGCTTGTTAATTAACGACATTTTTCAAACATTTCGACGTTTATTGGTGTCATTAGTCAGATTGCGAAAAGGATAAACGTTGATTACGCCGACATTTCAAATGCTTCTTTTCTCCTCAGTTATGCTTCTTTAAATCGTAATTAATTCTTTTTGTATTCATCGATTAACCAAGTCACAGTCATCCAATTTCGTCACATTAAAATTATAGACATAAAACATGTGACGTCAAAAGTAGGTTTGAAATAGACCCAGACTTTATGCCTTCTGAATTATTGATGTTCGAAACATTAAATTACAATCGTTATCCACTGGGTAGGTATTACCAAGCACGGACCTTGGTATTCAACTACATGGCTTCAAAGACCATAAAAAATGGGCTTTACGGACCATACCGATAGTCTTGGAAATGCGTATTTCTCAGAAGGCATATTAATTGTTCGTTAAAACGGCTATGAGCATTCTATAGCGCATTTTACTGCTGGAATCATTCGTGACGTGAAATAACTTCGTAATTAACGCGGTTACTTAATTAAACATCATCGCATAATTCGCTTCGTAACATCACATAATGCTTGTCACTACACTTCAAGTGTGTTTGGATTAGCAGACACGCCATTGTGAAGTGACAACAGGGGCCTCGAGATCACATAATTGTTTAGGGGACGATTATAACACTGGGTTTAATTGGCTTAACAAGTCCTGCACCCTTTGTGAGGGTGCGGTAGGGCTTACAGATTTTGATCATCTTTATTACCATGTCGTTCTGCTTAATAAAAACATTAATTTACATTGTGATGAGCGCGACAAATGGGATTATTCTCGTTGGGGTTCTTGCTCTTGGACCCTAACACGAGATGAGTAGAAGTTTACGCCTTTTTTTCTCGGAGCTAAGACGTCACACGTTATTGATCCCGGTATGTATGTATGAGGGTTGAACAATGCTATAAAAAACACGTTTCATCTCGTACTTGGGATCTAACGTGTATTACTTTCATGTTACGGTATTATACCAGAATATCGTGCGACGCAACCCAAACTTTTACCTATATCTAGATTTGGAGCCACACATGTCTACAATGATGCATTGCAGGTGCTTACAAAGTTTGCGTGTTACAAACCATTCCGGCCACCAGCTCTCTCGACCAACTTGAGAATTTGCAACTGTGCTGCTTTACGACTTGCAGTAACGTAAAATAATTTCTACCTCTACTCCTCGCTTTGCCGTGAATGGATTTAAAAATAACACTTTTGCAGGGAGCGGTATAAAAAGGGGTTGCACACAAAGTCACACCCATTTTCCTAATGAGCGTAACTCGTAAAGAGGACGTCGGTGCCGTCTCCGCTATTCTGGAATGTTCTCAACGCTGCGCTGCATAGAATATATCTCTTGTTTCTGCATCGCGTAGCCGCCGCATTTGCTTCGTGTTTAAAACACTCGTACGTGCCAACGCTCGTATTCCCAGCGGTAGTAAATTTACTTTCAGCTCTCCCCTCAAGGGTTTTAAAGCCAGCCTTTAAATATTTTATCAGGTTTTCCATGTTGTATCGTGCGGCGCCGGAGGGGGCTGCCCGTCGACCTTTCAGTTGTAACTGCCCGTTTGTATTCGATTACCATACTTTTTCTGCTTTATTGTTTTTATGCACGTTCATTAAATTGCTGTTGTATACGATGCTATACTGCTGCAGCACTTGCATATGGATGAAAAATTATTGATTAAAATTCTGAAGTGAAACCGGCTAGAGTTCAATTACGTTGTTTTTTGTCTAAATCGAGAGTCTTGAAGTCATAAGCTGTGACTTCATGCGATAGTTTTAATACATTTTAATTTGTATTCTCTCGATATCCAACTTTTAATTAGTCGTGGGCTAGATTTTCATTCGCATCAGCGTTTGCGGTTACGTAAAAACAGCTGAGATTAAAGCGGTTTACCGCAATGATTTCCCTTACTCGGTTATTTGTGAAAATCGTGATTATTAGAGACTCAATTACACAGAATTGAGGAGACAAACATCTCATGACGGTTGTTTTGTCGTGAATTATGGCGAAAGCTAATTAAGTTTTGATGAATAGCACCCCCGAGGCGAACGGGCAATCACAAATATTACTTTAATTTCGATTGTTTGGTTTTAGCAAACTTGAATTTTCGGAAATTCATTTCTTTAGCGAGGAACGAAGGGGCTTTTTGTTTTCTGGGGCTATTTGATTTGTAATGAAGACCAACTAACTTTAACTTATCATTCCGTTGCCCTGACATAATATGTATTTGTTGCGTATTTTTCTACAATATGGGGACCGGATTTCGCTAAAAAAAATGTCCCCAAAACCCAAAATTAACAGAGTCTTAGCTTGTTTAAACTTTGTCCATAAATTGGCTGAGAATTAAAGTTTAAAGTTGGCTTAACACTTTGTATAGCATGTTCTCCGCTTCGTCTGCTGTGTAAACTTGGACTTAGTGCTGCCGTGAGGGATTATCCCTATTTGCGGCGAATTTCGCCGGCTCTCTGGCACTCCGGCATTCCCCTCACGTAGCGGCCTCCTCTCCCGGCGTCGTGTCGACGTTATTACCTCGATACTATTACCGAGACGTCCCCAACAACATGAGTTGGGCCCAAATATCTAATAAATGACTATTCATTTGCGACCTCGACTTTTTGAAGTCTTGAGTTTGATGTCATTTTGGTTGGAATGGTTTTTGATGACGGTGGTTCGTAATGGGAGCGCTGGTTTATTATGACCGTGCAGTAGGACTTGAGACTTTTCTGTATTATCAACTTCTTGCAACTTTAAATGACGCAATCATCATCATTGGCAGTCTTGTTCCATTCACTGGTGATCATAGACCTGTAATCTTTTGTGCTGTGTTTCCATGGTCTGCGCGAGTCTTACCCGGAATTTTCTGAATATCATCCACTTGTCTAACAGTTGTTCTGCCTACACTTGTACCGTTTCTCGGCAACCATTCAGTGAGGGCTCTACTCCACTGGCCATCACTACGTTTCGCCTAGTGTCCTACCCTCCTCCTGGTCTCACTCATTCTTTCAACGATAGGCTAAACATGGTGCGCCCTTTGTGTCAAAATATTTTTTTTATTACGCATTATTTGCCGTAATTTTAGCTCCATTTGACCTTGAAATAGCTAATTTGATGGAACTAATTCTTTCTCATTACACAAATAGGTTGAAAAGGGTATTCATGTATCTTGTAAAGCCAGAAAATAAAGTTTCGGGAAACATCGATGATAAAACAATTTCTATTTATTACTATGATCACTATGACGCATCTAGGTTAGTTCGAAACTCTATCTACTCTGTCAGCCATTAGTTAGGTACATGTTATGTGGACTGCGACATTTTTTATCGATATTTGTTCACCACAATCAATGCTTTTACCAGTCACGCGAGCTTCGAATGTCGATTCATTAAAAGCCTGGGTCCGAATGTTCTTCAAATAAACATTAGTTGGGTTGATTCGGCCGACGTAATCGTTTTTCGATTGTCCGTTAGTGTTGTTTGGGGGGTTGTTGGGCAGGCAGGCTCGAATTTTGATGGTATTTGCAATCGAAAACCGATGTTTTGAACTCTTGGGGCTAATCTGCGGGGTAATAGCGTAACCTACTCGCAATCCTAATGCTATTCGTTTTGACAGATCAACAATATTCATTACGTAATTTACGTGGCCGAGCAGACGAATTTCTCATACTTGTGAAGCAATGGATTGAACCCTTAAGATAGTGATATAAAACTGTAATGCGCATTATGGGTGTTGTTTAAGTTCATTAATAAGGCGGAATAGTTTACCAATTTTTACTTTTTGATCAACCTAGTGGATCTTCTTTGTTGGCTCAATTTTTGGAAACACTTCCTAAGGTATTTTTTTAGTCTGTTTCGCCGGTAACGGTAACCTACTCAAGCCAGATAGTCAGTTTGTCTCCACGAGAGTCTTCAGCGTCGCCTCGGGCTCCGCTGACGGTCTCTTTTTGTTCCTAGCTCACCGACGGTCGGCGCCCGTCAAGAAACCAGTCGGCAAACCGAGGACCAAGCAACCGAAGAAGGTCAAATTCATAAGTAAGTGGTGTTACACAGGAAAATAAGTTGAGGAAATAATTAAATCAATTTGATACCGATTACGGCGAAGGGAAATCGAACCGCAAACTATTTCCGTGAATTCCTGAAGAATCATGAATCAGTAACAGATTTTTTTAATTTCTACGTTGGTAGAAATGAAAAAGTCCGTTATTTTATATTTTCTATCGCATGATACCTGTTCTATCGCATGTACCATACCTTTTATTAAATACCTTTAATACCCTAGGTGGCTAGGAAGTCGCCAACTTAAAAAAAAAACTGTTATTTTACACAAAAGTGCAACATGTACAGTCTTAACACGGTCCAAATATATGGAACTAGAGGTTCTTTGTTAACGATTCAATTTCAAATTCAGTTTCAAGTATGAATGTAGATGCTTAGAAAAAGAGCAGAGAAACGATGACAGTTCATACTGTGTGAAAGATGATACAGCTAGAAAAAGGTTTAGGTGGAATATTTTTCTTATTTATTTTTTTGTACTCTATCACAATGCTATCCTATTTGACCCAAAAGTTGACTGGTAGAGAATGCCTTGTGGCATTAAGTCCGCCTATGTACCACTCTTGTACATGAACTTTAAATAAATAAAAAGGGTGATGACTGAGATGATGATTCATAGAGAAGTGTGGAAGGAGAAGGCATGCTGTGCCGACCCCAAATAAGAATATGAGCACGAAAATGATGTTGATTTTAAGATAAGAATTCAAAATTAATAAAGAGGAACAGCCTTAAATCCAGACAGTTTCAGCTGAAGTTAATTAACTAATGGTACATTTCAAAGGATATAAAAGACATTAAATTGTGGACGACAGCCATTTGGACATGTTTCAATTTGGCTTCTAGAAAAGTTGGCTAGTTGTAACTTAACTAAGTGCAGAGATGAAGTGGAGATGCCATTCAACGTGACTGCCAAAGGATTTAGAGCTTACCCCTGTCCTTAACCAGCATGGACTGTGAAAAATTTTCTGTCACAGACTTGTAATAGAGTAGAAAGTAAATGGAGTACTTATTAGATCTTTACTCGTATTTTTTACCAATTCGACTCATACGCGTTGTGGCAATAGGCTTCTAAAGGTCGAGAGGATGGGACTACGGAAACCGGTCTTTGGCAGATATTTCAGTACATTATCTGTCAAAGTAAAAACTGAACAATGGCGGACTTATGCCTTGGGCATTTTCTACCAGTCTATCCTTACTTTGTCAACTTCAGCTCTCAACGTGTATTTTTCCCAATTTATGCATCGTTAGAAACGCAAGTGTTTCCAAGCCATTTAATAAACATTATCACTCCATTTACCTACAACTCTGTGCCAGGCACATACAGGGTGAGATCCCTTTCCAAGATAGTAGACAGCCCCGGGGATGTGAGCCCTGTGAGCTTTGTGTGGCGGGCTGGCGGGTCAAGAGTTTTCACCCCTTTCAAGTGAGTTACCTATTGTTAGTTTTGTATTGTGCGCGTGTTTGTTTTTTTGAAGCCCCTTTTCACACAGTGGGACAGTGAAATTCCGACACTTATTTAAGACCCTTGACGCCATGTTTTCCCCTCTGTTAAATTCTCAGGTACTGGTAGGAAAATCAATAAGTAATGGGTTTCCAGTTTTTACATTAGCTTGCTTTGTTAGAAATAATGAAAAACTGTTTTTTTTTTTCGAAGTAGGGCTCATCAAATATTTATGCGTGTAATAGAAAGTCACCCCATCCCCTGTATCACAGGGCTGAGTCACCTGTTTTCATATGGACATAGTTCGCCGACACAGTCATACTCTGAAACGCGATTGTAATGCAATTGGCGTGACTCACGGGGGGGGGAGCAGTCGGTAGTCCCGAGTCTCCCTCTACCCTCCCAATAATTAAACAATACAGCATTCCTTACCCAAGGAGAAGTTTACCCGACCTTGAATATTACCGTAATTTACCCCTTACCCCGTAGCGATTTAAGAATTCCACCCCTAAACGTCGGGGCGGTAATTTAATGAGTTTAGCGAGTGTATTCGGATGGGGACGTTAATTAACGCCTTTAAAATTACGGTTAATTTGTGAAATATTGTAAAGGAAATTAGTGGGACGGTTTGTGAGATGAAATTGGTAATTTAGGGGATCATGGGAGGTTGATGGCGTCAACAGCTTTGTCTGTTTAGTTGTCGTTCATTATGAGAAAACTCAATTATGTTTGCATAATTTATTATGGAGATGTAGTACGCTCTAGTAATTTCATATACAACAGCTACTACAAAAATAAACTTCGCATGGAATTACGGAGCCTACAATTTCTAGAAATTTTTTATGACGCTGTTTCAGCATTAAAAACAATTTGGACCCGAAACATAGCGCGGGGCCTTCTGTGCTCAGGGTCACGCCGGCGGCGGTCGATTTTTAGGACTTGTATTTACATAGATACGGTTCATTGAAGGCTGCTTGGTATTGGTAGGATTATGTTCACAATTGGATAATTTGGGGTTGGTTAAATGCTGTAAGAGCATAGATATTTTAGGCTTCATGCTTGTATTAGAAGTAATAGATGTCGCTCGTACCTGAACTCGAATAGGCTCGCCTCCAATTACCTACAAGGCTGATGAGGTTTTCAAGGAAAGCACCGAGAGTAGACAGACTCAAAACAAAGAGAACTCATTTCAGCTTATTTCAGTTCAGTGCTGGTGGTACCAGACCGCCACGCGCAAGATCTGAAAATTGGGTGAATGTTAGACTTTTGGTTTCTTACCTGCTCCGAAACTTCTGGAAGTAATAGGGAAATCTTTTACGTGGGACTTAAACATAACTTGCTTAATATGGGTGTAGTATAGGTACACTTCTGCCTTACCTCTGCAGCTATATAATACGGGATATGGAAGGGACACCTACGGCGACGCGAAAACGGAAACCACATACTCAGTACATCATTCTGTCCGTCGGTTATAAAAAAAAAAAATCAGCTGTTCCATACATTTTTACCGTGTAGTTATTGCACTTTTGTAGGAAACAGCTGTTTTTTTTTATAACTGACGAAAAATTTCCATGTGGGTTCAGAATGATGATTCCTTTTTGCGTCTGGTGTCTCTTCCACCCCGTATATCTCATAACACCGTATTTCCGAAGATAGACTATGATTGCCGAAGCGTATACATTTTCTGGAGACCTGTACCTACTCAGTTTAAGACGTTAGATCACAAAAGTATATGGATATATTTCCCTCCCGTATGTATATTACGCGAGACATCTATTGCCAGTACAGAAGCCGTCAGCGTAATATTTAGCTCAGCTGAAGGTGTTAACAAGAAGTCACATACACTGATTGAGTGTTCTCTATTTACAAAATATCGCCTTTATCTTCAATTTTCTTTGTGTTACTTTATCTACAATCTTTCGTATGTTGGTGGTAAATGTAGTATTGATATCGGACAGTGTATTTATAGTGATTTATGTATAGAATTAGTTATACTATACAGTATCATACTGTAAGTTTCTTAATTATTATTTTTTTCGTTTGATTGGTGCCTAACTTGGTGTCAGAGTTTTATACCGCCTGTGGGCATCTAACTTGTCTAAATTTCGCTAAAAAACTGAGATACATAATGCCATAAAAAGTATGAGGTGAGGACATTATCTAAAATTTCAAATAATATTTCTTATTAGCTCTACTACGAGTATTATTATGAACAGTAATTCAAGATAACTTGTGACTGACGCTGCATACCATCGTCCTTAGTCTCTATGATAGCCCATTCAAAAAAAGGTGGAACTGTCCCCACGTTAACAAGACTATTACTATAACTTTCCCACAGAGATATAATCCTGACGGTCAAGAAAAAAGCGTCTCAATGACAAACACTAAAAAAAATGTCTAGCTGTCATTGGTCAATGAAGACTTTGACCGCTAGACGGGCAGCACCGGTACGGACAGTTTGCAAATCTGACATCAGACTTGGATAGATAAGGTACTGAAATATCTGTCCAAGTCCGATATCCCCAGCCAGTCCGCAATCTGTCTGTAACAGTTTGATTGAACCTTAATTTCAGCCGAAGACAACCACAAATTTGACCTTCGACTAACTTTGCCCTTTTTCCGCAGCTACCGAGATCCGCTGCCAAGAGATGTCTAAGGGAGGTCTGGCGTACGAGGTGATCCTCGCCGAGCCCGTGGGAGTGCCGGTACTCCGTCGTGCCGACTCTCCCGAGAAGACGCCCTCTGTTGAGGAGATCCAGGAGAAGCTGAAGGCTGCTGAGGAGAGGAGACGTGTAAGTGGAATTTGATTGGTTCTTTATGATTTTGGGTATCAAGCGGGTACTATCAAGATTTAAGTCGGCTCAGCTTATCGTTTTGGTCTCACTATAGGAGGCATCAGAGCACTTTTTCGTTAAAGATTTGGTAATGAATTTTAAAACAGTTTCGATTAACAATGATCGAAAAAGTTAATGTTGGAGATCAACTGATTATTAACGAGCATTGGCTCTACATACCATGGTAAAAACATCCACACAACCTCTAAATGTTCACATGGCAGGCATAGTCACTTATTTGAGCATTTAATTCTACGAGTATACCATAACAAAACCCTCAACCACCTTCAGAGTCTGGAAGCCAGCAGGATGGCGGTCATTGCCACCAAGATGCAGAAGATTGAAGAAGCGTCTCGCATTCGTAGCGAACAGACCAACAATTTCATCGTCAACACCAAGGAGGCTCTCGATGCTAAGATGGAGACGCATGAGGAGAAACGCGAGGCGTACATCAACGAACTGCGTGCGCGCCTGAAGGACCACCTCGAGGGAGTTGAGAAGACCAGGTAACAAAACTATGTTAGGGTCGGCCTCCAGTCTGACAGGATCCAGCTGATTACCAGTACTACCTATCTGACATCCACAACCCAGTTACTGCTTATCACGGTACCCCTTGGTAATAGTGGTTGTCACACGTTCCAGCTACTGATCACCCGTAATGTTAAAACTCTCCAAAAGACAGCCGGTACCAGCGGCGTATCGTCCAAAAGTAGTCAACATAGCCCTCCTTCCGTTAGTCCTAACTCCTAGAACACTAGAACCAATGACTGTTGGAGAAGACGTGGTCTCGAGCGAGATGATAAGCGGCCTGTATGTGGATGGTAAGTACGATGGTGTATGACTTTAAGAAAAAAGTAGACCGAACATTAATGTGGTCTCTTCGCTCAGACTTTGCGCCAGCAAACTAATCCCAGTTCTAGAGTTGCAGCATCACTAACATGTCTCCTCATTTCCTCAGGCTGACCCTGGAGCAGCAGACGATGGAGGTGTACAAGGCCATTGAGGAGAAGATGAACACGGCCGCCGACAAGCGTGACGAGAACATCAAGAAGATGCTTGAGCGTCTGCGCGAGCATGTGAGTAATAGTTACTTATTCACAGTACTTGGCCGGAAGTAAACGGACCTGTATCAGAAGCATAGTCGCATTCTGCTGATGACTGAGACAACTGAAGCAGTGGTAGCCCAGGTAAAGACGCCCAACTTACGATTTGTGTCGTGGTAGTGCTCAGGCAGGCGCGTTACTTGTCATTTATTTCATTACCACAGCTCTCGAAGCGTTGAAGGAAATCATTGCAAGGAAACCGTCATGTCCTAGTACCGAAAATTCTAAGACATGTAACATCTACCAAACAGGGCCCGCTCATGTGGTAGCTATGGGCCACTATAGAATGGGCCTGTGTCCCAGCCGTGTGCGTGGGAACAACACAGGCTGGTTATGCTATCTACCCTAGCAAATGAGCGCCCGTCTTTTGCTTTCAACTTCTCATGCTATTGCCTCTTCGTCTTCGTCCAGGAGGATCAAGTAAAGAAGGTGCGCGCGGGCAACCATGAACGCTTCCAGCAGCTTGAGAGCGCCATCCAGGAGAAGCTGCAGCAGGCCGCCGACCGACGCCTGCTCATCGAGGCCGAGCAGAAGGAGAAGCTGCGCAACCATGTAAGTGCCGTGCAAGTAGTGGTGGAACCGACGGATTTTGTTGTCACTCAGGTTTTGAGGTCAAGACGTTTAATAAAGTACAGTTTAACTCAAGAGGCTACAAATCCTTCAACATCTGCGTAGCCTTTACCAAACTATGTTGGGGCCGGCTTCCAGTCTAACCAGAAGCAGCTGAATTCTGTTCAGGCTACAACCCCTTATGAGATCGAATTTGAGTTCAATGTTACTCAAATATTTAAAGTTACAGATGAGTCTCATGCCAAAGGTTTTGTGGCGAAAAAGTTTGTACGAACTTATTAAAATATGGTTATCCTTGGAGAATTTGGGAGAGGACTGTCATAGTGTGAACCTTTTGTGGAGACATGTGTTTACATGGTGCTGTTGAAATATCAATCAATTAATTTAAAAACGAACAATCATGTAATTAAGATGATATTAACGCGGCGGTATGCCTAAGTGTCTTTTGCTATCTTATCGAAACGTCTTTGTGGAAAGATCAAAATATATTTGACTAAAACGCAAAACCTGACTGGCAACAAGACTCTATGGTAAGAATATGTGTACCTCGTTGTGTGTTAGGCCTTAGGTGTTCTGTTTGTGTGCCGGCTGCGACGGTTCGAACTGGTTTCAAGCGGATCGTGAGGTAAACAACATTACACTCGACACTTAGCTGAGGGGCTTCCAAATGATTATTTTTTAGTTCTGGCAATACTTAATCGGTGTGCCTAGTTTCAAAATTCAAATGTTTTGCTAAATTATTTAATTTCTGCTTAAGATTCGCTCAAACTGGAATGGACAGATTTGAGACTGGCTACGGAAACCGGAGGTCTTAGCATTAGCGCGCGGTGTAAACGTAAATAGAAGTATTTAAATAGGCGTAAATACGCCTATTTAAATACGTCTATTTTCAATACCCATTTCAAAATATTTTAATGATTTTAAGAACGTATTCATATCTATGGATGTTACTGATTGTGCTTGTTGCAAACAATTTAACTAAAATGCTATAGAATAATTGTATTTTCGATTCAAAAATCGACGTATTTACGTTACGATTACTCCGCGCGCTCGTGCTAGTAACTCGGAAAGATACTTCAATACATTATATATCTGTCCGAGTCCGGAGTCCGGTTCACTATCTGTCCATACAGGATTGACCGCACCTTTAGATATTAGTTTTGGGGTTCAAATTGGCTTACACGCGAGCTTAGAACAAAAAACCAAATCAAACCGTTTCAGCCACGTCATTCAATATCATTTTTTTTGTTCATACATCTCTCATACACATAGCATGTGTTGCATGATTGTTTTTATGTTTTTTTTTTCTTTTCTTTTTTTGACGCGTAAACGCAGAGTCTTAAGCTAGCCGAGGCGCGTTCGGCCGCTACGGCGAAGGTCGAGGAGATCACTAAAGACATCGAGAACAAACTGACCACTGCTGAACTGAACAGGGAGAAGGAGATTCAGAAAAAACTCGATTTCGTCAAGAAGGAGGTTTGTTATCGTGTTTGATTTGCGCGAAGGGCGCTAAACTCTCATTCAACCGCGCCGTATGAACAAAGTCTTTATTCATGCTAATATTATAGATGCAAAAGAAACTTGTCCTATCACGCCTACTCAACTGAAGCAATCTTTATGCAATTGGACGGTAGCTTGGGACCTGTTAAAAGACTACTTTTTTCCTGGATAAAATAACCATTATCAGCAGCTTTCTTCTTTATCGTGTGGTTAGTGCCTAACCTGGAGTCGAAAGTTTTTATGCCGCCCACGGGCCTCGACTTGGCTTTACATTTTTTTTTTATTAGCCTATTCTGTCCCAGTGCTGGGCAAAGGCCTCCCCCATTCCTTTCCAACTCTCCCGGTGTTTTGCCTTCTCCGGCCAGTCAGTCAGGAACGAGTCCAAATTGTCACGCCAGCGTTTCTTGGGCCTGCCTCGGTGACGACGACCGTCTTCAGGCACCCACTGTGTGACGATTCTGGCCCATCTGTCCTGAAGTCACCTGTAAATGTGACCCGTCCAGTCCCATTTTAACCTCGCAGACTTATCGCCAACATCGGCGTTTCCTGTCTTGGTACATATTGTACTGTTGCGTATTCGATCGGGGATTTTTTTAAATGCTACGTTCCATCGCTCTTTGGCAAACCTTGAGTTAGGATTTACATGCAGTCGAGAAATATGTTTCCTCACGATGTTATCCTTCAACGAAGTAAGTGATAATTATACAATACGCACATGATTCCGAAAAATCAGAGGTGCGTGTCTTGGGTTCGAACTTTGGACTTGGCAGTCCAATGGTCACACCTCCAGGCTATCACAGTGTATCAGTATCAGTGATAGCATAGTATTCTATGACACGTACGCAAAAAACATACCATTACCTTGTAAACAACACAGAATGTGCAAGCAAATGAAACATGTAGGAAATGTGCCTGTCCCAAGATTACTTAAACCGCACGGTCCCTAGCTATTCGACTCGTAACGGATTTCCGCGACCTTCAGCAGGTTAGCGGTATTCCACCAACAGCGTGAAGTTTTTAATGGCAAAAAACAACGCGCTACCATGACTAGCGTGATTTTTCAACAATGTTATAGCGTTTGAGTTTGGCGTATAGCGTCCTTTAATTAAGTGCTTTCATCATTATGTTAAATGGTTTTCTATTCAGTAGCTCATTTTAATTGATCGTGACTGCTTCAAAAATTATTAACTATGTTAGGCTAATGAATCGTAGAGGTGAATGTTTTTAGAATTTGATGTGTCGCAATTTGGTTGGAATTGTTATCTTTTTTGCAAAATTCCCTTTTTATTTTGTGATCCATCTACATACTTGGTCTAGCAAAAATTATGTGCTGCATGATTCTTTTAACAATTGAATGACATTGGCAGGTCCGGGAGGTTGCTTTTTGCACATTTGTGAAATAATCTGTTGGAGTTCAGACTTTGGCCATGCACCAAAAACCATGCTGCACTAGTGCACTATACATATTTGAGAACCCCGTCTTGTCATTTACTAAATTTGACTTAAGGTATTTGAATGTAAGGTGTATTCTTCATTATTATGGTCGTGTCTATCCCGCAGGAGCGACGCGCTGAGATGGTGCGACAGAACAAGAGCGCGCGCGTGGAGAGCGCGGGCGCCGCCACGTCCGGCTAGACGCTCGCACCGCGCACGCCACGCACACCAGGCCGCAGGACGACAGGACCGCACTACCACACGACGAGCCAAAAGACTCATACCCACAACGAGCCAAAAAACAACACGTCAAATATCAAACCCCATCAATGACAGTTCGTTAGTGTTGCCATGTGTTAACTTCTAGGGTTGTCGGAAATCGCACGTCGTTTAGACGGTCGCTTAGCGAGCGTTTGTGCGCTCTATTCGCATTTATGTAGTGTACATCTCTGTTATTGTTCAGTTACAAAGGTTTGCGTCTACGAAAAACCAGTGAAAGTTCAAACTTGACTGGTTTTTCGCGGCACAAGGTATGATTGAAAAGACTTCGTAAATTGCTATACGTTTCCAAAAGACACGCTGGCTTCGTTGGAACATCTTATTCGTATTGATGATTGCAGTGCTAACACGTCTTTTGCTGACAATGTTCGTAACTCATGATGATAGATTTAAGGTCTTTTGGCTGGTCCAGTAGCAAAATTTGTACTTCGGTGTAAAACGTGGAAGCGCCATTTAGAAGGCCGATACTGCGTCGGTGTTGTAACATGTAAAAATATTGTGATAAAAATTATAAAAAAATATATTTCTCTAATATTGCACACCGTACAGCATCCTCACAATATTTGTGTTACACCCCCTGACGCGCTTACTTTGTGACACCAAATATGTCCCTCGTGATCATGCTTACGACATCTTTGATTCTAAATTGTAATAAGTTATGAATTATTTTCACCTATTGTGGCAACATTGCTAAACACTTTAAATAACAATAATTATGGCCTATTTCAAATTATGTACTTAAATCATTGAACATGTCTTAGTGGTGATGCTAAGAACCAACTTTTAGTATTCCAATTGAACATTTTATCTCGTTGACTTCATGAATTTCACTTCACCTGTCTTGGTATACTAAAACTTGGACACTCGCATTCAGGGTTCTGTACCTAAAAAGCCGCATATTTGCCTATTATTTTTATATGATTAAATTTTAATTTTCTAGACTACCGAATTTCGCAGAGGCTAGCTATTTATTTCTTTGTACGGAACCCTCGGCAAATTAAACGAACGATGAGATTTGTAAGCAAGCTGGCGGGACGAAGCTCGATGGTGGAACGAGATGTATCCCTAATCGTTAGTTATAGACTTATATCATTATTTTTAATGTTTATCATACGCAACAGTATTTTTAGGGAGGTATAATCTATATTTAAGTTTTATCATGTTCTTATAATTGTATCGCCGTAACGCTATTAACTGCCCATTAATAATGATGTTTATGATTTGTATTGGGTTGTCGATGAGTTAGGAAGACTGTCGTGTCGCGGGTTGTTTGTGGCTGCGTTAGTTTCGTCAGGCGCGGCTGGAGCCGGCGAGAGGCCGGCAGCGCCCGCGCGACGCGGACTCTCTCCACATCTGGGGACACAGTCCGCGCGACGCCACAACATCGACGTCTACAAGTTTATTAAGTCATATCTCACTTCCTTTTATGATCTCAATCGGTACAATAAACATAAAAATAGATGGATCGTTAGCTCATTAGTTAACCAGCGGAAGTGCCTCAGTATATTCGGTATTGGCTCACGGATAATATCAATAAAGTGTAACGTATAAAACTGCCTTCATAGCGTTTTATATTTTTTTAATTGTAGATGGCGAGGGCGCCGGGCCGCGGACGTAATGGTGTGTTGGACACAAACCGCTTCTGTGATGTTTTTGCTCTAGTGATATTATGTATCGTATCGTTCGGTTAGGCACAAAATTGACGACACTGACGCTCCGTTCCGCGCGTTAGCTCGGGACGGGAGACACTACGCGGGTTTGTCGCTCGACTGTTTAGTGAGAGTATTCCTGTATTTTATAGTATATTTCTGCCATTCATTTAGCGTCGGTCTGTTTTAACGTCAAAGATATGATAATAATTGTATATAATATTAAGAGATGATGTATCGTTGCTTGGCGCGAGGAGCGCGGCGGCGGCGGCGGCGGGGCGAGTTGCTTGCCTGCTTGTACTCTATGTTACTAACGCTGATACGAGTTAGGGAACTAGTTGTAAGTTACTAGCTTGTTTCTCGGTAAAGAAGTGTAAACCTCTGACCAATTTGCCTTGGGTATTGTGTAGCCTTTTAGATCCTCACGATCGAGACGAATCATGTATAGCGATGCAACATAATTATAGCTTTCAGATAATTATATTTTTGTTTTTCGTAATATTTGCGTAATGTTAGTCATTCTCCTATCTCTTATTATGGTGTTATTATCGTTAATTTTTATATTTTATGTGATTAATTATATTAATGTGCTTCAGTTTGTGAGGTATATGAAAATTGCTGTTTGAAGTGCAGGCAACTTTTGTAGTTTCATTGTCGTATTAAATAAAGTCATAAATACTAATAAATAAGTCTTTCTTTGACGCTCCTTTCTCCTTTAATTTAATAGCATAACTGATCTGATGTTAATGCTACTTATTATACTGCCTATCCCTGAGGCGAATAAATACGTGATGTTAGATGGAGCATCACGGATGGCACTAAACGAGCCTCTATTAGGTGCACTATACAGCTGTCTAGACGGAAATATCGAACATTACTATATTATCCTTATTCCTTTTATCAGATTTGTGCGTCCAAGTTTAGATTCTATGATGTGGAGTGGTCGAGTGTATTTTACGAGGATGTCTGTTGTCCTGAAGTAGACGAGTGAGGCGTTCAAAATAGTCCTATGTAACCAGTGTCTGACACCAAAGCTCTACCAGGTGCACACTCTAATCTAACACCCGTATCTATAAACAAGTCGGTGTTTACTTGAGTAAATGTCATTATTTAAGATACGATTTTTATTATGTAGTTTAATAATTGCTTGAAGTTAGGACTGTAAAAAGTCAGAATTCATAGCTTTGCTTTCTTCGACGGTTCTTACTTCGTTTAAATTCTTGTATATTGCATAAAAAAAGCACAAATAATTACTTAAGGTGGAAGCGCCAGGGTAGCCCGCGAAATTAAAATTTTCTTACGTTTTTTGCAATTTGCCGGTCATTGTCAGGCTTTTTCCAGGATTTTTCCATGCTCCTGTCGCTCAGAACCTGTGCTCAGAACTATCATTTGCTACACCGAGAAACAGTGTACTAAATCAACCTCGTAATCACTGAGAAATTGGTGTACTTACGTGAAAAAGAGTTACTGGCCAAATGCATAATCTCCTCCTTTTTTGTAGTTGGTTAGTATCAATATAAACTTCATTGGTTCATTGGTCACGGTACTAACATAACTGTATGCCTTCGAATCAAACTATTGGAGACATTCAGCAGCGGCAGAAACAAAACTACAATAAACCACCCGGGAACTAGTTAAAATGCAATAAAGAGTAGGTAGCTCCCGGGCAGTTCAAATCCAGTCTTACAAAAATTAAATCTACTTGTCTCACTGGCAACATTCAATCAAAAACCCTAGTACTCCAACCTAAAAGAAATGTCATCAACCAACGACGACATTCGAAGGATCGAAAATGTCAAATAAAAATGGCTGCGCATCGTGTATTCATTCCGCGCAATTGTTGATTCGAGATTTTACCAATTATTATCATTATTTAATTGCATTTTCAATTTTCAATAGAACTATTGGACATTATATTTTGTTAGTCTCGTGTTTCAACTTGTGTATTCATACAAAATGGACTCAAACAAGGATGGTAAACGTAAGAAAGATAGAAACAGTGATGATGAGGATAGACGTAAGGAAAAGAAGTCTAAACGGGCACGTTCGAGGTCCAGATCACCAGCTGGGAACCGTGAGAGAGACTCCAGAAGGAAGCGAAGGCATTCCAAGTCGCGGTCACCCGAAGGAGCCGCGAAACAAGAAAAGCGATCTGACTCAGCAAAAGAGCCTGAAATAAAAAAAGAAGTGCCACAGCGACGTGCCAAGGATACAGACATGCTGAACACAAGAACAGGAGGTGCCTACATACCTCCTGCGCGTCTCAGGATGATGCAGGCTCAAATTACAGACAAATCTTCAATGGCATATCAAAGACTGGCTTGGGAGGCTTTGAAAAAGTCGATACACGGCCACATCAACAAAATCAATGTTGGCAACATTGGTATCATTATCAAGGAGTTGTTGAAAGAAAATATAGTTCGCGGTAGAGGTTTGTTGTGTCGTTCTGTGATACAGGCACAGGCTGCTTCACCTACATTCACTAATGTCTATGCTGCCCTAGTAGCCGCCGTCAATTCCCGTTTCCCGAACATTGGAGAGTTACTTCTAAAAAGGTTGATGATCCAATTCAAAAGAGGTTTCAAGCGGAATGATAAACCTATTTGTATATCATCAGCTTCATTCATAGCTCATTTGGTAAACCAGAGAGTTGCACATGAGATTTTGGCATTAGAACTGCTAACATTACTTGTTGAGACGCCTACTGATGACTCGGTGGAAGTTGCCATCGCTTTCCTGAAGGAGTGTGGACAGAAACTGACTGAAGTATCATCTAAGGGTGTGAATGCTATATTTGAGATGTTAAGAAACATTCTCCATGAAGGACAGTTGGACAAAAGAGTGCAGTATATGATTGAAGTCATGTTCCAAGTGTGGAAGGATGGGTTCAAGGATCATCCGGCTTTGATTGAGGAGTTGGAGCTGGTGCCCGAGGAAGAGCAGTTCACTCATCTGATGATGTTGGATGAAGCTACAGATCCACAGGATATTCTGAGTAAGTTTTTGTGCCTTAGACTTGTTGTTTCAGTACTATGTAGTAGTTTCAAGAGTATGATGATAAAATTAGGCTCAAATACTTTGTAGAAAAATAGGAACAATGTCCCTACTCTACAATGATAAGATTTTTTAAAGAATGGGTGACTTCATTATTCTGTGTTAATTTAGCAAAATTTTAATTGTTTTCCAGATGTCTTCAAATTTGATGAAAAATATGAGGAGAATGAACAAAAATACAAAACACTGAGCAAAGAGATACTTGGTTCTGATGCTGAATCTGGAGAAGAAGATGGTTCCGGAGAGAGTGGCAGTGACGAGTCTGAGGGAGATGATGAAGAAGAGGCCCAAAAAGAAGTCACAATCATTGACAATACAGAGACAAACCTGGTAGCTCTACGCAGAACAATATACTTAACCATCAACTCCAGTTTAGACTTTGAAGAGTGTGCTCACAAACTTATGAAGATGCAACTTAAACCAGGTCAGGAAGTAGAACTCTGTCACATGTTCTTGGACTGCTGTGCTGAACAGCGTACCTACGAAAAGTTTTACGGGCTACTAGCCCAACGGTTCTGTAACATAAACCGAATATACATCGGGCCTTTTGAGGATATATTCAAAGATTCTTATGGAACAGCTCACAGATTAGATACTAACAGACTGAGAAATGTAAGCAAGTTCTTTGCTCATTTATTGTTCACGGATTCCATCAGTTGGGAAGTCCTGGAGTGTGTGAAGTTAAACGAGGAAGATACCACAAGTTCAAGTCGTATTTACATCAAGATATTGTTTCAAGAGCTAGCAGAATACATGGGGCTGAAGAAACTGAATGATCGCCTTAAGGATGTGTGAGTTAATATTGTCTATATTACAAGTCATTTTATAACTCACAAAAGCGGATGCTGATATTGATAAGTTTAACCCTTGTCCAGACATGTCTTATTCACAAAAAACAGGCATTATTATCAAAAGTTATGTTCATTATGTTCTCGTAAATCACGATGTTTTGATCTCAGCAGAGAAATCACGATTGCTTTCCTTAAATGTAACTCAACTCAAAGATGACAAGAACCTCACAAAGTTGGTTGGAGTATCAACCCATTTCAAACTTTATTCACTAGCTTGTGTACCATGAATTCAGATATTAAGCGCCCAATTTAATGAACTCAATTTCTTTCATTTCAGGACCCTGCAGAGCGCGTTCTCTGGCATCTTCCCTCGCGACAACCCCAAGAACACGAGGTTTTCTATCAACTTCTTCACTTCTATCGGTCTGGGAGGTCTGACAGACGAGTTGAGAGAGCATTTAAAACAGATGCCCAAGGTTTGTTGTTGTTTTATTTTATTCTAGTGTGAGTTGTATCCTGTAAAGCTGTTATTGACGCAGTCTAATCGCGACATGTTACTTAGCATAGTGACAAACTTTTGATATGTGAATCACGCCCAAATTTTGTAATGCACATGTGATGATATTACAACAGTATTATAGTTTCATGTAGTGTTTGAAAGACTCTACTATGGACCTGAATTCAAATACAAACTCCTCGATATATTTGGAGCAACTTAAGGTACTTACACCATTTTGTGACAGTACTATTTTGGAAATGGATGATCTTCCACTGCCTCCACCAAAACGCTATTGATTTTAATGATGTTATGTTCCAGAACATACCAGCACCAATACCAGAGATCAAATTGAACAGTGACTCGAGCTCAGAATCCAGTTCCGACTCGTCTAGTTCCAGCAGCTCTGACTCATCATCGTCCAGCGACAGTTCTAGTGGTTAGTTTAGTGTGTTTGTATATGTTAGATTACCAATTTAACAGATGACTAGCTGTTGCCCGCAACCTTCGCCCCGTCGTATTGAATTTTGCTAACAGTAACAATTTCGAGGGGTTGAATTTTTTTGCACCCTAATCTGAACCCTAATCGTTTTTTTTTTAGTGCCAAAGTCCCGTCAAAATCGGGCCAGCCGTTTCGGAGATTAGCAAAAACAAACAGACAGACAGACAAAAAAATATTCAGTAAAAAGCTGTTATTTTGAAATTAAAACAGTCACTTCAATTTTATTTATAATATGATGGGGAATCTTAATGTACTGATGTATATTTCAGAGTTTATCATCAATTTGTCCGTACCAGTATGACGGAAGTTTTACAAGTGCAATAGGAAAATACTAAGCTGTTAAAAACACTTACTGAAAAATCTAATTGTAACTTATTTTGTTCTACTTTCAGATGGCGAAACTGAGAAGTCTAATAAAAAGAAGAAGGAAAAGAAATCTAAAAAGAATAAAAGCAAGGAAAAGGTTCCTCAAACACCTACCGGGGAAGCGCCTGAGAAACCAGTGGAAAAATGGGGACATGACGGATTCTATGACACTTACGGAAAGGATGCTAGGAGAGTGGAAAACAGACCTGATATGCGTCAAGACAGGGATAATTTCAACAGACCTCGGGACGTTAGAAGAAATGACGATAGAATGGATCAGAGAAACGGCGATGATCGACGAAGGAGGTTTGATGAAAATGAACAGAGCAATGGCGAATACAGGCGACGCGACTATGACAGGGGACGGCAAAATGATGATAGAAACCGAACAAATGATGACAGGGACCGAAAAGATGACAGGGCAAGGCCAAATGACGACAGGTTCAGGATAGACGATGATAGAACACGAGATGAAGGCAGAAGTCACAGAGATGATGAGAGAGGCCGCCAAAACGAGGAAAGAAGTCGTAGAAATGATGAAAGACCTCAGAAGGATGACAGGGGGCGTAGGGATGACGATAGGCAGAGGGATGACAGAGGCCGTAGGGATGACAGAGGCCGTAGGGATGACGATAGGCAGAGGGATGACGGCAGAGCCCGCAAAGATGATGATAGGGGAAACCAAAACGAAGGTAGAAATCGAAGGGATGATGACAGAACGCAAAGAGATGACGGCAGAGGTCGTAGAGACGAGGATAAAAGCCGTCGAGACGACGAAAGGCCACAAAGGGAAGAAGCAATAGGCCGCCGAGACGATGACAGGCCACAAAGAGATGAAAATAGAGACCGGAAAGATGACGACAGAACACGTCAAAATGAAGACAGAGGACGTAGAGATGACAGATTGCAACGAGATGATGAAAAGTCGATGAGAGATGACAATAGAGAACGCAGAGATGATGTGAAACCAGAAAGAAACGAAAGTAGGAACCGAAGAGATGACGAGAAACCACAAAAAGATGACAATAGAGCTCGTAGGGATGACAGATCACAACGAGATGAAAATAAAGACCGCAGGGATGACGATAGACCACAGAGAGACGAAATTAGAAGTCGTAGAGAAGATGATGAAGAAATAAACCGCAGGGATGACGACAGAGAGCCCAGAGGACGTCGGGATGACGATAGAGCACGGAAAGAAGATGACCGAAGACGTCAAGATGATGACAGAGGTCGCAAAGATGATAGAGAAGACAAAAATTATAATAGAGTTCGTAAAGACCAAAGAGTTGACGAGAGGGGACGCAAAGATGACGAAAGAGAACGCAGGGATGTCGACAGAAGATACCAGGACGATGATAGGCGCAAAGAGACTGATGGAAGTCGAAAGGATGACGACAGGAGACGCAGAGACGATGATACTGAAAGAACACGTAAAGAGGGGCGAAGTGACGACGACAAATTACGCAGAAATGACGACAGAGGTCGGGATGAAGCTGAACCTTCCAAAAGGAATAAGAAAGATATAGAAGAGAGAATTGAGAGGGATAATGAAGAACCAAGAAGCAGGAAAAAAGATTTGGAAGAACGAAACGAACGCGACAGTTCTAGAGACAGTCGAAGGAAAGATAAAAATATTGACAGACAAAAAGACACTCGCGTTGAAGAAGCTTCTAGATCTAAAAAAAGAGAAAATGACAGCCAAAGATGTCACAATGGAAACGAACAAAACAATGAAAAAAGTAACAGAGTAAAATCTGAAATTGAAGACTCTAGATCCAAAAAGAAAGATACGTCAGACAGACCTAAAAAGGAAAGTACAAAGAAAGATAAAACTAGCAAAAAAGGTAAAAATAAGAGTAGAGACAGCAGTAGTAGTGAAGACGAAAAACCAGTTAAAAAGAAGAATAAAAAGAAACAAAGTAAAAATAAAAAGATTGAAGTCAGTGGTGCTTCGTCTTCCTCTTCCTCATCATCATCATCGTCGTCGTCGTCGTCGTCATCATCATCTTCATCTTCGTCTTCCGAAGATGATCAAGATGGAAAGGTACCCAGTAGATACTGGGATACTTTAGATATCAAGAGTCGGGAGGAATCAAAAGATGCGGTACGTACAAAGAAGCAACGGTCCTAGTACTCTGCTAGTCCTTTTGTACGTAAGGGGATGAAGATATCCATGTTTCGGCGTGCTAAGTCTCTTCGTAAACACTGCAATACGTTTGGTATTAATTGATAGGCGATTACAGTGCTACATGGATATTTTGGCGCTTGAATGATTTTGACAGGGCAGCGGTGTTGGTGGATTTTGTGTTTCATTAAATTGTATTAAAAAAAATGGCGGAGTTGCCAAAAAATCCATGTTCAAGTTTAAATGAAAATCGAAGGACTATAATGTTACCCCCGGGATACTTGAGTCGTCGCCTGTACAAAGGGTTTTATTATACCTGCAATGGTGATTATGAAAACCCATTATATTTTTTAAATGTCTTAGTAAATAATTTAAAATGTATGTTAACGTATTTTATTTCGCGTCGCCAGCAGCGTGATTACGGCGTTTGCATAAAAACTCTTTTATTCTCAAGTATAGGAACTCTTTGAAAAGAAGTTTTCAAATTGACAGTTTTATGTCAACATTGACATAATATTGACAGCACAAAAGTGTCGGAATAAATATCAAAAGGCAGAATCGAACAATTTACTGCTGAAACTGCTTATTGTTTTCCTTCTTCATAAAACCTTTGATTAACGCTATCATGGAGGCAGATGAGCCAGACATGCCAGAGATGCCTTGCATTGATACGACCTTGGACTCTGAAACTAGTCCAGGTACCACATCACCAACTGAACAAGCTATAAAGATGAAAGCGGCTTCAGCCCCTGTAGTTCCTCGGACCCCATCAGAAGAGCCAGAGGTACGGGCGCAGATATCTGCCCCATCATATCTGAACTGTCTCAGAGCGAATGATGAGCCTCCCTTTAGGAAGCCAGATCGTGAACCAAAGCCTTGTATTATAACTGGCAGTATCATGAACGAAGCGGAGGCTGTGGCTATGATTGCAGCCGCGGAGACTGATGGAGAGAAGGGGCTGAGAGAGTTCTTGGGTAAACTAGCTGTCTTTCGTAATAGTCTTATACTTAAATACAGTACTCTTTATTTTGTACGTACAAATTACAGATATAATAAATTAAAATATTAATTTTACAAAGGGTGACCAGTGGTCCACATTAGCCCTGGATCGAAGCATTTGGCAGTCATGGGGAGGGGCCTTTGCCCAACAGTGGGATGACCAACGCGCAACGGTCTTATCGCTAAATGCCAAGCAGAACTCAGGACAGCCATAGTTCGCCGACATGAATTTGTATGTGCCAAGTAGTTGGGTCTAGTTAATAGCTTACAATCAGACCAGGCACTGAACAAGTCTGAACGAATGCTATGGATTTCCTCATGAAAAACTGCCCTTACTGAGGCATCAAACCCAGGTCCTCAATAGTAGTAGGTAGACGATCTTCGACTCATCAATCTACCCCACTTTTTTGTCTTTCGGTATTCAATCTATTACATACTATATGATTTACATTATGAAGTAGGTAAATAACTAATGAAGAAACCCGCCACTACCATTCCACAAAACATCGCGCCTGTAATCTCGGAAAGGTTAGGCAGAGATACCCATACCTAACCTATTACACTCACCTTTCGCCAGTTGTATACCATTTCAATGTTCCAGGTGACTTCCTAATTAATAAGAACATAATAGAGAACTACTTCTTGTCTGAGAAGAACTTCCTTATCAATTTGTTGACCGAGACCATCGACTACGCCGCTGAGCGGGGGTTTGACGCGCACCGGCTGTCTACACTCATCACCATATACCTAGATACGCATATGTACTTCAAGTGGTATTACTGGCAGTCACCGACCGCTGTCTGGAACTATTTCAAGGATATCATGAAACGGCATACGATTGATGTGAGTCAAGTGTTTTCATTTCGTTTTCCGACTGAAACTGACATTAACGGTTGCGCCATTCGAGTTCTCGCTCTAACCAATGACGGTTCTGAGCGACAGAAAAGTGGAGCATGGGAAAGTGCGATTCCGTGCTGCTAGATGAGGTTCAACCCTAAGGCCTCTGCCTCGAATTTTGCGGGCAGCGGGGCGGCGGCGGCGGCGGCGCCGCTTGACTGGAGTGCACCGCTCGTTGCCCGCCCCCGCGCCGCTGTTTTCGAGAACCGGTCCATTTGATTTTACGCATAAGATCGTGCTCCCGCGCCGCCGCCGCCACCGCCCCGCTGCCCGCAAAATTCGAGGCAGAGGCCTAAGGCAGGACTTTAGCTGCCCACATTTTTTTCAACTTTCACACTTTTCAATATTTATGTAGGTACCTACTTAATTAAATCAATAATCACATTACACAAATATGACAAATTCAACAATTTTTCCACTCAGTTTGGATGCGTGGCTTGTTAATGAACCCACGCAACTACCTCTTAGTACATGTACACTGCACATCCTACGCAGCACTGGAAGGCCTGTTTTCATTAACACTAGGCATCACCTAAATAAATGCCTGCAAATATAAGCGCTACTACCTACTGCTTCGTTGGACCAGTGGTCGCATTACGGCTGCTGAGCACGAGGTCCTGGGTTCTATTCCCGGGTCGGGTAAATTGGTTTTTCCCATCAGGAATTTCTCAGAAACAGCCACGGAGTCTGGATTTGTGACCGGTTGATGGCAAAATAGGCTCACTCCCTATTAGGTACACCTCTGCCTCACCCTTCGAGGATTACCGACGTGATGTTAGGTTATAAGCGCTATTAGTTTGGCTAAAATTTAATATTTAGACATTTATTTGGGTGTGGCTTTCTTAGAGTAAGTCAAAACAGGCATTACACTTTTCCTGAAAACTTTTTTGCTGTTCTCAAGGATAGTCCAGACGGTGAAGAAATTTTTGAAGCATGGGATTGCTACGACATAGCCTCGCACTTCCACACGATGTACCTGAGCAACCTGCCGCTGATACACATCGCTACCTTCGGTTCCCAGCAGCTCAAGCTGCTGTGGCCTTTCAGAGGGAAATTTTAGCTTATATTATATGAGTGTTATAGATGTTGCTTTGCGTAAGATTGCTCTTCGCTTATAGTCGGGCGTACGCTCAAAATTGACGCGGGTCACACGCTTGCCTATCTGTATTGTAAAATAGTATGGGCATCATGGGATTATGAACTTCTATGAGGTGTTTATGAAGGTATCACACAAATTTTATTAAACATCTTGGTAACATGTTCTTATAACTCAACTCACACGCACATTACACACATTTGACATTTGAGAATTTAAAGAAACTTTCTCTCCAAAAGCCACAATCAAAATAGACCACAATATTCAAGACGACCCGAATGGCGCAGCGGTAGTGAGGCTGCCTTACGTTCATAGGGTTCCGGGTTCGAATCCCGGTAGGAGCAAGTGTTTGTGTGATGAGCATGGACAGTTGTTTCCGAGTCATGGATGTTTATATGTATAATAAGTATGTATTTACAAACAAAAAGTATCTATGTAGTATATCAACTGTCTGTCTGTGGCACTAGATGGCGCTGTGTGTAATGTCCAGCGATATTTATTTATTTATTTATTATTCTAGTCATCTTAGACAAATGTATCATCAATTTGTAAAGATGAAGTTCTTGTAATAATGTTATAAATTAGCTCTAGTATCACCCATTTCAAGGACTGCACCCAATTGCCAATCACCCTGTATACTGCTTGTCAATAAAGACACGCGAGCGTGCACCCGCGCGTTTTACCGTTTAATATCAAGTATCGCAGTTAATAAGTCAATATTAGCCTCATGGTTTCAGTTTGTGGTATCACATTCCATGCGGCAAACCTGTTTTCTGAGATGGGCGTACTTATGCTTGGCTGTGGTACTTATAGCTTTAATTTTAGCATTGTCAGTCTCAAATAAATGTCTGAATTACAAATATTAAGTTTTATTCAAATAAGTAAGATTTATTAAAGGTATGTGTGTGTGAGGCACTCGTGACGTCGTGCTCGTGGGAGTCGATCTTCATCACTGCTTGCCAAGCTCAGTCTGTGGATGGGTGACCATCATGCTGAGTTTCATCTATCCCTCGTAAAGCATGTTAAGCCATTGGGCTCGGCTGTCATTTGTAGATCTTTGACAGTTGTTACAGGTAGTCAGTGGCCCAAGTCTGACAACCAGTCTTACCAAGGGGTATTGTATTACCTAGCACTACATGTATCTGGGTTGGTTGTGGAGATCAGATAGGCAGTTGATCTGTGTAAAATACTGATATGCTTCAGCTGTATCTGGTTAGACTGGAAACCGACCCCAACATAGTTGGGAAAGGTTAAGCAGATGATGTATGTATGTGTGCATAGCTCATTTATACAAGCAGAAAACAATAAAATCCATCACTTAAATGTTTATTAGCCATTACTAACAGCAGTCTTTAATTGCTCTTTTATATGTTGTGGCAATTTCGTCTTCTTTCTTTTCCTAACTTTGCCTTCGGCCACACTCTCAGCCTTCTTATTATTATTATTTACAGGCTTTTTCTTTTTTTTCTTTTTACATGACAAAGGATTAGGGTTATGTTGTTTCTTCCTTTTAATGGGAATTTTAGGTGGTTCTACTGTTTCTTCCACACCTAGAACCTTTTTCATTGTTTGCAGTGCCTCATTTTGAGTTTCAGTGATAAATAGGTTTGGATTTCCTTCTAAGCTCTGGCCAGCTTTAGAATAGCTGGCTGGGGATGGCTTTTCTAAAGTTGGAGATTTATTGTGGAGATACAGAAGTGGCACACCAGCTTTTTCCCTAAGTTTATCCTGTAAATCCCTATCCTGTGTTGCCAGGATGTAATGTTTATCATTTTTCCTACCAATCATAGACAAAATGCAGTTGGATCCTCCTATGGGCTCTTTATGGTTGCATTCATGTATTCCAAATTGCTTCAAAATAGTTAGGGCTCCATGAGTCTTCTTTGCTATTTTCTCTGTTTCTATAATAATGCATCTTGTAGTCAGTAATTTTGCTTGAGAGTTCAAATATTTTGGGATTTGTTCTCTAATGTTGATTTGTTCCTGAAAACAGTTAAAATTATTATGAGTAAACTGACAAGAATTAATTTATTGATAAAATTATGAGACTATGGATTCCTTAACACTATTGGTGCTAAGCACCCAACATAATTATGGGTAAAGAAATAATTTGTTTG
Organism: Standfussiana lucernea; assembly: GCA_964057025.1. NCBI lineage: Eukaryota > Metazoa > Arthropoda > Insecta > Lepidoptera > Noctuidae > Standfussiana > Standfussiana lucernea. The sequence goes on from OZ059787.1 coordinate 16,958,300, forward strand.
TATGCGCACAACCCGCCCCCGAGTCATTTTTATCATAGCTATAGATGACATGCAAATTAGTAAAAAAAAAATATTTGAACTTATTAGCGAAAGTGTTGATTAATGTAGAAGTGGTAAGGTTCTTGCAAATACTGATAAAGCAGGTTGTGGTGATTGACTGGAGGTTACTGAAATAAATGAGAATACCTAATTTTAATTACTGCTTGCTGGCTCAGGGAAATTCTCCTGCCAGCGCATGCTCTGTTCTTTGAGAGTAAGGTGGGAGTCTGCACTATCAGCCTCAGGGTCTGGGAGCTCTTCCAATGGGACCTGGATGTCCTCGTGGGGTAATTGCTCAGCTCGCCACTCCTCATCCACTATGTCTATCAGACGACCATTGCGGCGGTACTTGCTGTCCATTCTGTGGATATTTTTGATTGAATTTAGATATTGGTGATGCAAAAAGGTTTAATTTTGCAAGCAGTAATTAAAACTAAGTCTTCTTCTTCCTTGAGTGTTTTTCTTATTGTAATTATATTAATTTGCTTATAGTGGGTTAATTATAAGTAGTTAATAAGAAGAAGACTTACTTTAAACGCAGCAAAACAAAATGTGCCGTCGAGCAAGACTTGGTATGGCTGGTGGAAACCGTAGTTGTTGTAATAGAACTTCAGATACTTCTGAACCTTTTTATATCTTGTGATCTTCATTTTATTAAACTATCCTACAAACCTGTTAATTATGATTAAAACCGCTGTTTCTTTTACTAAATTCACGCTAAACGTAAATAACCCCCAAATGCGCAACAGCAGCGGACGAATTCAGTTCAGAAATCAATTTTAGATTGACATTGACAGTACCTCATAAATCCACAGGTTAGTAAGATATTTGCGTTCCATCTTCCATTACATTGTCATTATCACAGAACATTGGGTCATCATTATAGGTTACCAGCATCCATTTGGTCTAAGGGTATTCAATTTTTTGTAACCAGCAGAAAGAGATGACTGGCAGAATTTCGTAATGAAAGAATAAGAATGCAATGCATTAGGTGTAAGGAATGCATAAATCAGATTTGAGTGCCAATATTATTTTCTAACATGGATCTGTTGCAGAAGATTTTATTTAAATATTATTATAAGAAAACCTTTTAGAAAATACAGCTACAGGTTTGACACAAGGTTTGAGGTCACCAAATTATGAGGAGCTATAAAAACCCATAGGCTTTGCTTGTGAATACAATATAAACACCTTGTAATCCATGATACTATTTTTTTCCGTTTTATAATCTTTAAATAAGGGGTAGATTATCCACGCATTTCGAATAACTTGATTTTTGTGTTTGTTCTATCATAAACAAGCAGCTGATTTTTCTTAAAAATGACGTATACACAACCATAGACATTTTTTTTTTGTGAAATGAAACGTCTCGCTCGCTCTCTCGCTTCCATGTTTGTTCGTGGTCATTTTGCATTTCTGTGCTAGATTTTCCAGTTTAGCATTTAAAATTAATGATTTTATTCATTAAAGTGTGTAATTAATGATATTTTCGGCGATACGGCGACCTCTTGAGGATCTGTCGCCCAAGGAAAAGTGCAAAACAGCGGTATAATAACAGGGAGGGTACGTCTTTCATATCCTTATAATCAAGTAAATGCGTCATTTTATCGAATATTGTTGAGAGTGTTCATGAAATGAGAAGATTAGGGCTATTGTTCTCCACAGTAGTCGTCAGAACGAAGTGATGAAACACGAAGATGACTACGTCGGGCGCTTTTATGACATACAGCTGATTCCGATGAGGGCGTCTATAGGTATTTTTTAATCGCTCGAGTCGAAGGAAACGCTGTGATACGGGCATAAGCGGTTAGTCATCATCATAACAGACACGTTTTTAGTGCGCGACAGATAAATTGATCGAGAAATTATATCATGTAGGTCCGGCGAACTGCGCCGAAAGTGGCTGATAAAGTGGCTGTCATTGTTAATACCTTTTGTTTCTTTGTGATTTCGCGACGATACGGACGTGGAGATAACAATTTCTTGTTTACCGTTTTAAGCCAGTCTTTATTACAGTCGCTCTCGTAGTTCTCAAGCCTCAAGGTTTGATAAAAAACAACAAATTAGATTCTTTTTAAATGTGCATGTTTGATTGATCACTAGCTAAAGAAGTAATACAAGCCTTGTCAATGGTGTCCAATTGTGTTTTTGTAGGACTTTTATCTGGTAAGTACTGTGTACAAAATATACATTTAAATTATCTTCATGCATTAGGTAACTGTTATCAATGTAACCAAGACACATGTGTGATTGAATATTAAATTTTTCAGAACTGTTGACCCAAATGTAAAAACAGCAACATACAAAATGGAAATACTGATTTGTCATTGTTCTAATAAGTTTTTATGATCAAGGTATTAGCAACTTGTAATGAAGTGATTCATACTTGGTAAAAAGTACATAAGCTGTCATCCTTGGGTAAATTATCATACACATACCTGTACTGTAGAAGCTTTCAGATTAATTATAGTTTTATCATTAATTACAAATGTAAATTATACAAAATGAATAAGAATTTATATTCTCTTCTGATGATAGAAGTTGAAGATTTCAACATCTTATTAACATTAACATAAATAAATTGATATTCCTAGATAAGTTATGAAGATACATATTTTACAATCAGATACATATTTTAATTACAAGTACCTGATATCATAAAAAAATACACACAATATAGCTTCCTGTATGTTCTTAACAGGTGTACTAAACAATGATGTTATGTTGATAGATTTAAAGAATAAACCTAAGGAAGAAAAGGTATTAGGAGCAGAAAAATATGTACCTATAAGAAGACCAGCTGACCCACATTTATCTAGATTACTTGGCCAAATAAGATTACACCATTTAAAGTACAGTACCAGACCAAAGCCTAAACTGCTGAGTATAGAATCTAGATTTGCACAAGAATTCACTATGAAATAAAAGTCACCAATAAAGAAGGATTTATGAAAAATCATCCCCTAATGAAACATTTATGGGAGTTTTGTAATTTTTATCAACAGAAATCCCATTGGGAATATAGCTTGTATTTTACACAAAGAGAGAACATAGTTCATCTTGATCTTGTTTACATAACACAAATCTACCAAGAGTAAGTCATAACATTATGCAACGTTATAAACATCATTATTTCCACTGATTAATGTCACACTTGATTTCATTTAAATTAAACTAACTAGCATTCAGTTCAAGTGATTAGTATGTTTTCCTGGTTTCATTGATGGCAAGAACATAATCATCATGAATATATTATTTAAAAATGGCATCCTTTTATGGTTTAGTTTATGTAAAAGTATTCATTCAGTCCTTGAGAATAAGGTTGCATTTTATTTAGACAGTCCTTGTGCCTACAGCTGTGCTCAAGTGACTTCTTTTTTTTCTGACCACTAATGGAATTAAATACATTTGTTATTATCGGTCACTGTCCCACTTCAGGTCAAAGCCCTACCCTCCTTTCACTTATCCCTTTCCTTAGCTGTTACTAGACAATAACTCAGAAGAGTACAGTTTGTCCATTGTAGGTGTAAAGGAAATAAATGTAGGTAGGTAATTCTTTCCTGTGGTGAAAGCACCAGGGTTCAATCCTCAATAATTCCAAAGTTTTTTTGCAATTTGCAAAGTCAGTATCAGGTATGTAGGCTAGGCAGTGATATGTTACAATGTCTCTTTTTTAGTTGCTACTAAAATTAAGTACAGTAAGTTTTTTTCTATCATTTGTGTCTGTATAACACCACTTTTAGGAAAAGTAAAAGTATACAAAGTATTTTTAGTGTAAAATTTTTCTTGATTTGTGTCACTGGGGCATTATTTGATAAATATATTCTCACTATCACAAGTGGTGTATTGTTATTGTTTTCATGAGAAAGAGGGCAGTCATTATAAGAGTCATTGACTACGGCATTCTCTTTCTTTCTTACACCTTTGTTTGCAATTGGTCTTTATGTTCATAAATCTTTCTTTTCCTTTTTTTTGGGGAAGGTAAACAAATAGTAAATCAAAGACTTGATATCTAGATTATGTTGGGACTTTAAAACACCTCACTTCTCACTGTGTTTCGGTGTTTCATCTCAAAGTTGGTAGTTGGATACTGACCACCCAGTCCTTATCTAGTTTTTGAATAGTAATTTAAAGAATAAACATAATTTATCAAAGACATTTTAGTACTTTGTATTTTCATTATCTATAATTTATTATAATCAAAATCAAAATATTTTATTTCACATAGGCTTACATGGGCACTTATAAAACGAGAAAAGGTGCATGGTTGGGGTTGGTTGTTTCCTATGGAGAAGAACTGGCAAGAAACTCTATTATTATTTGTTAGTTGCAGATATTTTCACGATTGCTAAATAAGTTATAATGATCTTTGTATATACTTTATTAACAGACACTATAAATAAAATTGCTATAATTTATTAGCATTGAGTTTAAGGTTGTTAAATAGAATAATTAGCAATGATTTGCATTTCCTGTGCAGACTTAAGTCGTCCTTCCTGTCTTTTATATTCTTTGCTGTAATCATGTTAAGCCATTGGTCCCGGCTGTCATTTGTAGATTTTTGACAGTTGTCAGAGGTAGTCAGTGGCCCGAAAGTGACGATCAGTCTTACCAATGGGTATCGTATTACCCAGTACTAACTGGGTTGTGGAGATCAGATGGCCGTTGATCCATGTGAATACTGATATTCAGGTGCATCCGGTGAGACTGGAAGCCGACATAGTTGGGAAAAGGCTAGGCAGGTAGATGATGATGAATCTGATTTATTGAAATTTAAATTATTTTATTTGTGCCCTGTTGATTGCAATAGGCTCGCCTCCTATTACATGGGACTTTAGCGTAACTGGCGGAATGTGGGCGTACTATTAGGTACACCTCCGCTTCACCCTTCGGCGGTTACAGGCTTTATGTTATCTTATTTCACATGAACCCACCTAACTGCTGAAGCTTGTTGGCTGGTTCAAATAGGTAATATCTTATAGAGAAGAATCAGTAAGAAACTCCATAGTTAGTGTTCTAAACACATTTCATACAGGATGCTCATGTGTATCCTCTTAGTTCTAAATATACTGTTTCCTTGATATGTAATTCCTTAACCATTTTTATGGTTTTAGTAGTTTTTCCTGATTTATTGGTTCTTTAATAGCATTTCCTGTAGGATCGCTTTTGTTCTACTAAATTAATTATTTTCCTGATATAATTTGACAACAAATATTGTTGTCCTCTTTGGCCTGTCCAATGAATAAAAAGTAGCATATTATTTATTTAAATTTGCTAAGTGATATAGAATTATCGCCCTTATCTTAATACAGAATTATTTTTGGAACATATAAAAAAGTTTCCAATGTCCAGTTTAGGTAGGACTAGCCGTTGGCCGCGACTTCCGCTTGAAATTATTATAAAATATTATGTTTCTGTTCTTTTTTTTTTACACTTCAAGGCACTTGTGTGTCTTGAAGTGTTGTTGAGCCAGACCTCTCAAATTGCAGAGAATAATAGAAGCGATAGACAAAAATGAGATACATTAAAGATATGGCATGCATTAAAAGTTTTTACAAATATAAAAGAGAAAAAAAAAACAAAGTAATAATATTAAGGCGTTTACGTTTTTTAGAAATTAAATTAAGTATTTAAATCGGATTTTGTTAACAACAACATGCAACATGCATTTTATTTTTCTGAAATAAAACCCTTAGTTACTCCTTATAACATCAGCTATCTGCCAGTGAAAGTCCCGTCAAAACCGGTCTAGCCGTTTCGGAGATTACCCGGAACAAACAGACAGACTAAAAATAAATAGTAAAATTTAAAAAATGTTTTTATTTTATAATTACCGTAGGTATATACTTTCACATGCATTCAGTAAAAAGCTTTTATTTTGAAATTACAAACATACACTTCAATTTTATTTATTTGTACAGATTTTAGCAATTTGATCAGTGCGATAGCTTCGCCGTTGACGCCCATCAAATAGTATTGTTATCTCCTATCATTAAATGAAAACGAATTTGACAGATAAAACATGTGTTTTGGGGCTGTCTGCTACCATGTGGTCGTAGATATTATCCAGTGAGCCAAGACGAATGTCGGAGAGCAAAATATATTTGTTGAGAGTTCGACCTGCCACTTCTTTCTCCCAAGATAACGCAATAGGAAGTGTCTGAGTGCGCCGAGGGGGGCGTTTTAGGGGACTGGCTTAAGTAATGTGTTAGGTTTAAAAGTGATGATTCTAATGTTCATCTTAATTATTGATTAGACTTTATGGAGACTGCCCTTTATTATTGCAGTTTTAATCATGTAACAAAACAGCTAATAAAGCAGTAGTTGAAACTTGCATTCCAACTCGATTTTGGAGGTTGAATCACCTCTTGTCTGTCCCATAGTTCTGCCAAAATCAAGGACAATAAAGTTTTTGTTGAGATGTTTAACAATCTGATATGATGGTAACGAAATGTTTAATTGTTTAGAACTAATGTCATTATCAAGTCAAAAGTGTTTATTTCACTTTAGGTGTACTACGAAAATATTGTCAACAATTCAAGGTCATCGCACAGTTATTATTGTATGGTACCAGTATTGCCTCAATTCTAGCCGTTCGGAATTCTTTCTATGAAACTCCATACTGCCGCGAAAGCATCGTAACCATATCGCCTCGGATCGGAATCAGCTAGTATAAAATATCTCGTGCAATGCTCTTCTATTCTTCATAGTAGGTTCATGGCAATGTAAATTGAATCAAAATTCGGCCGAAGCAAGGAAACATGTTCAGGTGGAGATTCATAGACGGCTCTACCCTGGAGTGTAAATGTGGTATTGTTCCACAAAGCACGGGACACATAACACTTTCGGTGCTAAGCACCCGGCATATGGGTCGTACAATAATTCGTTCGTGTGCGCACAATCCGCCTGCCGAGTCGTCTTTATACACGTAGTTAGAGATGACCCGCATACTAGTAAACATGGATTATTTTAACTTAGCAACGAAAGTGTTATTAAAGTGTCTGGCCTGTCCTGTTTGCACATTACAGGATCTGATAGACGCTTCTGAAAGAGCTGTGCAGTGCTTATAAGTGTGCGTTGACCTTAAGTCGTAATTTTCATGCAAACTTCTGAAGGTCAGTTATAATGTGAGCTGTTCTGTTAGTGGTCAAGGACAAAGTTATTTAAATATTTTAGTTAAGCCTTTGTAAGAAGTAGTTCCAAGGTGTTAGAACAGAGAGTTAGTTCAGATCATGAAACAGCACAAACGCTAACAATAAAAATAAATAAACAAAAAACAATATCTTGCTGGTCTGAATTAAAACGTGATTACTGTTCAGAAAACGTTAACAAATTTTGCGAATGTGTGTCTTCTCTTTCATTCTCGGAAACAATGAACTCGGATACTCTGACAGAATCTTTTAACTTTTTTTATGAATCTTTCACATTATTTTACGACCTGTGCTTTCCGGTGATTAAGGTTAAAGTTTATAATAAACCAGTCTTACAAAACTGGATAACAAAAGGCATTAAAAAGTCTAGCAAAACGAAACGTCAGCTATATCTAAAATACAAAACTAATAAAAAGAACAAAAAACAAAATGAGAAAAACTACAAACGTTATAATCATGTGTTCAAACGTTGTGTACAGAGAGCACAAAAACTCATAAACACAAGACGTATCCAAAAAGATAAGAATAAATGTAAAGCGACGTGGAATGCAATCTCCTCAACTATATCTAATAAAAATCTATTTAAAAATGACATTGATGAAATAAATTTTAATAATGTGACATATAAAAATCCATTAGACATTTGTAATATATTCAATCACTATTTTATTAATTTGACATCTAAACAGCCAGAAAATTGTAATAATATTAAGCGCAATCATAAAAATAACAATTTTAATACTATTTTCCTAAATCCTGTGGATGCAACGGAAGTGTACAAAATAATAATGTCCCTAAACAATAGCAAAACTAGTGGATATGATGACATTGCCACATTTATTTTGAAGGCTTGTGCTAGTTGGATATGTCATCCACTAGCTCATGTTATAAACTTATCTTTTCTAGAAGGTATATTTCCTGAGCAGTTAAAAATGTCAATTGTGAAACCACTTTTTAAAAAGGGAAATAAGTCAGACCCTAGTAACTATCGGCCTATCACTATAGTTCCCATAATATCAAAAATCTTGGAGAAGGCAATGCTTATTAGGTTAAATAACTTTTTATCAACACATGCGATATTATGCAAAGAGCAATTTGGATTCCGCAAGGGAAGTTCAACTGCTCTTGCAATATTTAACTTGATTAAACTTGTAACTGAAAGCATTAATAATGGTAATCCAGGTGTGTCTTTATTTTTAGATATGAGTAAGGCCTTTGACTTTGTAAACCATTCTAAACTCTTACAAAAATTAGACTACTATGGCATAAGGGGAAAAGCATATGAATGGATATCTAGCTATCTTAGAAACAGGAAACAGTGTACAGAGATATCGAAAGTTGTACAAAAATGTGACAAAATATATTCCAAAAAGAAATTTAAATCGTTGGCAATAATAAATAGGTGTGGTGTGCCTCAGGGCAGCATTCTCGGCCCTTTACTTTTCTTAATCTACATAAACGATCTTCCAGAAGCTATTTCGCAGAAATGTATCCTTTTTGCAGATGATACTACAGTCATCATAAATTGTCAGGATAAAAACGCATATAAATCAGTTGCTGAAAAGACCCTATCAGATATAGTAAGATGGATGGAAGACAATAACTTAAATATTAACATTAGTAAAACAAAACTTATTGAATTTAACTCTTATAGAACTAAACCTTTAGCTTTAGATATAATTTATAAAGACGAAGTAGTACAACAAGTAGACGAATTAAAATTTTTAGGACTTAATGTAGATAAACATTTAAATTGGAAAAGTCACATAGAGTATATTTGTCAGAAACTTGATAGGTTTGTGTTTGCATTAAAAAAATTAAGACAGAATGTTTCTGTAGAGGCTGCCCTTTCGGCTTACCATGGCTATGTGTCTTCAGTGCTCAGTTATGGATTAATAATGTGGGGTAATTCGACCGATGCCGACAGAATTTTCAAGCTTCAGAAACGTTGCATCCGGGTTATCAACAAGGCATGGTTCCTAGACAGCTGTAAACCTCTATTCCACAAACATAAAATTCTTCCATTACCTTGTATGTATATAAGAGACATCTGTATTTTTACAAAGAAATACTTTAATTACTTTATGCAACGCAGTGAGGTTCTACCAAGACAAAAAAGGGTTAAGTTTCGCAACCTATTATACCAACCACCTTGTCGTAAAGAAATTTATAAAAAAAATGTATATAATATGTGTGTAACGATTTATAACAACATGCCAAATGAATTAAAATTATTAGAGGGTAATTTATTTAAAACAAAGTTAACAGAGTGGCTCCAAATGAACTGCTTCTATAGCATTGAGGAGTATATGAATTATAAAAAACGTTATTAATAATTAATATTTCCCTAATTGTTTGATATTTGACCTTTGTATTATGTAATGATAATGTGTAATAATAATGTAAAATAATAGATAAGTACTAATTATATGGACATTAATATTTTGAATTTTTGCACGCTTGCTTGCAGGCAGAATACAGTGACTTTTAGGCTGTAAGATCTTCCTATTTAAAATGTATTTCTCGCAAATAAACGATTTGATTTGATTTGATTTGATTTGAGAAGTACCTACTTATAAGTAGATTAGAATGACTGCGATATTGATTGTAAGCTACTTCTAAAGATAACTATTACTTCTTCATGTTTTCTATATTTGTCTCATTACATGAGTACCCTTGTTATTCATTATCGTATTACCCAGTAATTGGGTTGTAGACATCAGGTATGCAGTCGCTCCATGCGAAGTTGGTGCTCAGCTGCATCAGTTTTTTAGACTGAACTAGCGACCCGCCCGACTTCGCACGGGTGCAATGTAGATACTAATGTTTTCTCTACTATAATATGTATGTATTATACATATTATAAACCTTCCTCTTGAATCACTCTATCTATTAAATTGCAGAATGTAAGCTAACTTGTGATTTTCATAACTCACTAGTTAGCTTACATTCTGGTACTCTTAAAAACATTATAATAACAGTTTGTGTTGTTTACACATTTTGCAGACCATAAACAGTAAAAACACTTATCTCCACTCACGAAGTCGATAAACGTATTGTGTTAGCCAATAAATAAAACTTATACACAAACAGTCTGATTAGGATGGCTGCAAAGGATTAAATAATGAAAGGTACTCTCGATCAATGGGCGGCGAGAGGGGGTGCAAGTGCAACCCTTTGAACTTTCAGAAATAAAAAACTATAATAAAACACGTTTCTAGATGAGGACCGCCTTTCATTTTTAATTCTTTTTTTTTTGTTGTTAAAACGGCCATAGTAATATGTACAACATACTGTGTAAATATCTACCTGTTCCGATTCAAGAGACAGCCCTGTGACAGACCCTTAGTTATGAAATAGGGTCACTCACCCTTTGGGTACGTGAACCAAAACTGCTGACCTCGTCAATGCAGGCGTGATATATTCATTTATTTATTTATGTTATGCTAAATCTTTCATTGTTGCAGGCGATGGCGACAAACAGGAGCGGTGCTGCACAGCGGCCGAACGGCGCTCCACAAACGAAAGTATGCCAGTTCAAGCTGGTGCTCCTCGGAGAGTCAGCAGTGGGCAAGTCTTCTCTGGTGCTGCGCTTCGTGAAGGGGCAGTTCCACGAGTACCAGGAGAGCACGATCGGCGCCGCCTTTCTTACGCAGACCGTCTGTCTCGATGACACCACCGTCAAGTTCGAAATTTGGGATACGGCGGGGCAGGAAAGGTTGGTATTGTGTTTAATGGGTCTGTTAGCCTGTATTATCTCACTGTTGGGCGAAATTCTCGCCCCATGACGCTCTCTCGATCCAGGGCTATTGTGGACCTCTTTTCGTTGATAACATCCAGACTTACGAAGGGGTATCGTATTACCGAGCAACTGGGTTGTGAAGGTAAGATAGGCAGTCCCTCCATTAAAAATACTGGTATTCAGCTGCATCCGTTTAGACTGAAAGCGAATCATCAAAAGGGTTGGGAAAAGGCTAGGCAGATGGTGAAGCAGCTTCATGGGAAGCCGTCCAGCTCGTCCACGCCATCTGTGAGCGACGCATTCGCGTTTAAGATAGAAAAATCTAAAATCAAGGAGTTGCGAAGAGTTCTCTTTGCAACTTGGAAAGGTTCTTTCCACAAGTAAATAAATCACAGAATACCAGAGCATAATACGCCTAGAAAGGATTTTTTTCCATTGCTGTAAAGAAGCCAATTTGGCTGTAATTTTCCGTTGTTGATCAGTGGTTTACGTCCATGGCTTCTATGCTTAAACAAGTTACGATGCGTCTTACGCCATGGCTCATGGGGCAAACATAGCACCCATTGGGACACTATCTACTATTGTATGTTATGTAATTGAGCCTTCAATATGTTACCACCTAGTTCTTCATATTTAGACATGTTTTATTTGGATTATGTCGTTGATAGAATATTAAGTGGATATGGTGGCAACACTGCAGTGGTCCAACTTAAATTTTAATCGTGAACTTATGGTAATACCGTAAATATTATGCTCTTTGGTCAAGTGGTAATCAAAATGTGGATGTAGTCGGTGTCCTATAGGTACATCTCTGCCTAACACTTCTACTATTTAATTACTGGCGTGATGTTGTGATATTTTATGTTAATCTGGAATCTTTTACGATAATATCATCTGGCAATTAAAATAATATGAAGCAAGACACCAAAAATGTCAACACTTGAGGAAAATTCCAAGACAAATGGAATCAATAGGCCTTGAATCCTAACTAGCAAAGTACGTCTCTATAGATGTGTAGTTTAAAGAAAAATTGTTGTATAAGGTTACTTGATTACAATTATTTTTTACCTGAGGGTCTTTAACCTTCTTTGACCTAAATTAGAAGCTGGTGGTACCCACAGTCGTGGGATTAAAATATCCTTCAGACATTATGTGTTACTTTTGCTCGCAGCTTCGCTCGCGTTATGTACGGAAATTAACCCACGAGAGCGATTTTTATGTAGCCTATGACACTCGGGGATAGTGTAGCTTCTTGTTAGGGAAAAAAAATTCGGAATCGGATCAGTAGTTCCGAAGTATTACCCTCTACATACCAACTTACAAACAAAAAATACCTCTTTATAATATTAGTATAGATTGATCACAAAGCCAGCTGAGACACGTCCATTTCTGGTCCTAGGAATCCCCCTAGCGTCGCCACGTAGACCAGTCCAGATTCCCTTGGCCTTCGCCAGGTCTCCGCGGAGTAAAAGCCTAAATGAAAGCGTCAAAGTCGCAGAAGAATACACCAATATCTCTAGCATCCCTGTCTTTACCCAAACCAGATATGTGGGGGTAATAGGAGAAGGATTTCTGCTGATGTACAGATGTATAAAGAAGAAGAGCAAGAGAAAGGAACCCCAAGGTTAATTGCAAACACACCAAATCGAACACTGGCCTTCTTATTTTGCAACAAATTAAGAGATGGGCTTGAATATCAAAACAGTAAATAAATAAATGAGGGTATTTTAATTTTTTAATTGTATCAATGTCTCTCACAGGTATCACAGCTTAGCACCGATGTACTACAGAGGCGCGCAGGCGGCTATCGTCGTATATGATATTACTAATCAGGTAAATACTTGCTTACATACCTAACTATATGTATAATGTACACTAGTGTATCTTGAATATTAAGTACGATTCTTCTAAGTCAGTGACAAACATAATAATGTACTCTTATCAAACTTATTTAGATCCTATTATCTCGAGCTCATTACCCTTTAAGGTGTACAAAAGAATATTTTGTAAACGAATAATGTAAGTATTTCTTTCTGATCTTTAATGGCTGTGTGATTTCAACGTTTAATGCGCTCTAATACCTTGCGAAAAGTCCTGCAACTCTGCTTATACATTCGGGAATTACAGGCGCGATGTTATGTGCTCCCTCCAAGCTCATTGTAAAGTCTTATTATTCTTTACACCACGTTTATTTCCGCATAGCAACCCAAAGTACTTATCTCCGTTCAGCTTGACCTAAACAGGTACAAAATTCTCAGTATACATCGTTTAAGAACATCGAGTTAGTAAATAAATAAATTATCTTATCGGTCAAGTATATCAACCGTATTATTAAGACAATCTCGAATCAGAGATAGATACGTCCTGTTCCATAGTGATTATTTTGTCTAGTATATTATATACCTTTGTTTGCTACCTATAGATGGGCACTTTTGTATAGATATTGACAACTAAAGTCATAAACTAGTGAACGCTACTGAAGGAGCAAGACTCGTAGTCCAATTCAGGGCCGACTCAATTTAGATTACATCGCCCCGCTAAGAAGAATAACTAGACTTGACATCTTTCATGGACTAATGTAGGCAGCAGAAAACATAACTTACGCCAGTTTCCCATCGGGGTAGGTAATAACCACAGAGCGCCACCTACTACGATCCTTACAAACTGCTTTTGCCTCGTCCTCGTTCACACGTCCAGCAGAAGATAAAGCAAGAAAACAGTTTTTATCTTCCTTCTTGTTAAAACTGCGGAAAATTGACATAGTTTTGACTGCACACAATATGTTTAAATCAGGAGTTACAGTAAGCTGCCTATTGCCTGGTTCCTATTTCTTTTGTAGACCTTACATTATATGACGTGTAGTCCATCTGTCCCAACAGGCTTTTGCCCTCAAACCGTGAGACAGACAAAGCCTACCCCACTAGCAGCTGCGCTAAAAGATAGAGATCTCTCAACCTTGTAGTCTGTCTGAACATCCCGTAAACCGAACGGCCCTGAACAAATCTAGTTCAAGTTTAACTACGATTCGACTCGGTTCAATCGTAACGGCAGCGTAGATTGAACGCAGTTTCATACTTAAAACGGTAGGAAATGTAATTTTAAAATTTTCTGTGTTAAAGTTTTTCTGACATGTCTATAAATTCACATAAAAAAGTAGTTTGGCCTAACGAATTGATGTATAAGTAGTTAGTTTCCTGTGCCACGGCTGAGTTGAGGGCTCATGAAAAAAACCTTCAACATTACTTAAATACTAGGATGCATGAATTTCAGCTAATAAAGGTCACAGGTAGAGTAAACCTTGACCCCCAAACTAGGAGACCCTGTGACTTGGAGTCAGTGTTCTGCTGCACTTGTCACACCCCGCGCACCGCGTGCCTACCGCTTCATTTGGTGAACTCGAATTCAAACAAAATGTTTATGATACGGAATCTAAAGGAGGTTATCTGTGGTAGGTATACATAATCATGGCAAAAAACAGGCAATGGGAAGGACAGAGTCGTTTAAACTGGGATAGAGAGACCACAGAATGACGACCATGCCTGTCCTAAAACATGATTGTAATCGGGTTTTATTTTATTGATACATCGAAAAGTTATTGTAACTTTTTATGAAACAGTAAATTACCGAAGTAATCCATTAAAATTATTTGACATAAATTTGTTGTAAGACTGCATTGATAGTATTTTACAATAAGAACGAAAGAGACAAATAAAGCAAAATAATGATACCAAAAGACCCCTTTTTTCTAAACAGATGATTTCCAACACCAAAAAAAGTATGTCAAAATTCGCACAACAATAGTCGCGAATGAAGTGAGATTCCTCCTTGAATGACAATACCACGATTTGTGTTCCACATGGTCAATACGATGGTCAGTAGGCAAAGGTCGGACATGTTTGCTCTCCGTTTAGTGACACCGGTGTAATGTAACTGTTTTTTTTTCTTAATATAAGTAAAGGTGCTGGCTCACTGGAGTGTAACATTGTAGTAAAAATTTGTAATGTTGTTCTTTTTCAAAGTTTTTGAAGTCGATGTCAAAAGCATTTAAATTGAGGCACAAGACTTCCAAAAGTGTTCATGCAGTTTCTTGCCCGTTCTTCTCCATAGAGATTACGTTTTGGAGCGGCCAACTAGCTTCAATTTTCCGACTAATTGATTGACTTCTTTACAGTTAAAACGTGCCTGCGGCTTATACGGCTTTTAGTTAGAAAATTTTCTCACATTTCGAATGAATATGAATATTATTTTTGAGGAAGGTTTTAATAATTTGTTTCCCTTGGAAGTAAACCATCGAATTATTTTACGTGTATTAGAAACTTATATTCATTCAAAAACCGATTCCAAAAATGACTAGCATAAAATGTGCACAAAATTTCGTAAAAAGTTTTGTTATCACTAAAATCTGTGACACAGTTTCTTTGAAATATTTTCACGGTCTTATTCCGTTGATAGGTCAGTGGAGTTCAGTCAATTGTTCGTCATTGTCACGGCTTGAAGTATTTAGATTAGCCCGGAAGTGCTGTTTAAGTGTGACCCTCATCGAGTCAGGCTGGGAGGGACAAGATTGTCCAGGCGTACGTGATACAAGTTTGATGAAAGAAAATATTGTTGGCTTAACGTCGTCCTTTTGAATATGAATTTGGAAGCCTATAAGAGTAAGGGAATACCTTAGAAACGATGGACGGACTGTGTGAAAGGTGATTTGGCTAGAAAGGGGTTGATGACTGGGATGACGACGAAAAGAGAAGTATGTAAGAAGATATGCTGCGCCGGCACCAATTAAACTGGGATAACGACAACAGAATGATTCATAAGGGTATAGAAGAAGACATGCTGCTAGAGACCAAATAAATTGGGATTCTCCAGTAAGTACTGGAGAATGATTATGATGATAAAATACTCTATCGTCAACCTCGACAGCAAACTTCAATTACAAACATCGATTCTCAAGGTATTTTTACAACTGAGGCAACAATAATTAAATTAGGGTCATTTTCCCGTAGATGTTCACAAACACAATCGCGTCACGGATAATTAGGCGAGCAACGAGAAGTAATGCCTTCACGTGACTAGGTTTTTGTGTCTGACTACGTTTAGAATAAATTGTGAATGCTAAGCGTTATGCCAAGATTTTGTCTCTTGGTGGTTCTATTAATTTTTTAATTAGCAATTTTTTTTCCGTTTTTCATTAATAGGAGCTACGGGGCATGTGACAGGCTAGAGTATAGTGCTTGTATCAAATATGTATAAAAAAGGAAGAATGTGGCCCCAGGCCATATGATTACTGATGAAAAAAAAAACACCGTGAGTTCTAAAAATCCATAGGGAAGTTGTTTTTTCTTATTAAACTTATTCGGAAATCATAAAAGTACCTGCGTTCATTAGGTTTTATAATAAACATACATCAAATGGTTGTCGGTAATGGTGATGTCACAAATTTAAGTAAGCCAAGAAAAAAATGAATGCGCTAATTTCAAGTTTTTTGACTTGGAACTTAAGTAATATTATTTTCTTAATCTGTACTGTATTATACAGTTTTGTTTAAATTATTTATTAGTATTTTGATAAGATATTACATTTATGACGAGAATTATTCTTCTTATCTAGAAAGAAGAATAAAATGTAAATACATATTACAATGCATATATCTCGCACATGATTTTATGTTATGATATGATAAAAGGAAATAATGGGTTTATGTTTGTAAGTATTTTGCTTGTTACTCATTTGATTTAAATATACCGACTAAAGCAGTCGTGGCCATGTTGTTACGGCTTCGGCATGCACGTCGTAGGTCTTGGATTCAAACCCAGAATGGTATTTTACTGATACTGTTAGCCTGCGTCATCTCACTAGTGGGCAAAGGCCTCTCCCCATGAGTTCAATTTTTTCTCGATCCAGGCCTAATTGTGGACTGGTACTTTAGTTTGCGTAATTTATTTTCATAACCACAGCACTCGTAAACGGTGAAGAAAAATATCGTAAATAACAAAGACATTGTTACTAAATGAGACACCCACACTTAGTAGCGGTACTTTCATACAAGCCTAAAAGCTTGGCTTGCCCTTATAAGCCTAAAAGCTTGGCTTGCCCTTATAAGCCTTATAAGTTACTAGTCTTCATGATGCTAGGGTTTCTGAACAGTTTGCTAGCCGGGCTTGCCGTATCGTAGGCACTTAGGCATGCCACTGGCCACATTGGATCCACGTGGTAGAAAATAGTGTCCCGTCTCTTTCCTTTGGGAGGCCAGTGTCCCAATATTGAGAACATTATAGGCGGATTATGCTTCACTGAAAAAGCCCTTTGTGCTAGTCTAAGAAAACCATGTTTAAAATTCTATGTCTACGGCTATCGTGACATGGGGCTATCGACTGTATGACATTACGTATTTCATAAACATTCAACTTTATTTTTATGAATGCTTACATGCCAGTGGGCGGAGACCTTTAGCGGCATTGGAGCGAGAAATACGGCGACTGTGACAATTGGATTATTTCATGTTTTGCTCATACTGCTACATTTGTTAGCACTGCGCGACTAGACACGACTTCTTCGCTTATGAAATTACTCGCAATATTCATTTTTATCTGCCACAGCTGAAATGCCCCTAACATTTTTATAAATTGTATAAATTGGTGAAGGAGACGTCAAACAATCATTCAATCAGCTTAGATAAAGAAATGAAACTTCGTAATTAACTGAACGAATATCAATCATGTTGCAGTTTCATCAGTTTCCTCTTACTAACAGACAACCATTTATTATAAATACTAGTATTTTTCTTAATTGCTACTATTAATTGATAAAATGAGTTATGTATGTGTGTATGTATGAGTGTTGTGTGTGTATGTGTATGTGTGTAATGTGTGTGTATTACCAGACTCAATAAGACTATTCTTTAATGTTAAAACACGCGTTTTAACATTAAAAAATGCTGCAGTTTTGATAACCTCAACATTTGTACGCTTCGGTTAAAACATCATTCTTCCTCGCTTAACCACAATGTTCGCTATACAGCAAATTGTACTTTCCCTCACGGCCAACTAACCATAGATAAAGCTCTATAGATGAAATTGAATCTACTAGTAACTTAGTTAGCCCCCCGTGTCTTCGTCCATGGGGGAGATGTGGCTTCACCATCTCATAATATGTATAACTATGTAAATTATGTAATTCTATTTCTCTCGGCATAAGCTAGGGAAAAGTGGCTCATTCTGTGATAAAAATATAGGGTGGCACCTGCATCCGTTGAGGCCTGAGGAGGTGATTCAACCCGTTATTCAATTACTTTATATGTTTTTCTCCGTATGCAATTTATATACCTAGATGTAGATGGCATTGCAGTTGAGTAAATAAAACAGTATATAAATTAAAACACAATCAGTCTATAGGTATGTGAATATGTGATTCTTCGGTTCCATGAAAACTAGGGAAGCCAAAAATTGAAAGTATTTTTGTGCGTAGTACGAGAGATTCTGGAATAGCCGGCGACTGAAATCGTTGCATTTGTACTTGCTGTGAGCATACCTAGAAAAAACAGTTTTATTTATCAATGGCGGAACGGTTTGTTGCGGTTTCTGTGCTTCTCTTATCATAGAGTGAGAATCAGTTTCAAGACAGTCTTAAGTCTGCACACGGCCTTAGAGCAACTTGCCTCGTGTGGAAATCTATGATATCGCTACAGAAGTAAACAAAATATCAAGTAGAGAACGAAGTGGTAGCTCTGTCGAAGAAATGCAACACAATCGTACTGATACGCAGACGGTTATCAAGTTATCAGATAAGAACAATTATACGGCTCGATCCCTCGCCGAGCCTCGCTGGCGTACATTTATGTCCTATGTTTTATAGCCGCCTGGTATTTGTTCTAGGAGATTCGGTATATTTTCCAGTTGATTGACTGTACTGTCTCTCTATTTGGCGTCAAAATATGCTTAGTATTTGAAGGTTCGGTACTAAATAATTGGCATCACAATAACATCTCTTATCGTTCAAACCCGCCCGTAGATATTTGTTCTTGGAGTTTCGGTAAATTTTTCAGCAGATTGACTGTACTGTCTCTATTTGTCGTCATAATAATCATCTCTGTTTCATTGTATTCCTTTGTTTCATACCCGCCTGGTAGATATTTATTTTGTTCCTGGAGATTCTGAACATAGTTCTGGTTTAGAGTCCAGGTATCCTTCGTTGTCAGCGATGTCAGGATCAAATTGTCAACTCTTCCCGATTGGACTGCTTTGCCGCTGAAGTTGACATCGGAAGAGCACCTTACAGACTTCCTGTATTAACATTATCCTCCCGTGTTTCGCCTGCCAGTCACATAATGTTTTTTTTTTTTATTGCGACAGACAGCACAGCCAGCTATCAAGCGGGAAAACCGATATAATACGTAATTAATAGTCGTTGAGATCGCAAACATTCCAATGCTTTATCTCGTATAGCAGAAATTATACAATTGTGAAATGTGATATAATATATTTTGTATTTTATATTCAGAAGTGATTTGTCACGGTATTCAATGACTATTCATTTATGTATTCATTTTACGCTTGGGATTATTTATTGCATTCATTAAAATGTAAGGAAAAGCGGGTTGTTGTAAATTGATACAGAAATTACTTATCTATTTTATGCAGGAATTACTTTTTAAGGAGTGTGCATTGAAAATTATTGAAATAAACTTCATAATTATCAGGAAAAGCCTACCCTCAAAAACCTACTCATATTAAGGATAATGTACAGAATTCAAAAACAAATGTTCATTACAGAAATAATAAATTGAACTATACAAGGTTAAATCCTAACCATGCCCGTAAATGTTTTACAAAATGCAAAATATATTAATCTTGTTCGCCTACTACTCTTGTACAAGTAACTGGAACTTACAATCCATGTTAATTTTATAATTTTTTATTTAAGATGGGTTTGGTCTTGACTCTAGTCTAGGTCAGAGGTGACAGAAACAGAGTCGACGATGGAGCGAGCTTACCCAGAAGAAGCCTGTTTACTCTAACTTTGAAGAGATTAGGGTTAAATGCGTAATTTATGCGAAAGTAACCTGCCATCTGTCTGTAACGGCCGAATGGATTTAGAGATTATCTTTTTATTCTGGTAGTACGTTCCCGTGTCTGGCTGTCATTCGTAGATCTTTGACAGTCGTTACGGGTATTCAGAAGTTCGAAAGTCGGACAACCAGTCTTGCCAAGGGGCATCGCTTTATGTAGTAACTGTGTTGTGGAGGTCGGATAGGCAGTCGCTCCATCTGTATACGGTTGGATTGGAAGCCGCCGACCCCTACATATTTGGAAAAAGGCTAGGCAGATGACGTGCCGTAGGATCATTTTAAAGCTACGGGTTAATGCTAGTACATTAAAATGCACACTTTTCAATACAGTCCAGCTATTTCCGCAGATACACTCAAGTGGCAAACATATACTAAAAATATTCGTTATCTATGTTTTAGCAGGCGACCAATCAAGCTATACAAGCCAATTTATACTGGTCTCTCATTATATTGGAGATCTATACAAAGCGAGGTCATGTTATACTGGATATAGGTCATGTTAGCTTAATGTATCGTCGTGTGTAAATGTGAATGAATAGTGGGATTACACGTATTTATGTGGAATCACTGCGTCACCACTATTAGCTGGTATGATGGCTCATTTTTAACCGACGACAAAAAAGGAGGAGGTTCTCAATTCGACTCGTATGTATTTTTGTCTCACAAATTATGATAAAACCAGAGTCCAGAGTCCTGATCAAATCCTCTGGATTTGAGATCGCAATCAGGTAATTAACGCCATAATGGAGATTAACCTCTGCCTAGCCCTTTAGGAATATAAAAGTGCGATGTTACCTGGATATTAAACCAGAGATTTCATCGTATTCCTAAATAATTCCATTGCATAGCTCAATTCTGTTCTAGGGTTTGTTAGTGAACGTACCGTAGTAGGATTCCATAGCTGACTATGGGTTAATTTACACACTGCTATTGAAGGCACTAGAGGTTTTTCTCTCAAATTTTCCCCTTGCGAGTCGCAGACTTAGGTATATCCGACCAAAATCACTTTCACTCACAATTTTTTTTTGGATCGTCAAAAAATCACAATAAAAAGCAAATATTTTCACCAAGTTATTAAAATTTCTATTCCACAACTCAATAGGCATTTTACTATTTTGGTTACGGTCAATACAATACTCAGCAAATAGTATTAAACAAGTAAGTCTTCGCGAGTTCAAGGGCGACAGACAGACCGACATAGATAACGGACGTACATAACTGTCATACATATTGTACGTATACCTATGCTATGTGCTATATATATACTTAATGCACACAAGTGAATAGAGTATAAAAAGGAGTGTATGTACTTGTTTAATGGTATGCAAGTTTAATGGCCATATTCTTTAGAAAAACAAGTTTGTATTGAGATTAGTTTTTTTTTTAAATTAAATATGATGTTTCTTTTGTACTTGTTTTTATTCAGTGATACAAGTTATCTTGTGTAACCGCTTTGTTGGTGTAGTTGAAGTAAGAATTAAGTGCTGAACATGAGGTCTTGTATTCGATTCCCAGGTCGGGCAGTGTTATTGGGTTTTTCGATCTGGAACTTCTCAGATGTAGCCTGGTTTCTCCCCGGTTGATGGCAATAGGTTCGCGCCCTATTACATGGGACTTAACAGAAGTTTTCATTTGCCGTTCAATAACTGAGTTGCTATTTTTAGAGGCATTCGTTATTAGTATCGGTCTGTAATGTACTTATGAATCAGTATCGTACGATACTTGTGTACGGCGATACATAGCTTAGTTTCCTACGGTAGGTACTTTTATTTGTAACTTTGTGCCATTTCCTACTGAACATTTAGTTAGTCGAAAATCAATACGCATACTCTATCAATGTTTTTATACACTTCTAGCTGTGTTCGAGAAAAACATACAATAATAAAATGTTGGAAGAACTAGCAGACTCAAAGAAATGTAGGTTATCACCACAATTCGTCCATCATATCGATAAACTTGTGGGAAAGCATGTTAGAGATTAGACAAACGAAATTGCACAATTACAAAAATTGAAATAAAAAGAAGTGCAATCTTTGTTTTTCATGAGCCACTGTTTTAGTAGCAAAACAGGAGACGTACTAGGTACGGTCAGCGACAAAAGTAGATTAAAACTGTCAATTTTACCATCATCTAAATCAGAGGATCTCAAACTTATTTCGTGTACCGCCCACTTTGAAAATCGATTATTTTTCAGCGCACCCCAATTTATTTTTAATTTACCAGATTTTATAACCACAATGACATTCATTACATTATGTCTTTCTTATCTGCATTGATAAGAAAGTAAAAGAAAATTGAAAGAATTGATGGATGTATTTTATTCAAATGATCTTGAAGGCATCATCGCTTCATTCGAAAACGTTTTTAGATAAGGAAGGCACAAAGGCGAAGATGGGTTTGTGGTATTTTTAATAAATCTGTATTTAATCCGCACTGTACCGCCGTCTCTTCGTTTTTGCTTCCGACATGGTTTTGTTTTCACAAATACGTAAGTAAAGTGTTGAGCTTAAGTACCTATATTAAGTAGATGAACTTACAAATCAGCCATTGCCCCCCTAAACCACTTCAACGCCCTCCAATTTTTCAGGGCCCCTTATTACCGCCACCCTTTAGGCATTTAGCGCCCACAAGGGGGCGTTATCGTCCACTTTGAGAAAGACTGATCAAAATTGGTATAAAATTATTTCATACATCGAATTTCAGCCGTTGGCCTAGTGGCCGCAAGTTCTACCGCAGAGAAATGAGGTCCTGGGTTGGGCAGTGTTATCGGGTTTTTCCACCACAAAATCCAAAATAGCAGCCCTGGGTCTGACCGGAAACCGGCAGGGGGAGAAAAATCGGCTGGAATTCCATGAAAATATGCAAAACGAAATCTTATTCTAACAAAAACCTAATCCGTCTTCTCCAGGACACATTCGGCCGCGCCAAGAACTGGGTCAAAGAACTCCAGCGGCAAGCGTCTCCCTCCATAGTCATAGCGCTGGCTGGCAACAAGAGCGACCTCGCGGCCAAGCGCATGGTGGAGTTCGAGGAGGCGCAGGCCTACGCCGACGAGAACGGCCTGCTCTTCATGGAGACCAGCGCTAAAACCGCCATGAATGTTAATGACATATTCTTAGCTATCGGTGAGTGGAACCACGACATTAACTGTTTTAAACAAGGAGATTAATACCTTTTGGTTTTTACATCAGGTATTTCTCAGTAGTAGCAACGGAGTCTGGAATTATGCCTGGTTGATGGCAATAGACTCGCCCCCTATTACATGAGATTTAAACATAACTGGCGAAATGCGGGTGTAGCATTAGTTACACCTCTGCCTAACCTTTTGGGGGTTACAGGCGTGATGTAATGTTCTACTACTTACCTGGTTTCTGAAACGAAAGTCATCGATGCTTCAAAATTGAACGCAACCGATAGTATATATGTAATTGTTTGTTACTATATATGTAATTTTTGATTATATATATGTAATTATTTGTCCCGCTACACTACAAATAATTAAATAAATGTAACAATTTTCACAGTTCAAATTCACGCATCAAACTTTTTTCTAGATTTCCTTTGCTTGAGTATTTTTTGAGGATATCGTTAATAGGCTTCATCAACAAAGACTGACGAAGAAACATGTCATCATGAAAGAATCATGTGTAAGTCAATAAGAGCTTATTTCACACAGCTGCCATCGTAGCTACGGAATACTGTCACTGATAGCTCCTGAACTCTATTTAGATGTGAAATTCACCTTTAAGAGTCGTCCCTGAGTTGTATATTTAGTAAGAGTGTATATGTGACTGTTCCAGCCAACAAGTTACCAAAGAGCGAGGGCGGCGGCGCGGGCGCGGCGGGCGGCGCGCGGCGCCTGGGCGACGCCGAGCAGGCGCGCGCCGGCTCCTGCTGCAAGTGATTGCGCGTCTGGTACGTACCCACTCCTAGGCTTGCAGTCTAACCGGATGCTCACAATTACCAGTATTTTATGGAACGTCTCCACAACCCAGTTACCATTTAGTAAGACTAATAATGCATGGTCACTCCTTCACGGACCGACTTCCGCAAGCTTGTATCTTGAAAATCGACCCGTGCGACTGTTAGCTGTTATTATTTAGCCATGGACTTAGAATAAACCATGGCGATCGACTGCTGGAAATGAGGTTCCTCCAAGTATCCCCACAATGTTCAGTTCTGTGCTTGTCGTCACCTTCGATTGCCATGTGGCTATGTCTGTAACATTGTTCTCCTGCTAGAAAAAAAGGCATCTGTTAATTAAAATGCATTACTATTGTATAATCCACGTTTTATTTTTAAATTTAGTTTATAGTGATAAATTACCAACACCTTAATCTGGATCAAATATAATCAAATTTAATATCTTTCCTTTTTTATCTGTAATCTAACAATCATTTTATCTCCACACAAATATTATTATTTTACGTGGCTGATAATACTTTCAATCGTTAAATAGGTTTCGCGACAACAGTCTCTAAAACGAGTTTCTCAATATTCCAGACTAAACCGCCGATGGTTGAGGGCGTGCGCGCGGGTTGAGGTATGTAGTAGGTAACGACACATCCGCCGGCAGGCGCCGCACCACTCCGGCCCGCGAGGGCGCCACACACACCGCCGCCGCCACACGCCGCGGCTGACAACTGTCACACCGAGCGAGCCGCAACACTGTGCCTCGCTCGGTATAACAATTTTAGCTTAAACGAGGCGAGTATACCAATTATATACTAGACCAAGCATTATGTCAGTGAATAAATCACAGCTAACCGAGATTGTCTCGTAAAGTATCAAGTTGTTTCGGTACTCTCATCTCGTGTGTTACACTTTCAGTTTTCTCGTGAATTGTTATCGAGTAAAGCCTCGCGGGGTAGTCTATAGCTGTATACATATGTATATCTACTTATTTCATGCAATATTTATCTTTAATACTGACTTGCCTCGCGGGTCTGCCTCGCCTCATAATATATTTATATAAAGTGTGTGTTGTACGTCCACGCGGGCCGCATTAAAAACCGTACTGTGAAACATTATATAATATTAATAAAAAACAAGCTAATTATAAAAAATGATACCTAGATTTAAAACTTATTTGTAACTGTATTGAAAATGTAATAAAAATGATTATATTTACTTTCGTTCGTATCGAGTTAGCAGTGCACTGTGCCGTAGGTTAACGAGATTCCTTCGTTTTAGCAGTAATTGAGCTTGTGTTATACAATAATAAAACATTATACAATATACTTCAGTTGGGGCACTGTGTACACGCAAACATACACTTTAGGTTCAGCTATGTTTCCGAAGAAAAAAGAAAACATCTTCCACAGTAAAATCATTCGTTTCAAAAAATAAAACTGACAATATTCTGTTACCATTTCTCCAGCTAAAGTATATTGCGTTTGAAATAGAAGCGTTTAATGTCAAAATTTATTGGTGAAGGTGCATTTACACTTGTGTATCGTTACATATACATTTAATATTATTTTAATCATCTGTTCACATCAGTATGGCAACTAACAAATATACTGTTTTCAAAAATCTCAGTGTCGCAAATGAAATTATATAAAAAAAAAAAACATAATTTTATATGGAAACTGATGTGTTGTTGTTTGCCACAAAATCTTGCGTCTCATGTTCTTTTACTTATAAATGTTATTATTTATGTCTGCACTGTTTCAAAATATATAATAATTTTTTTTAGGTGATCGAAAAATGTTTTAATATGTTAGGATGACAAGTATGTGTCTACAATACGAAAACAGTTACGCTTCGTTAAATATTGTAATTTTATATAAATATAGAGTAACATTTATAAGTAAGGAGTTAACTTCCTTAGGTAGTCATGGTGGTATGATGAAGGTTCCATGTGTCCGACGCCCCCCCCCCCCTCTCGCCTCTCCCCTCTCCCGCTCCATGTAAGCTTCGCTCGCTCGCTTCCTCGTCTCCCCATGTAGTAGGCTAGTGTCTGTCACCTCACTCTTCAGATGTTTCAGTACAATGCCGAGCGAAGTATTCCCTCTAAGTGTATCAATCGGACAAATTCCCATTGAAAAGTATCGGTTGGGAATAAATCGTCAACAAACGGGAATCCCTTCGTTAGTACTAATAATAAAATCAATTCAATTCTCGTTGAAATGTGTAGTTACATTCATCCATACATTATTTTAGTTCAAAATAATATAATATGGCATAGTTATTTAATGAAATAGATTTACACTTCTCAGTTTAGGAAGTTATATAGTTATTTTTAAAACACTAATTATTCGATGTTCTATACATATTATGAATTATTATGTATATTGTCTTGTATAATTTATATTTTATAAGTAAAATGTAAACGGTGGGGTCATTAATGTCGTATCCTTTTTTTTATTATCGCATTCCATACAGGGAGGGTCCACTGGGGCCTACGGAACCCGAAAGTTAACAATGTCGATAACTTTAGGCTGTAGATTTGACATCGATCATTTCTCTGATAGCTATCACACTCTATTTGTCAATATAGTGCACGTACTACCGCGCTCACTAACGGTCGACCACTTTTCACCCTTAAGCCCTGAGCTATAAGGTTGAAAGTGGTCGACCGTCAGTGAGCGCGTTAGTACTTGTAGCGTTCGCCAGTTTGCCTATCGTTCTTAAATCCAATCTCTAACAGCTATTACTGATTCAGAATGTCGTTATAATTATATATTAGCAATATTAAAATATATATATTGCCTTCTGATCGCAATCAGTTTTCGCTTGTTAAGAAATCACTATAATTTCCTTTCAAGGCTTGCATCACTCCTTACTTAGCAACTTATTGTTTATATATAAGAAGGATAGGTACCGCGTAACACCTGCAAGAATGGAATAAGTCCTGACGCGTCAGTTTTGTAACTCTATGAGATTTTTTAACAGCCTAAGTCCGTCGTGTTGTTGGGAATAAAATTGTCTATAAATTGTTGGCACGCAAGTGTCAACTATTGTATATTAATCAAAGCTTATAGATGAATTTAAGGTCCGTTTCGTGGTATGCTGTTGTCCTGTCCACCATAGGAGATGTTTTCATTTTCGTGTGTGAGTATAGTGACGGCGTACCATGGAATGGCACAATGTTATGGGCAGCGTTGACCGCGCCGCTTCCCACACTATGTTAACACTTATCTAACTAGATGTATCACCCGCCACAAGTTCACTAGTACTCGATGTAGGCAGTTCTTTGTTTAACAAACTACTTGTTTCATCAATCTATTGTCTTGTGGAGTTATCGCGGCATAGGAAGCGGCAGTCAATATTGAACTTTAAACCAACGCAATAGAGTAGTTGTTGCAAGCAGTTTCCCGAAATTGGTTAGTAATAGTAGCACTGGCCGCCTCGGATGGCCGGATGGCCACGGACGCCGATCATGGTCGTATTGTATGTTTTTTGTATTGTGTAAATATTTTGGATTTATTAAGAATATTATTATATTGATTAAAAAAACATTGTAAATGGATGTGTTATGGCGTTTTATTTTTATTTTCCCCTCTCCGTTCTGTCCAATTACAGAATGCCAAGTTTTGACTGCATGGGCACTAAAACTGGTTATATCGGCTACATAATGAGGGCTAACTATAACATCAATCCATCACAAAAAGAACACAAACATAAAAATAGGAGTCACCACTGTGATCTAGTAATCACTCATAAGCCTCCACCAAAACGGAGACGAGCAGAGCGGAGAGATGTGCAAGACTCGTCCAATCACAGAAGAGACGAGAGAAGCGTTGTAGATTTCAACCGATGTGATTGGTTGATTCCCGCACTGCCTAAGGCGTCGCCAGCTTTAGAGCTAGGGGGGCAGAAGGGTGCGAGTAAAAACGGATATGTATGGGTTAAGTTTACTATTTACATTTTTTTTATTCACAAATAGATTTTCTAAATCGATTTTGGCAGACCATTTTTAACCTTTTAACCGCCCGACTTCATATCAATTGTCGTGCCCCCAGCGCCCGGCACAGTGAATCGAAAAATAAATACCTACAACAAAGAGGGAAGTGCAATACTCAACTTTTTCGATATCGATATTTCGTTTTAATAAGTACTACGTAAATTTTTTTTTACCTACATTTTTTAACAAGTTGTTTCAATCACATTTTTGAAATTTTTATTTATTAGCTGCTGCACGCGGTTCCGCCCGCATTAATGTCAAAAAAGTATCCCATGTGTTATTCCAGGCTATTGTCTACCTCTGTGCCAAATTTCATCAAAATCCATTCGGTAGATTTTGCGTGAAAGAGTAACAAACATCCATCCATCCATCCTCAAAAACTTTCACATTTATAATTTTAAGTAGTAGGACAAATTTTTTGTTTTGTACTTTTTGTTTGAGTTACGTAATTGTCAGACAATAGTTATTTATAATATAAACTTGAGTATAATAAATAATCCAATAGTCTGAAATCACAATTTAGTTTTATTTTTTCAATAGTAGTAATTTACGTATTGACTAATTATCGTAACCATCTTGGTTACAATAATTATCTACTGCCTCTACATCAATCAATGTCAAACTCTTCGTCTGATAAAAATTCTTCATTTTCGTCGCCTTCTAAAATTCGTAATAATTCTTCAGTAGTGGTCATTTCAATACACCTAAATTTATCGACTCACGAATGTAAAACTACATGCTTAAGCACAGCACCAATGGAAAATTCCAGAAGTCGGCACTCGTTTATGACGTAAGAAGCGGTCGTCTTTATCCGACCATGGCGCAGGGAGTACTAATAAAGTAAGTTTCGGAACATGTAGGCTAGGGATGGGAACCATCAAGTAAGTCACTGGCATTTCAAAAGTAAATTTACTTAATTTCAAAGGAATTAAATGAAATACTCACAAATATTTGTGAAAAAATGTTTTATTAACAATTGCTGTATTTGTTTTATAGTTAATTAGTCAGCATAAAGAGAAATATTTTGATTTATGTTTATTTTTGTATCGATAAATCTTGGCATATGTCCCGTCCCTAATGTCGGATTTTTCCGACATGGGCATTGTACATTAATACAATTTTCTAAAAATAATATCAGTCATTCGTTGAACTTTGGACATTATTTAAAGGACTTCTAATTAAGAGACTAAAGTGCATTTAATTGTAAATGATTACTTAATTAACTATTTACCTAATATAAACACCTTTTTGATAGAATACAGCGTAATTAAATAAAAAACAACATTAAACGAGTTGTGGTATTTTAGTCGGAAATATACGACCCTGGCGAAATGGACCCGAAAATATTTGTCGGATTAATCCGACGTAAGCGGTTAAAAGGTTAATAAAAGTAACTAAGGCTCCAAGAGCGAGCTCGAAAATTTGAACAACCTATTTTGGCCAGGATAGAATAGTACTGACCTGCTAGAATATTTGAGTGACTTTATAGACAAAGTAGGATTCAAATGAAAGTAAGCTGCAGCAGCGAGCTCGATTTTTATATCTTGCCATCTTCAAAGTTAGAATAGTGTTACGTCGGCTGCTTTACGTGAACATTCAAGATTACGCTCGAGTCTAGAATGTTCTACTATGGAACTATATAGAAGATTCGAGAATAATCCTAGAATGTTCCATTATTGAATCTTCTCGAAGATTCCAGAAAGTTGTGGACCTTTCTCGAAGGTACCAGAAAGTTGTGAACTTTCTTGAAGGATGTGTGTTGGCATATAAATACCCGTCGAGTTTGCGAGAGTAGTCAGCCCCGCCTCCCGCTGCTCACGTATACGCCGCCCCAGCCTGGCTCGCCCTCACGAGCGAGACGACCAGGAAGCTGCTCCACGCGCAACAGAGCTTGTCGCTGCGGTGGATTGTTCACGCCCCTCGCTTTGTGAGGAACATCACCATCCAGCGGGATCTCAACATCGAGAGCCTGGATGACTTCTGTCGAGGCCTCGCGACCAACATGTTCGCGCGTGCCGACGCTTCTGCTTGACCCCATGTCAAGCATATAGCGCCAAGGCACGCGCCTGCCACGCGACCGGTACTTGCGGACGTGGCGACCCCGCCCCCCCCTGGACTCGACGCACCCGAGTAAGTCGTAAAACCCATCCACACGCGACCTACTCAAACATTGAGACTCCACACACATAACATTCACTCAGTACGTGTCGTGTACTCGTGTGTTAAGTTAATATAGGCACGACACACACAGACACGATTCCACAAGCGATTAAACTCACGCGATGAATGTGCGGCGCGGGCTCGCTATTCTATCACTTACATGAGCGGTGTTACACGCATACATTGCCGCTCACACACACACACGTCCGTTTCGACTGCTCGGCCACATTGTCGTAGAAGAAAAACGACTACGTCAACATTACGAAGGAATTTGTAAAACACTAACAATGAAAGTCGCAAATTCGTAGATCCAATATTCAGAAAGTTGTAAAGGTTTAACCATGGCGGCGCGGTCGAAACGTGGAGAACCGCGCGGACACGCAGTTCTCTCAAACGGAACTTAATAGAGGTCCCTTTGTTTTTGCTACCCACTGATACGATTTCGAAGAAAATGTAGACAGTATGAATAAAGCCCTAATGTTTGGACTTCACGACCTACAGCACTGAAAACCTATAATGCAAGTTAGAAGTAGGGTGACTAAGATTTATGGTGCGTCAATCAGACATTTCCGAAAGCGTGGTTTTTATATCACCGCGCGGCCATGGTTAAACCTTTACAATCTTCTGAATATTGGATCTACGAATTTGCGACTTTCATTGTTAGTTTTTTACAAATTCCTTCGTAATGTTGACGTAATCGTTTTTCTTCTACAACAATGTGGCCGAGCAGTCGAAACGGACACCACACACACTACGGCCCCTCTGCCTGACGCGCAATCGGCTCGAGCTGAGAGCGGCGACAGGCGGGGGCCAACAGCTGCGGTAGGGAGCGCCGAGCGTCACCCGCTAGGCCTCGTCCGGGTACTAGGCCACTACTACATAGCGCTGTGGCGCCTCTTACCGAACATTATCGCAACTACACATAGGCAAGCTGTGTGCGCACGCTTGCCTACGGCCTGACCTAAATGGCCACCACAGTGAGGGTGCTCGTCACACCATAGAGGCCGCGGTGATAAGGATATAGTCTACAACCCGCCAGCCGCGCCCCCAGGCGGGGGCGTAGCAACTTCCCCGAGAGGAGCGGTCAGCCTGATTTTGGCTACACAACGAAGCGAATCGAAGTGAAATACAAGTGCGATACCTTAGTGAATATTGATCAGTAGTGACTGCGATTGAGTTATTAGTGTTTTGTAATTAATAAAGATGGTTGGTGTTTAATTCGGTAGTGTTTTAATTTATCCCATACCCAGCTGCTAACAAGTTTCGACCCTTCATACAGGATTTACTTGATAAGTTCACAGAAAGTTAAGGTTCAAGAGGAAGCAGGCTGCAATGGCGAGAGAAGCGAGCTCGAATTTTTTTTGATAGTTTGCCTTGGACAGGTTAGAATTGTTTGGATCCTTCTTATAGGAGACAGTTGGTCGTTTGAAGAGCGAGCTTGAAAATGTTTTGACAGCTTGCCTTAGACAGGTTAGAATTGTTTGGATCCTTCATAAAGGAGACACTTCGTCGTCTGAAGAGAGAGCGAAGCGAGCATCGAATAAATTCATTCTCCATTTTTAGCAACCTTGTGTTTGCCATAATTGACTATTAAGGTCGCGGAGGGGCTCCTAATGGATTTCAGCCTCAATAGAAGTGCCAATCCTGAGGCAGAAAAAAGGTGCTTCTGATTAGTTTTTTCGCAGGGTTCAAAGTACGAAACGCGCGCGTTGGTTTAAAGAAAATGTAAGTTTTTTTGCGGTAGTAAGAGTACTTAGATGTGTAATTTTTTTAATCTGGAAACTCTGGGGGCTGGCAGCTGCCCCCCCCCTCCCGCGACACCCACAAAACTGACCCAAATAGTGCCAGATAAATAGACACTCTTTTTTGCACGCCGTGTTTTTTTCTTGGATCTACTTTTAGTGTAGAGATTCTGTTATGGGAGAAATAAAACATTTATTTTGTAAACATTGTATAATAAGCATTTTTGACATTGAATTGCTTGTGTTAATTAATATTACATAACATAACATCACGGCTGTAAACCCCGATAATTTAGGCAATGTGTACAGTACACCCACAGTTCGCCAGTTATGTTTAAGTCCCATGTTACAACGGACGAGCCATATTGCCACCGACCGGGCACGAATCCAGCCTCCGTGGCTGCTCCTGAGAAATTCGGGATGGTAAACCCAATAACACTTTGCCCGAACTGGGAATCGAACCCAGGACTTCATCCTCAGCACTAGTCATTCGAGGAATAATTAATAATACAAGCATTACTTATTCTATACGGCCTTACAACTTTTTAAACAATGTTTATTCTATGTAAATACATATCTTAAAATATATTAATATTTTATGACTAGTCTATGTATAAAATTACATAATGCATGTTATGTGCAGCAGAATTATATAAACGTAATTAATCTATTTGATATTATTGAATATCTTTGTACAATATTGATGAAGGTCCATTTTTTTACAATGTTTGGTCTCATGGCAACACTAACTGCATGGCCTGAGTTACAAGCGGAAAAAAAAAAGAAACTGCCTAATGCATGCCACGACTCACCGCGACGCGACGGTTATCACGCGAAAGAAGCAAGTGACAAGCGCGTGTTGCTTGACGCAAGTGGCATCGGCGGAGGTCGTGTGCAGGGCAGTTAGATAGTTCTGCTACTTTCCGCCAGTGGCAGGGGGGGCGCAAGTTGTAGTTTAAAATTAGATATTATTACTCGATTAGACTGATTACATCTCAGTATGCAATGTCGGCCTAACACCATTAATTTATACTTAATTTAAGTAAAGCAAACGAGAGAGAATACTTTACGAGCATGAAACAAGCAGCATTAAAATTAAGTTGTAGAGTCAAATTAAAAATAACATAATATTAATAGTAATTAATTACTAATTTAGATCTAGACCGGACACTGAACGTTTTTTTTAAACTAGCATATTTTTCATAATTTTTATACATTTAAGACATTCATTTAAAACCAACCTATTTTTTTAAAACTCAGGTTCATAATCAGATTAGAATAGTTATACAATAAATAGTTTAATATGCTTATACCAGCATTTACTAGTAATTAGTACTCAGTGATAATAGGTTTAGTTCTCGAAGGTAAACAAAACGGCTGTCAATGTTAAGTGATACAGCTTATTTCTGATTGGCCCTTTCCTGATAGCGGTTTTCGTATATCATCACCCGACCAAGTTATTTATATAACAAAGGAAATGCGGTAGCTCGTTTCCTATCCTTCAACAATTTGCAGATGTCCTATATCTTCTAAACAACTATCACAAACACAGAAAATATTAGGTTTTTAGATAATACTCTACTTCGATTACGCAATATCAGTTATACTCGCTCTATTATTATTGAAGAACAACCGCATTAAATGTACTGCGAAAATAAGTCACCGAATGGCACAAGCGACAGGATTTTACGAAAAGCATCGATAAGCGCACATAAAACTTTGAAATGCGTATATTTCACTGCTATTTATGTGTTAGGTACGACAGTTTTTTGAGGACGTGCGATGTGATGTCATCATGAGGCAGTTATCAAATTATCTTGTTTGGGTGATACTATAAACATGAAGTGTATTAAAGTACATTTGCCCCATTGCCTCGGGAATGGCGGAAGTCTTATATATTATTAAGTAAATTGAGCGTAAAAACCGCATTAACTATTCACCCAATTATAAAACTTCGAGACCGAGGCGTTAGTCCGCCTGATCTAATATTTCCCTTACCTACTAAGACATCAAATGGAAACATAGGGCTATATCCTGTGGGTGCCATGAATGTGAGGCCTCCAGCCAGGCAAAGGAGTATTTGGTTTACTGGTTAACTTTAAACTGTGGTACCGAGCAGCTATTGAAAGCACCTTCTCAGTCCTAAAGGCCTCTAGTTCAGATGTTTCAAAGTACATTGATGCCGAAGTAAAGGACCACTACGCTGAGTCTTCAGAGCTCATCATCAAAGTGATCTCCCATGAGATCGCTGCCGTAGTCCGTGGCCTCGCTGCCGACGAACACCTCGTGATGCAGGAGGATCTCCGCGAAGGTTAGCATGTCGTCGTGGTCGTCATCTGCTGACGCGAAGAGATGGTCTACTTCCTCGTCTGCTATTTCACTGTAGAGAAAACGCGTTGAGTTATAAGTCAATACTTTATTGAGAGCCACATAGAACAAAGAAAAAAAATGAAACTAGTGTATAATGGTCGGTCTAATCGCGCTAGGCGATCTCTAACAATGATATGATACACAAGGCTTTATTTTATTTAGAGAAACTTCTTGACGAGCTAGTACAGGCATCTAACATTCTATGACCTAAATTGTTTAATTAAGACTATTTTTGTATTTTACCCATTTTTGTTTCTGAATAAAGATTTATTTATAAAAATTTTTTTGCAAAAAAAAACCGACTTCCAAAAAAAACACTAAAAAGTGGAAAATAACTTTACTTTCGGAAGTCGGTGACTATTGTTTGTTTCATTGACTTTTTTGACACCGACAAAAAATTTTTTATTTTACCCTTTTTAGTTATCGTATCACACACAAATCATTGTCAAGTATCAATTTCGCAATTTCTTTTACTTGGATGACATTTTTTCCAGCTATTTTGATTTCAAAACCAAACTGCTGAACCGATTTTGATGAAATTTCTATGGGACCAATCGAGAAGTAGATCCATTCAGATAAAAGAAGAATTTTTCAAATCGGTTCATAAATGACGGAGATATGAGGTAACAAACACAAAAAAAAAAAAAACATACAACCGAATTGAGAACCTCCTCCTTTTTTTGAAGTCGGTTAAAAATATCAAATAGCTACACCCCAAATGGGAGTTTTGAATTCGAGCTGTTTACTCAGCTTAATAATAGGAGGAGTAGTTAGGCTGTTTTGCGGCTTTATACCTTTGCTTCGCATTCAACCTGCGAAAGCAAGGCGTGGAAAAAAAGCAAATTAAATCATAGTTCCCAAATAATTGATGACAAGAATACTCGTACTTTTCGTTCTATAATTTTATTTCTTCGAAAGTGTATTGAAAAGCGTCGTTTGTTAACGTGGGAATTTGTTACTGCAGTTCACAGTTACATAACACCCTCGCCTGCGACTAGGGAATGAAATACGCCTCGGCTGCATTAACAAAGTTTCCCTATTTGTAACAAAATGTACTATTTTTCTATAGAATAATTAGGTTTTTTTTTAATATTGCTAAGACGGAATCTGAGTCACTCACTAGTTAAATAATTCTGAATAGTAAGATAAACGAGACGAGGCGAAAGTAGTATGTAAGGATGGCAGCAGGTGGTGTACTGTAGTTTTTGCATACCCCTATGGGAACATGGCGTGAATTTATGTGTTTTTAGTTAGATCATATGATAATCATGTATGTATGTTAATTTCTAAGAGGGTCTAATATATTTTTGGACCTGTGTTCACGGTTGTCCTTTATAATTCAAGTTTACGGCATCGAAACTAGGGTTTAACTCTAGAACCGAAACCGAGTTTCGCAAGCCATATTGCAGTCATAAATCTTAAACTAAATGATTGAATGTTAACGCACTGAAGCACTAAAACATCATAGTTTTCATAGTGATATCAAGCAAGTATGTCCTAAGTTCCTGAGTTCTACACCATTGGATACGGCTAGTGGTTTTTAATGGCCATAAAAATACTCATGTTGAACTGATAACAATGAACAGATTTTCTACAGTGATTCAATGCAAACTGGTTTTTAAACATTACACATATAACATCACGCCTGTAATCCGAGAAGGGTTAGGCAGAGGTGTACCATAGTACACCCACATTATGCCAGTTATGATTGAGCCCCATGTAATAGGGGGCGAGCCTATTTTCATCAACCGGGCACAAATCCAGACTCCGTGACTGCTACTGAGAAATTCCTAATGACACTTTGCCCGACCTGGGAATCCAACCGAGGTCCTTTTGCTCAGCAGTCGCGCTTACGACCTCTAGACATTAATGAAATACTTTTGTCTTTGTTTTATCTGGCCATTCCATAGAAATAATTTTTAATCAATTTTAATTGTCAGCGTTTTTAATTCGGTCTGAAATTTACAGAAGAAGGTTGAAGGTTGATGTCAATCTGCGATATTGAAATAACATCGCATTATGTCGGTAAAATAGTTTCTATAGATAGTATAATGAGCAAACAAAAATAGCCCAAATTTACGAGTGTATAAAAGACTGGACTGTCTTGAAGCATTTCATACGAAAACGAACCTTATTAGCATAAGAATTATTAATGGTTCATTCATATTCGAATGAGCCGCTTATACGTATATTATGCACATTATCTTCATACGAATAAGGAACATTTTCATATGAAACGCTACAGTACTAGCAGCCTAAGAAGTAGTGAAGAAAACTCACTCATTGTTAGGTATGATCCAGGCGTGTATTTCCGCTTGGTCGATGACCCCGTCCTTGTTGAGATCCAGGTCGTTATCGAACTTGTCCTTCTCCGATATCAGCCAGCCTTTGTCCTGCTGGTTACCTGTCGAGATAAGAGAATTATCACGTTAATATGGGCTCATTTCCCGGGTCGGGCAGTGTTATTGGGTTTATCCATCAGCATTTTTCTCAGCAGCAACCACGGAGTCTGGATTTGTGCCCGGTTGATGGCATTAGGTATATTTTTAGTCTGAATAATAGGTCTAATCTTTGGCAAAATACAACATATTTCAAGTGTCTCAATTTCTGTTTTCCGGCGACTTACGTACATACTTGTTGTTTTAGAATGAATTGAAGGCCTAAACATAAGCTACTATTTGATGTCATTCAATTCTGTTGGTCTTACGCCCAGAGTTCTTTGAAAAATGTCCATGGTCCTTTATTAATACGAGATGCTGTAAAGGGGATTATCCCAGTAGTAAACGACCCTTGGTGCCAGTTGACCTTAGTATGTTCTATCCACTCCATATGGAGTGAAGTGGAATTTGTGATTTTCTTATTTCACCACTATTCTTTTTTTGATTAAATTCATTGAGGGATCCAACTCAGTTGAATGGTTTCTCCGAGACGTTCCATTTCATTTTGTAAGCATGAGCAAGCGAGTCCGTAGTCAAATGCGTGTTAAACCAATCAATGCAAGTACGATATGCGTACAACCGAAACTGTGTCAACTGCTCAACAAGATAGAGCGTTTAATTGACCTAATAGTTATTTTTTAATTCGTTCGTCAGTATTCAGTTACACACGGATTGGAATAATAAAGGTTACTGATATATGGGTCGCCGGTTGAATAAGTGAATTGCGTTGTGTTTAAAACTAGCCTTTTCTCACGGTTTCGCTCGCGTTTGGTCGGAAATTTTCCCATGGGAACGTTTTAAATATCATGTAGCTTCCAATTAAGTGGATGAATTTTGGGAATCGGATCAGTAGTTTTAAAGATTACACCCGACAGCCAAATTCTCAGTTTTATATTAGATAGTATGGACTAGCTGCTGCCCGCGTCGTACGTCCGCGTGAAATTATTTATAAAAATATTACTTCCCTATGTGAATCGGATTTTGTTAAGGGTTTGAATTTCTTTGCTCGGAACTCTAATTCTTTATCTAAAATAAAATCTGCCAGTAAAAGTCCCGTCAAAATCGGTCCAGCCGTTTCGGATATTAGCCGGAAAAAACTTTTAATTTTATTTTAGAAAATGGAAATTTATTTCATGGGTTTTACCATGAAATAAATTTCCCGCGGACGTAGGTCGCGGGCAATAGCTAGTACTTATTAAACTAAATTTCTCTTTGTTTCACTAAAGTTATAGTCTGCTTAACATTTCTCACGGTACCGTTTCGGTGGTATTGCCCGACAAACGGGTTTACTCGCAATGGTTGCTAGGACCCAATGTGTAGGTGAGATAATGAAACAGGAATGCCTGTGTTTACACAATACATGAGCATACATCTTTTTATATTTTGATTATTCGTACTATGTTTAAAAATATATACAAAGAAAAATTTGTTTGTTTGTTAACTACTTTAAAACACGACAAAAGAAACGGATATTTAATAGAAGAAATTAAGATTGAACGAGTGGACGCGACAGGACAGGTTAAACCGATATCGCCCGTTTTAAGTTTGGTTTTTCCCGGGGTTTAGTATGGGGCCGAAACCGGGTTTGGATGCCCTAGTTCTAAATACTAACCACTGCTTAGCCACCGTAAGTCACGGAGTTGTCTCGCTAGAATCGAATCTTTAACTCGAAAGTGTGAAACTGTTTCATGAATTTAAGTTGCGTTTTCCACAACGTAAATTACTAGTGCATAAAGCTGAAATTCGTGAAACCGATAGACTTTTCGTTTTTATTTCGCTAGTATAAAGAGAGTTCTTAGAGATGATTTTGTGTGGTGTCCCTGTTATTGACATGTTACAGAGAATATTTAAAAAAATGGTTCACGGCTCACTAGTTACCCTCTGTATATTTTTACATCTCCGGTCACTAATAAAGAACACATAGACACAATTTATTAATAATCGAAGGCATAGATGGAGTACCTAATACACCAGACTATTGATTTAATCGCCTAAATTACTTATAAGGCTAAAAATCCGTTGCTGGATTGTTCGAATCTGCATTCAAATTCAGTTCCCATATCCAGTAACAATTTACATTGCGTTCGAATATATACAGCATGAAACATAGTATTGGATGTACAAATAATTCATAATACATGAAATCTATTATTACATATAGTACAATTAATAGTTTAATAGTTTATTGACCATAAGTTTAGGTTACAGTACACCGGTAATACATATTTACATACTAGGTATAGGGCACACTCACTTACGTTCAACTACACCATCTTAGTAACTAGTTAAGAGTCTATATAACCTCAGCTCAAATTCTAATTTGGCCCCCACTTCCCCGCGGCCACCTCACTCTTTTATCGCGATCGGCGCGATCGCACACAGCTCGCGGTGACGCGCGCGGGCACATGAAGTCGAAGCGATTTTGTTAGAGTAAACTACACTATTATCGGACGAGTACTAAGTACTTAATAAAATTATCAATCATAATTTAATATTAACTTGTCATTATATGAACATAAAATTGTACATCGCAAATTTAGTTTCAATGTACCTACTAACGTCAAAATGGAATCACTTACCATGTGTTAGTACAAGTATTTTACTATACTATTTGTCTTTAAAATCATGAAAAACAACAAATCGTAAAATAT
Source organism: Standfussiana lucernea (assembly GCA_964057025.1). Taxonomy (NCBI): domain Eukaryota; kingdom Metazoa; phylum Arthropoda; class Insecta; order Lepidoptera; family Noctuidae; genus Standfussiana; species Standfussiana lucernea. The sequence continues at coordinate 16,997,566 of OZ059787.1, forward strand.
TTCTTGCTCTTACTATGTTATTTTTGTTTTCAAATATCACAGCGACTGTACTATTTTTGCAACAAATACATTGCCCCTTAACCACTACCTAAGTTTGCCGCTAAGTGACTGGACAAGCAATGTAAACATCACAAAACGATACTTTATTAAGTGGATGCATCGCGGCAGTGGAGCGTCTTGCAGCAAGTTAGTGATGTGCTTGTGCAGATCGACTAACGTAGGCTATCGATCGATCGATAGGATTAGATCTCTTTGATAATATTACGTTTTAACAATTTGAGCAGTTCCCATTGAATAATGACATAAATTATTTCTTATCAAATCTGTCATGGAAAAATATATGAATTTAAGAGTACACTATTTGACAAAAAGTGCCACCCCAGTCAAAGCGGCAATTGCTGCACAAATACTTCCACTTTACAGGTCAGTGAGTAAACACCATAGCAGGGTTCAACAATACCTACTGTTTCAATTTCAATACGCTATGACAGCTTAAACCAACGTAACCGGATTTTTGATTGTGTTAATTTACTTAATAATATTTTTTTTAGCTACATATTGTTTATTTTTATTATAATATTTTCTGGACATGCAGTTTATTATTTATTTTATTTTGAGGACCCCAATTTTTTTTGTACAATAATAAATGTAAGATTCGATAACTTTCCGATTTAGTCAATCACTAGCGTATATGTAAAATAAATTGCTTTTGCACAGCACAACGATAGCAACCGATGTTTTTGTGTGGGTAAGTTGTACGGTGCATGGTATATACACGCTGTGATTGATGGGATAAGGTTTATAATTGATCGTGTAGTACGTTCTGTTTTAAGAAATGCGGATGTGTGCGCGACTGCGTAGGTACTTATTGCTTTTTCTGACCTCTCATTGTACGGAATGCCTATACAATGTGAGATCAGCTTATACTGGAAATGTATAGTTTGATAATTATGTAGCCGTGGGTACGAATAACAGATCAGTTACATTTTTAGGTAGGTAGAAGATACTGACGAATTTACCGGAACATCATCTTTATCACCATCGTTTTCAGTACTGTGTAATCGACGTCTTCTAGAAAGATACATTATAATTATTTAGCTAAACTACCAAGGTACGTCAGTAAGTTCATACATTTTATGTATGTGGTAGGTAGCACTACAGTCGGATAAGTAAGTTACAGTTTTGTTTCTTGTAGTTAGATAGGTAGGTACTTTCCGAACATACCTATATTTTTATTAGGTATTTCTAAGCGCTTGGCTGCTGCACTGCGGGTCGCGGGTTCGATTCCCGCACGGAACAAATATTTTTATAGCCTAACGATAGTTGTGAAGATTTGTGTTTGTAATCGCACCGTCTCCGATTCAGGAGAAATCGTGGAGTGGGACAACATTATAAAAAACAATTACTAAGTACTTACTGTAGATACCTATATTTTGTTGTAATATACATATAATATGGGCGGCACGGTTGGCGCAGTGGCTGAGCGATTGACTGCTGCGCTGCGTGTCGCGGGTTCGATCCCCGCACGGAACAAATATTTGTATGGCCTACAGATAGTTGTTCCGGGTCTGGTTGTTTGTGTATGTGAGTTTAAATGTTTGTAAACGCACCCACGATACAGGAGAAATTCCTAGTGTGGGGCAACGTTTTTTTAAAAAGAAAAAAGAAAAGATATTGTCAAAACAAAAACAAAACTATATAGGTAATTTTTATCTTTTTATTTTTTTATAAAAGTTGCCCCACACTGGATTTCTCCTGAATCGTGGACGATGCATTTGTGATTGAAACTTACAAACACAAATCTTCACATGCAGAAACACCTGCGACTCGTAGCGCAGCAGCCAATCGCTTAGCCACTGCACCAAACGTGTCGTATGCTGTCTACCTATATGTTTGTATATAAATAGTAGATAGGTGAATAGATACTTATTTCATTAAGTTTATCATATGTTTGCCTGCTTCCTTACGCCAACCGTTATTTCCCATTGCGCCACACTATAAACCTAAGTACATAAATTTTAATTTTACGTCGTGTTGTTGCGTAATGTGTGTTCTGAGCGCAAGCGACACAGCTCTCCCGTTCGAAAGCCGAAGCGAGACTGAGCGCGGGTGGCGGGCGGCAGAGAACCAACTTCAAGACGCCGATAGTTTAGGTATTTTCTTTTTAAGCTGAAAATAACAGGAATTTAAAAAAAATAACAAACATAAGACCTGCTTTATAGGTAGTTCAGTTAGTATGCCAAGTTTCATGATCTAATTTTAAGTATTTTTTGAATACCAGCGGTTTATCGTTCGGTTTGGAGGTAACTTTGGAATTTTTTTCTATCGAGAAAATTTTATGGAATCGTGTTTTCGTCAAACATAGGACCTAGCATTAATCCTCAACTTTACCGTATATTTATTTCAAAATTAATGCTGCAGTATTTTCGGCATAACGGAGGATCATGCTAAGCCATCTGACCTACCATAGGCCCTTAAAACTTATCTATAACAAGTAGCAAGGGGAGTAGATGAAGAATTAAATTATATATTGCTATCACAAGTAAAGCAAAGGTTCCCTTATTTGATAAAATTTATAAATGACAATGACGGTATACAGAGAAAAGTTCTTTACCTCCCGTGCTAGTCAAGGACTGAGTTACGGCAAGGTAAGATTCTCGCTCATGGAATAATATTCTTAACGTAAACACATTAAGACACTTTTTACCAATTACATTTGTTTTGCTGTGAATCATAGATGACGATAACGAGTTACAAGTTTAGCGTAAACAAGTAGTATATGCAAAGAAATCAGACAATGTAACTACTAGCGTTATTTCAATATAAACAAAGTGTTTTGACAATAACAATATTTGTTCAGAATATGTAATAAGACAAGCGTGTTAAAATAAAATAGAAATTAAATAAAAAAGAAAAACATGTTTGTAAAACTAAAATAATAAAATTAAAAGTACTAATCTCCAGTTTATATCATGATTACTTTGTAATGTATTTATTTATTTATTTTATATTACTTACATATACTCATATATATCTTTACATACTTATTTTTTTATTACTTATCGGTGTTCAATAAAATATATATTTATAAATAAATAATTACTGACATATTTGTATAAGTTTTTCAGTCTGTTCATAATCCAAGTCACTCAGAAACTCATCCAGAGCCCTTCTACACACAAAGGACATCAACCAAAATGGGCTAACCGTGAACAACCGTATTGGGAAAGAAGGAATTCATAAATAATTTAGTTATAATATTTACTGAACATTGGTCCCTATTCGGGAGTGTCAATATAAATAATATTAAAAAGGAATAAAAAAGATTTTTAATTGATTTGTATTTGTATGGTGACAGTGGCGTGCGGGGAGCGTTGAGTTAGGTTAGGGTTGCCTAAAGAATAAAAACAGAAAAAAATAATATCGATATTTTTGATGATTCGATTCGAGAGCTTCGAAAAATTCAAATGTTTTCCTGGAAGACCAAGCTTTGCTCTGGCCGTTGGAGGGTTCATCACCAGCATCACCATCATCATCTTAACCTTACATGAATGAAAAGATATACTTTACGTAGAACACCATTTTTTTTTTGAGATGGTAAAATCATCCATTTATTTCTCCCGCTCTAGGGTGGAGCGGAAGGGCGTGTCAGACTTTTACTGACTAACACTGTTCAAAGAGGAGACTTACCACCATGATTACAACGTGCCCACATAGAACAAACGTTGAAAGTCGTTTAGCCTATATCGGGGAAAAATAGTAAGAATCGTTCGTAATTGGTAATTCGTCTTCGTTCGTTTGGGTTTTCTTCGTCGTGGTATATATTATTAACACGTGCTTTTCTTGAAGATTCTCATTGTAATGCGGCGTGGTCCATATCCAAAAGAATTACGCAAAACAAAACAGCACAACACGATGGAATCGATTTCAAATCGAGTGTTCGACTGACAGTGCAGAGAACTGGCAACACTGACCCAGACCCGATTGTCAAATTGTCAATGTCATTCGCTTATCGCTTGCGTTTGCGCTCTTTTTCGTATCGTATTGTGAATATTGTTTCGACTTTAGCTATTTTTGACGACTTGTGCTGTTCAAAATGGATTCTGATTATTTTCTAAACGACGGCCCCGGCTCACTCTCGGACTCAGTACCCGCTTCAAACGTTAACCCTAGCATTTCTCCGCATAATGAACCCGCTTTACATGAAGACTTGCTCGTGAACATGGACTTATTTATATTATTTAACCAATTTGATACAAAACTTCTTATATATATGTTTTCTTTCTACTGTAAGCCACTCAATAAAATCAATAATAGTGCAATATATTTATGTTCATTGTCAAGCCCAATCGCCATACAAAGTGGTTGATGTCCTTTCGTCGTATCTTTAAGAGGTTTAATTTTACTTATGCGATTGTACAATAGAGGAGCCAAGAAATAAGAGAAACACTGTGCAAAAGTGGTTTTGCATGCTGGGACGTCATATACCTCATGCACTCTTCTGAGAGATTTGGTAACAGGTTTTTCGTAGATATGTTGCCTAAGGACTATTTTTTTAATAAAGAGTTGGCGAATATTTAGAACTTCAAATTCTTTGTACAACGCAGTCGTAGGATATCTAAATTTTTTAAAATTAATCACTTTTAGAATACATCTATGAGCTCTTTCTATTTTTATAAGAGTACTTTTTCTAGCACCACCCCAAGCAGAGATACCATAAGTTACTATCGATTGGCACAGTGCAAAATAAACAGTTAACAGGCTGATGTCTGTACAATGAAGATATTGAAAAAATAAAAATAGGTATATATGGGTGGTCTTTATTAGAGCAACAGAAGCCAAAACAACAGTTTTTAGAATTTTTGTATGTTTGTATACGCATCACGCAAAAACTACTGCATGGATTTGAACGCAATTTTCACCGCTCCTACAGCTACATGACTAACTTAAAATATAGGCTACATTTTACCACAGTACCACGCGTACGAAGTCGCGGGTATAAGCTAGTTCAATATAAATAATAAATTTACAGTCAAAAATGGCTATCCCTGTTCCCCACTTACCTCTTTCGCCAATGTACTCGTTGAAGTCGATCCGCCCATCCTTGTTAGTGTCCTTCTCCCTCAGGGTCTGGTTGATGAGGAACGGGTGCATGTCTACGTGCTCCTCAGGGTTGGTGAACACCTGGAGTGAAGGTGATGGTCAGATAGGTAATGACGATAGCTGCCTACAGGTGCATATACTCCAAAGTTACTTTATATGAAGCAAGTTTTACTGATCAACAAGGCAACAAAGTAACATTGCCCAATTTTTAAAGCAGTCAACATAATTATGATTAAATCGGCGTGTTAGGTGATATGGATGTCGCGGGCTACCTTGGCGCTTCCACCCTGATGTTATCACGTTGCAAAATGCAAGTTGCCCTACAAACAGTAACTTTGGTGTGGATGCATCTTTAGTTAAGATAACTGGGCTGACGTGTGTGACATCAGCTACAAATAATTTGATCCTGAATATGATAGTATACTGGGAACAACGATGGCATTCCTCTCATAGTATCGTACCTAAGGTGATAGGAGGTCGGCAGTTCAGCTTCTTCTTTACGTGCCGATTGACACCATTCAAATTTTGTTTAACATGCAAGTGGCTTTCTGGACAGCTCTATCATTTGCTTAGTTAAAGATTTATCGTTATTTTATTATTAACATTATTTTTAAATTTTACTAACATAGCTATAAGTATCTACCTACTAACATATTATGGACTTTGTATCAAATATTGTGTGCTTGGTCTGAAATAAATATCTTCAATTTACAGTCTTGGAATATGCAGGATGGGCAGGAAAAGAAGGGAAGCATGTCTTGTGACGGGCCTCAAACTAAGCATCCAGCTACCGTACTGTGAGGTGATCATTTTCCTGTGATTCGGGAATGTTGTGTATATTTTGTAAACAGAATTGTATCAACATAAGTACTAAAGAAGACCTTGAAAAATTTTAATGAATGAAGAGGCATATTACTCTTTTATTGTTATTTAGAAGACATAACATGAATATGAGACGACACATAAATGGAATGTGCGACGCATTGCACACCGCAAATTTCTGCGTGCGGTCACGCCGATTTTGGCTGCAACGCGTTTGTGTGTGCCCTTCGGGAAGGGTGGATGGACTTAAATATATCTGTATTGTATGTATCATGTGGACTAACCTGAAACTCTTCTAACTCCAGCATTCCGTCGCTGTTGCCGTCGGCTACTGCCCACATAGCCTTCTCCTCTTGAAGTAGCTACAATATAATTGATTAATTATGTATCAATAATTCATTAATGAACGAAGATTTATAGTCCCAACCCGCACTGGGCCCGCGTGGTGGAATACGACCCACTTATTAGTACGGAGACTGTAGGAGAGAGTGGGCAGTAATCCACACAGATCTCCACCTGCCTGGATCCCAGCGCTGAGAATGTTATAGGCTGATTTTGCTACTATACACTTTAATAGTCGTCAGTTCTAGACCCAAATACATAGTAAGAACAAACAGTTTGTTCAAACAAGCCACTTTTTCCACAGTTGTTAGGACTACAAACACACACGATATAATATGACGTCGCAACGTGCAACGATGCAATCCTACGCCAATGATGTAAAGAAATGTGTGGACCCAGTATTTTCTGTGATGTTGGTACCACGATAACACATCGTCTCGTGAATTTTACGATGGACGTATGCCACGATGCTACTCTAAGCATTTATATCAAACTAGCTTTTGCTCGCGGTTTGGCTCCCGTTATGTACGGAAATATACCCACAGGAACGTTTTAAATGTAGCCTATTACACTCTGGGATAATGTAGCTTCCCGTTAGTGAAAGAATTTTCGTATCAGTCAGTCATTTTTAGATCAGTAGTTGCGAAGATTAGCCCCTACATACAAATAAAATTTTCTTTTTTATAATATAAGGGGTTAAAGTATGAAATTGCCGATTTATACTGCATAATTAAAACTCGTTTTTTTTCCAAGATGAAGATATTTATTTAATCAAAATATTTACCCTCATTATCTATATATGTATTGTTGTCATCTAATCGGAAGTTCATTTATGTATTTGCGATAGAACTCTGGGGATCTAGATTCGACAAACTGTGTGAAAGCATTTTGTACTGCCTCCTGGGACAAAAATTTTTTTACCACGTAGAAAATTGTCCAAATCACGAAAAATATGGTAGTCAGTTGGAGCAAGGTCTGGCGAGTACGGAGGATGACGTATGGTTTCTAACTGCAGCTCCTGTAGAGTGACAACGCTGTCCCATGCAGTGTGAGGTGTAGCGTTATCATGGAGCAATAACGGTGAAGATCGATTCACGAGTCGGGGCTGTTTCACTGCCAGTTTCGCCATCAGTGTTCGAAGTTCGGCACAGTAAACATCTGCTGATATTACTTGACCAGACCTGAGAAAGCTATATTGAATAACACCATGAAGAGACCACCAGATAGTTACCATTACCTTTTTATTAGTAAGCTTTGCTTTAGGTACTGTTTCGGCGTTTCACCTGGGGTCAACCATTGCATTTTTCGCTTACGATTTTCGTAACGAATCCACTTTTCGTCACATGTCACAATTCTATCCATTATTCCTTCATTTCTGTACCGATTCAACAAGGCAGCGCAAGTTCATTCGTTTCTTTCTGCAGATCAGTCAAATCATGAGGCACCCATTTTTCATATTTTTTATCTTATTGATTGGATGCAAATGAGTCAATATTGTAGGTAAGGTAACGTTAAACCTTGCTGCTAATTCTTGGGTGGTTTGACTCGCATCGTTTTCCACCATCTCCTTCAATTCAACGTTATTCACCTGTATGGGCGGTCTTCCATGTGGTTCGTTCTTCAAGTTGAAGTTTCCATTACGAAAGCGTTTAAACCAAAAACGCAGGGTGCGTTCATTAGTAGTCTCCTCTCCAAACGCAGCATTGATATTGCGAGCCGTTTCTGCCGCGTAAATTCCGCGTCGGAACTCGTATTCAAAAATTACTCGGATTTTCGAAGTATCCACCTTTTCCGTCTAAGCTGAATAAAAAAACAAATGAAATTCGAAAATCGAATGTTGTTGAAAGAAAAATCTCATAGGTATAATGTAAAAAAAGTTTCACACGAATATCTCACACTATGAAGGTTTAATGTCAATTCAAAATATAAATTACTATAAAACGGCAATTTCATACTTGAACCCCTATTTAATATACATAGAAGTATAGATAGACCTGTTACAGCACGCGTAGGTTGACCACCGTAGAAACGGGTTTTGTCGACGGAAGAATAGACAAAATGACACATTGTAGAAAGGTTTCTATTGTCAATCTGTCAATTTGTTTATACTTCCGTCGACAAAACCCGTTTCTACGGTGTTCATGCTACACGTGCAGGTACTTTGGAATTGTCAATGCGACGACTGTCGTATCGTTTAAGCTCTTAGCCCCAATTACCAGGAGCTTGGGTATACGTACCAGGCCGGAGTCTCCAGCATCTTCGGGCCCCACATCATCCTCCGAGTCCACCCCGAAGGCGTCGTGTAGGTACTCTTGCCAGGTCACGGCTCCGTCGCGGTCCTCGTCGGCTTCCATCATACGCTCTTGAGCTTCCTCCCGGGACAAGTTGCTGGTGGAGGGATAGATCACTTAGGCTTGGTTTTCACAGCGGTGAAGAGCGGAGCAGAGATGAGAGGAATTGTGCAAGATTGACAGAGAGAAGCGATGTGTATTTCAACTGATGTGATGGGGCAATTCTCGCATGTCACGTCTCCGCCTCGTTTGTCTTTTCTTTACTAAACACCTTTGTTTTCTTGGTGTAATAAGGCGGTAATAAAAAGTGGTTTGTTATTATGGTGGTGGCATCACTGTCCAAGGAAACCCTAGCTACCGCTCAGCATTCATGATCTTCTATGCAAAGGTAGCTTAGTATTAAATTTAACATAAAAGTTTTGATTTATAATGAAGGTGAGCACTATGAAAGGATTTTTGACAAATCATCCCTTATAGGATTTAAATAGATGATGAAAGTTTTTATAGAAGTTGATATTTTAATCCAAATGCGAAATTCCATTTGGCTCTCAGATTGTTCTATGAGAAGTCTTACAAGTTGTATAGATACCTAGACAAGTTTTATTTTATGTTTATTGACATAGATTATAAAATAATTATGGTGTGTAGGTTGTAGAGTAGGTGGTATGTTTTACAACCATCCTTAAAGATAGGTAGTCTATATTCTTGCAAACAACACCTGAGAAACAATACCTTAATAAAGTAAACATAGACTTCTATTTATTCAGACATTAAAATCAATAAGTATGACAACAGAAAAGCTGAATAAACAAAAGAAAACCTATTCGCTGCCACAGTACAAGACAAGCAGTTTAGTTGATATTAAACTTATGTCACTATCTGCATTTATTAGTATGATAACCTATGCACTTGAAGACCTTTACCAGTTGTCCGTAATGACATAACACAGTGACATAATATCGCCTGTAATCCCTGAAGGTTTAAGCAGAGGTGTAACTTATAACAGACTCAATTTTTTAACAGTTATGTTTAAGTTCCATGTAATATAGGGCAAAGTGCTATTGGGTTTCTCATAGTGACTCTTACTTAATATTTTTAATTTTATTTTATCTGAAGGGACTAAAGAGTATTTTTAACCGACTTCTAAAAGGAGGGGGTTATCAATTTGGATGTTTACATATTTTTTTTTATGTGGTTATGGTGACAAAAAAACTAAAACAAACAAGTCACCAAACTGAACTGAAACTACAGTTATTTTTATTTTTTAGTGAAGCTTAAATTATTTTTTCTTTATTGTGCAAAAGTTTTTTATCTTCATTATATGAACCCACTTTCATCAAATATTCAAAATTTACAATAATTTGTGTTCTATTTAAAAATTAATCGAGTAATTACTTTAATTTTATTATTAATCTTAAGTGCAATAGTATAGCTCTAATAAATTGTTTACCATATTGTAAGCAATTAAAGTATTATCATGATTTAATACCTGTCAAGCTTACAGCAAGCTGTAGCGGAATAAAACAATGTAACATTGAAAACATTACTATTCATGAGTGGACTGTAGGATATATTCACTGAGACTATTAATTTAATTTCTAACAATACTAGGAAAACTCACACACAGTAAAAAGGTAATTCACAAAAACTCACATGAACGATTTCAAAAGCCAACTTTTGAGTTCCTTTCGGTCTATTTCTTGGTCACCGTTGAGATCCATCTTGGGCAGCAGCTGCGACAGGCGCCGCTTGGACTCCTCCGGTGTCAGCTTATCATACTCCTCAGCCTCTCGCACGCTCCCTATAGAGAAGTAATAGGTAAAGGCCAACGCCAACGGCACCATAATAAACAACGCGTCCTTAACCGACATCACGATGCGCGCCGACTGCTATCGCATTCCTTATCAACTGAGCGAGCTGTTGCAAAATTTTGCGAGCCAGCGGCCGGCCGACGTCACAAAATAAAAGCAATAAAATACTCAGTTGCACCTAAAATGGCCTCGTGGTCGAACTCGGAGTTGTGGCCGGAGTCGCCGTAGTGCTCGTAGTCCCTTGCGCGGAAGCTCCCGTCGGACTCCCGCTCCAGGGTGTCAACGCTGTGCCCGTGAACAGCCGCCGACGCACAATACAACAACATGTTGTAACTCAAAAGAACACACAAGAAATACTTCAAAGACATTTTATTGGACTCCACTACAAGTTTAATTAAATTATAACCTCGCTTTACGACTATATTATTCAAATTTCATTATAAATTGTTTATTTTTCAAAAATAACATTGACGGAGCAAAAAAAGAGATCATGCAACTTTGATTGATGACACTTGATTTGGCGGGGTTGCCATTAGAATTATTAACTGAATGACTTTTGAAACGAAAGAGAAAAAACGTAAAATCCATTAATTTTTGGGTTTTTGTTTTTATTGCATTTACAAGGTACGGGTACAGTACGGTATGGCGTCAATTATGTTGCTACTTATCTAAAATAAATGAGGTTCACTTTCAGGAATCTTTTACAATAGCCCTTGTTACCTCAGTAACAGTATGCGTAGATACACGGGCCTCTTGGCTTGCCAGAGGCAGACACTAAAATAGTAGTCGCTCGATGGGGCAGAGGCCTTGGGAAATGACGGATGAATCCGCTCAGTGTACCTACTTAGAGTTTCTTACACAGTACCTACTGCAGGTACCTGATTAGGTAGATCTCACATTTGATTATAATCCGACATGCCAACGATCAATCACGCACAATTCGACTAGCTAGGCGATAGAATCTGCACGTTGCGCAGAGTTTAGCACATAATTTTTGTATTACTTTAAACAGATGTTCACATCATCGGGGAAGTATTTAGTGTAATGGGTAGAAACGATGTAAGATTGAAGGCTTGGGGAAATGGTTATTAAAATTCCTTTTCGTTCATGTCATGTTACAGTTTATTTCAACAAATTGTTTGCTGCCATCACGATCAACGTGATCCTGCGGCCGGCAACGTGGTTGGGGTAATCAACGAGGAACTTGGTCAGGTGTTTGTGAACCTCGCCGACTACTAGTGGGAGGTGGCCACGAGTGTCCGGATTTGCGGCATCCAAGTTTATTATCGCTTCCTCTAAGTATCTGTAAGAGAGAGATACGATGGACATCAGAAGACAATTAGTTCTCAAGCGTGAGGATAAGCTGATAGACAAACAGTAAGGTGGACTTATCGTATCTTTTTCTTTTAGAGTCGGTGGCAAAAGTACGATTTTTTTTTACTACAATTAAAACTACGCCACTTGTGGCATCTGTGGTGTTTTACGTCCTCTGAACTGCAGGTTTTTTGATACATAGGACATTCCAACATGTTACAATATAATATTATTACTTATTCCCATTTCGCTAGATTATGCTTGGAAAGGCCGGTATAGAGTTGGGATGAATTTTGATAGCAAAATAATGAAAAACAACTAAACGTTCAACCTGCACTTGAGCTGCGATTCATGCAGCATGTCCGTAGCAAGCTGCTGCACGAGCGAAAGCAGCACGGGCTGTTGCAAGCTGCAGGGCGCTGCGAACACCTTGCCAGGGTCCACGGCGCGGCAAGCGGCCATCACCAAGGACAGGTCACCGGCCAACAGCGCCCGCTCGAACGAACCATTCACGTCGCCTGCCGCTATCTGCTTGTTGATCAACGCTGTTTGCATCTAGGAAATAAACCAACATAACGCCTGTGTTCCTCGAAGGGGGGTAGGCAGTGATGAATCCACGTTTTCCAGTTTTATAATTCGTACAAGGCTTAAGTCGCAGGCCCCGGGCCCGCGGGAATTTCCTTTCAGCAGAAATGTCGAACTTCAACCTCTTAGGAATTAATAATCAAATATGCTTCCGTTAAAATCCTTCGGTAAACAATTAAGAAGCTTTTCGATCTCGTAAATAAATAAAGCAGCCTGACTTAGTTAGCCAAGTCACAACTTTTGTTTTTTGGACCAATATACATCTTTCTTTCATTTTCAGAATCATTAGAAATAATTATTTCAATAGGAAAACGCAGAAGACAGTTGTTAAATACCCACCAGCTGATCGATAATAGACACCTCGGGGCCTGCCGGTTGCGGTGGAGTTTCCGGTCCATAGTCGATAGGAGTCGCGGGGGTGTCCGCTTCAACCAGGAGCTTCGGACTGGACTGTCCCGAGAACAAGTCTGCCACTTTGTTGCTCCATTCATTAAGTTCTTTGTGGAGCAATCTGATGAAAATATCTATATTGCAGCATGCCTGTAATTCTCGAAAGGAATAAAGACAAAAATTTCGCCATTGCATATATGATATCGTGGTCGTGTTCATCTATCCAAGAAGAGGGACGGAAGCGAGAGGATCTGTCTGGACACACTGGTGCACTTGCATACTGTATATCTCTCGCATTGATAGCTAGTCAAGTCAGGACTTAATCAAGCAACATATCAGGCATAAGATTTTGTTTTTCTTTCAGCTGCGTTGTTTACTCTTAATACAAGCATTACGTGTTCGGACAATAAACAGACTTAATCATGGTTGTTTTGTAAGTATCTTCATTCTAATGCTATGAATAATTAGTAGGCATGTTTATTTGTTTTATGAGAACTCATTCCTTAATTTATGTACGTACATATATTCAGCAGGGAGTGATTCCGGGCTTAAGTGATGATGAATGATGATTACCTATACGGTTTTTTGATCTGGAGTATCATTGATACAGCTGATACGGTGGTAGTTGTAGTACCTGAATGATGGTGTACGAGTATACCTAAATCAAATAGTCAGGTTACTTAACTTAGATCTTGGTCATGTTCAGAGGATGACAAAAGGTGTGAGTGGAAATTCGGGGAGGGGACGCCCTTTTTGGTAAAGTTCTTCAAAAAGGTCAGGTGTTTAGTGCTCACAACCAGAGTGCATGTATGACCAGTGGCTCTACTTTGATGTCTTAATGCAGGAACGTTTTAGTTTTATTCCAGTGTGGGAAAGAGATGGCGCTAGACATTCTGTACAGCTCTGTCTATTTCCCACACTGGAATAGAACTTATGTATGAAGGCGGACGCAGCAAAAGGAAGATTGTGGTAGGTGGCGTTCTGTAGCTTCTCCCCATGCGGAAAAAGCGCGAGTTTACTTATGTATGTTTAAATTTTTACGTACTCTTCAACAGTGCACTGCAGCGTAACGGCCAGGTTCTTGGCAGGGTCAGCCGAGGCCTCCAGCAAGCACTGGTGGCGCTCCAACGCGTGCCGCAGGGCTCCGGACGTCTTGTAGACAGACTTGAATAGGGATGACGACTTGTCTTCCACTGCCGTTGGAAAAAAGAATTAAATTTAACAGAAACTAATGCCACACAAAAGATAATCAGCTTAAGAGTATTCCCCTTGCTGAAACACAGACCTCTGTATGAGAAGGAGCGGGCTGTATCTAATCCACCGCGCGGGCCCAGTGCGGGAGGCCCAGTCATGATCATGTCTACGATTACGAAGTTTTGATTCTTGGACATGCTGCTTTCTTCAAGATATTTCCCTTCGTCTTTTTGAGAGAAGTCCTAGTCACTTTTAGCCAATCTGGTGGGTTATCATGATCAGAGTGGGGAAGAGATGGCGCTAGACAACTTTCTAGCGCCATCACTCTCCCACTCTCAGAATAGTACTAAAACATTCCTGCGTTAAGAGATCATGGTAACCCCACTAGAACTGAGTTTCTTAATGTTATTAAACCTTCGGCTTCAGTTTCGTTTTCGGCTGACGGTTGACGCGACAGTCAATTAATCGACTTCGGCTCCGGCTAAAAATCGACCTTCACTCGGTCACTATACATTATTGTGACCCCTAGAGTAGTCCAATAGCTGCATAGAAAGTAGGTAATTACTCACGTTCGTGGAAAGCCCGCTCAATAATCTTGTGTATGTGTGAGATGAGGCGACGGTGCGAGCGCTCCAGAACTGGCAGGTACAGCTTGGACATGTCCCGACTGAAGCAACCCCCGATCAGGCCACGCACTGATTCTACGGTTGCGCGAACCATCTGATCTTTTAACTCCTGTGTAAATGAATAATAGAGTATACACTCCATGTTAAGAAACTGGAAGCTGATATTGATATTTTACACTTTGTGCGCTGATAATTTTTATTTATCTAGCGCGCAAGTTACCCTGTCGTAACGATCAAGAAATAGAACTACGATACAGAAACAAAAATAAAAGACACTTTACACAACCTGTCAGACTCGGAACAATTATCTGTCGAACACTTAATTTTATTTCGTCCGAGAATCGAACCCGTGACACGCAATCTTGCAGCCACTCCGGAATAAAAATGAATACTCTGACTAATAGAAGTTGGAGTACCTATCCTATCATACAAAAAAAAAGAAGATATTAGAAGAAACTTCATGCCTCCTCTGTATGAGAGGCCTTTGGAATGCAGTGGGATAGAAATATTATAGGGTGGTATTATTTAGTATTTATTTAATAAAAAATGTTCACTATACCTCACTCTGCAAGAAGTTAACGAGACTCTCTCTGATCTCACTGTCGAGAGATACCTCCTGCCTCGACTCGATGGCGTTCAGCAGACTCCTGGCGCGACTGTTCACAGTCTCATTCTCTTTAACGCTGCAATCGGCCACACCAAGTCCTGTCATTCTAATAGGGCATATTATCATATTTATTTTGGATTTCAAACTCTTGGCTCAATAAGTAATGGTTGTTGCCACTGACAAGTCTGCGAATATTATTGGTCACTATTCTCGTTACAATAAGATTATTGTAAACAGCTGTGAAAATATTTTAGGTAAGTACCGCTTTACGTGCACGTCCTACACAATGATGGAAATACGATACTTTTAAACTGACATGGTCAAACTGACCCACCCACAATAACTTCAGTTTTTTTCGTGATCATGGTGCTTGCAACAGTGCCGAAACATCGGAAACTCAAAATGGATTGTAAACAAGGTAAATATCCTGTTTACTGTGTTAACGATAATGGAAATACGCTTGTAATATTTATTTTTATTTATTTAAAACACATACCACTTGATATCATCACAGGTTGCCTAATAAGTACAATAAGCTGTGTTCAAGTTTTATAAAAAAAAAATATTATTCATGGTGTTCCAAATAAAAATAAAGCAGTAAAATCATTTTCGATTAATACACAATGCGAGTACCTAGTACCCGACCTAAGAAACAGAAAGTATTAGTGGTTAAAGTATGAAATTGCCGATTTATTCTGCAAAATTAAAACTCAACTTTAACCCCTATTACTTAGCAAACCTTTGAGCAATAGCTTTCTTGAGCATATCAACGAGCATCTGATTGTGCGCCAGCTCAGTCTTCTCGAGCATAATCTTGGAGCTCCGGAGCTCTTCCTTCACGGTAGTCAGCAACCGGCATTGTTCCAGGAACATATCTGTGGAGGATAGCTTTATGTTCATGAAGGCCGGCATTATGGGATGACCTGCCTAACTTTTTCATAGGTTATCATCTGCCTAGGCTTTTCCCAACTATGTTGGGGTCAGCTTCCAATCTAACCGGATGTAGCTGAATACCAGTATTTTACATGGAGCGACTGCCTATCTGACCTTCACAACCCAGTTAATACTGGGTAATACGATACCCTTGGTAAAACTGGTTGTCAGACTTTCGGGCCACTGACTACCTGTAACGACTGTCAAAGATGTACAATACGTGCTTTCCGAGGCACGGAGGAAACTCGGTATGTAATGGGTGGTCACCCATCCACAGACCAACCCAGGCAAGCGCGGCTTAACCTGACGATCGACCCGAGCGGCTGTTAATATTTAGCCACGAGCTAACTTTTTCATAGGTACCTAGCACAAATGAATGCAATAATACTTACATACGTATATGTATATGTCCATTAGGTATTATCGTTGTTGTAGCTGTAGAAAGAATTAACCTACTTGCAATGTTGAAAAAAAATCATAGTTCTATGTCGGGAAACTCCGGAAAACAAATATAATTTTATAAAATGTTTGACATGTAGGTAAGTTGAAGACTGGTCATCAACAGGATCATCCACAGCCTGAATTCACCCACTACTTTCGCGAGAAATAGTAGAAGTGGAAGGAGGCTGTGGGAGGGGGGAGGCCTTTGCCCCGCTGTGGAACAATATGGGCTGATATGATAAGCCTTATGATCACTTATGAAACGTTAAAATATGGGTGCGCGGTTCAGATTGTTCGTTTCCATATGAGGAAGAACCGGCAAGAAGCTCGATGGTTACTCTAAGTACTTACCGCTCAACCGATCAATCTTCTGCTCCATCACGGCGAGCATATCACCATGTATCATTCTATCACAGATGCCGCTATCCATGTGCCGATCGTTGCTATCCGAGTGCATGCACAGCTCCCCTGAAGACTCGCTGAGCGTGCGATGGCCAGGCCCGTTCTTGAAAACCGTCACGCCTTCGATAACAGTCCCTTCGCCGTGCAAGGAATTCAGGGATTGGCATCTTCGAACCTCGGTATTTCCGACTTGAGCTCGCTGTGATTCCATGATGTAAAGATTTGGTAACGCGTTTTGCACTATTATAATTTCGATGTGAAGGTTGACTTATATAGTTCTGTTGGAATTTTGACATATTTTTTCAGACTACCCTCATTTTGAGATAAAGTGTACTAAACACAGAGTAGTGCTACGTTCTAAAACCAAATGAGTCGCCGTACAGTTTGTTATCCGGCGTGTCGAATAAAAAAAAAATTACTTGACACAGTAAAAGCTCCTTATCTCACTTAAAAATATCTGCTGCAAAATATAAAAATGACCTTTAAAACAACAAAAAACTAAATCATTTATCCATTTGGGAGCTACGATGCCGCAGACAGACAAACAAATTTAAACTAAACTTATAACACCCCACTTTTTACGACACCGCGTAGCACTGGTCATATTCCCTCACTCGTCACTTTGGTTAATTCGACAGTATCGTTGATTCGTCACTTTCGCTGATTGGACACTTGTGTGAATTCTACGGTTGCGTCAACTTGACACTTTCCCTAACTCGACATTTTCACCGATTCGTCACTTAGGTACACTCGAGGAAAAAATATAATAAACAGTTCATCTGGATAATATAACCTGCTGTAAGGAGATTCCAATTTAAATCAAACTTCAACATGTGTTTTTAAAGTTAATTAAAATGGAAATGAATTGATAATTGATGGATGAATTTTAAGAGAGGGATTTCGATTTAGTTCTCTTTTTTAATCATCTTTCTATTAGTGTTAATAAGTCAACTTTTTTGATTCGGTCATCTAATTTAAGAGATCATTCTTTCTATTGCGTTCGTATACATATTGTCCGTATATTAATTTTCTACCGACTGTACTTTGAGTTACGAATTGAAGAAAAGTGTCGAATCGCTGTGAGCTCCTGTATTAATTAATTACTTATTGTTCTAAGGTAAACAAATTAGTAATTTTATAATAAGCATAAAACTTTATTTTTATTATTTTTTTCTCTTTCTGTATTTATAATTAGTGAATAACTGTCTTGCATGATCAGCTATTTCCTAGCATTTTAACATTAAATGTTAAAATGTTCACAGATTACCATTAACGAATAAATTTTATTCGTTAATGGTAATCTGTGAACAGCGCTGTGGGCTACATTATTATTTAAGTTACTTATGTTATCATGTTCTTAATATCGCATAATGTAGCTGTTTGTTGTTCCAATTTGATAAAATAAAAAAAAAAAAAAAAAAAATCGGTGAAATTGGCGAATTATAGAAAGTGTCGAGTTGAAGCAACTGTCGAATTCACACAAGTGTCTAATCAACGAAAGTGACGAATCAACGATACTGTCGACTTAACTAGTGACGTGTGAGGTAAAGTGACCAGTATTTCGCCGACTCCTTTTTACTTCGAAGTTTAAAAAAAAAAACTTTTTTGCAAAAAAAACCGACTTCCAAAAAAAACACTAAAAAAGTGGAAAATAACATTACTTTCGGAAGTCGGTGACTATGGTTTGTTTCATTGGCTTTTTTGGCACCGACTTCCGAAAGTAATGTTATTTTCCACTTTTTTAGTGTTTTTTTTGGAAGTCAGTTTTTTTTTGCAAAAAAGTTTTTATTTTACCCTTTTTAGTTATAGTATCACACACAAATCCTTGTCAAGTATCAATTTCTCAATTTCTTTTACTTGGATGAAATTTTTTCCAGCTATTTTGATTTCAAAACCAAACTGCTGAACCGATTTTGATGAAATTTCTATGGGACCAATCGGGAAGTAGATCCATTCAGATAAAAGAAGAATTTTTCAAATCGGTTCATAAATGACGGAGATATGAGGTAACAAACACAAAAAAAAATAAAAAAAAAACATACAACCGAATTGAGAACCTCCTCCTTTTTTAGAAGTCGGTTAATGACACACTAAACACGTACAAAAAGCACGTCATATGGAAGCTTTTGTTAGTACAAACACTTGAATAGGCACTTCCAGTGCCTAATTGCCTATTTGGTGGATTTAACGATGGCCATGAATGTGGCGCCCTTTTTGTGTATTTTCTTTTCGTAAAGCGTGGTACAAATTATTTGTAAAATAACATGCAATGCATTTTACATACATTACATTGTCATTTAAAGACTAAAAACAACTGCGCGTACGCTACGTGCGTGCATACGCGGCTTAAGGAAAATGTTGCATTACATGTTGTTGCAAATAATCTATACCCGCCTTACAACTTTCTATATTGTAAAGATTCTATGGGTAGTAAAGGGATTTTGTTTCCAAAAATAAAAAACAAAAAATTACAAATCAAATACGCATTTATTGATATAAAGTATTTCTTAGAGTAATACTATCAATGTCAAAAGTACCTAAGCATCGACAAATAATATTCTTATAAAAAAATCAACATGGACTCCCCACTCGATACAAGTATAGAAAACGAATGATTGACTTGCTATATCAAAGAGGATCCATGCAATAAGTAATTCAAAACATCAGAAATATCAATCAAATAATTATCAATCATTCGAATGTGTTCTCCAATAATATAGCAAATCACACAAGCTTTTTAAGTATTATATAGCTGTCAGTCAGTCTGTTTCAATATTTCATTGTTATTTTGCAATAGACTGTAATCTAACCTACCTAGTGTCATAGATACTTCGGAAATTAAGGTACCGTACTGGTTTATGATTAAATATTTAATCGGCATTTTTTTTTCAATTCTCGCGTTATTTCGACGATAGAAAACCCTACAATTTTAAAACTAAAATTCATATTGCATTATTGAAACGACGCGAAAATTATGAATTCGCCAAGTATAGGTATATAAATTGCAATTTGTCTCTAAGAGCGGCCTTCACGAATGAAACTGAACGCAGTTAACACACCTAAACAGCGTTCCAGAGCTGTCGGTGTCAATATTCGATAGCAATTATGACACAGCTCTTGAACATAGTTTAGATGTAGGTACTGATGATGGAATTCATTGGTGAAATTCACCCTAAGGATTGATGCCTAATTAGCTCAGACTGCGTATACGCATTGTCTCAATAAATACTAGCATTGACATGAAGTATGACAGGAATACTGCATGTTACAAAAGAGTGATATTTTTTTTGTCCCTTACAAACGTTCAACGTTTTGAGGGACAGAGTGAGGAGCCCTAAACATACACACTAGTTAGCATTCTATCGTACACAAATGAAATTAAATAGTATCAACACTAAGTGAAGAGGCTGCCATGTCACTATAGACTACAGATTTATTTTGAACCAGAGAGCATAATGCGAGTTTTTATACTAAACAGGGAGCCTGATATCACCTCTTATAACAGTATTATTTTAATCCAAAGAGGGTTTATGCTGAAAGTTGAGCACGTCGCTGATATTTCTTAAATGTATCGCTGTTCTGATGAATTTCTTTGCTGTTAAAAATGGAATATCGCTGTGTTGTAGGTACTATCGTTGCACTGATTATTCAGTTGTATAAAAAGCACTTGGAAATCAAATGAGTTTTTATACCTAAAAATGTTACAGCACCATATCCAGTGTTATTATTGCAATACTTAGTCAATATTTTAGTGAAATACACAGAACAATATTTCCAAATCTCATTAATTAATATTGATTAAATAATCAAAATAGCAAAATATTTGACAGATATTTGCGCCGATGGCAAGTTTCAGAATGTACCTTCTTAACGCAGTGTGGAAAAGAGACGGAGCCAGACATCCTGTAGAGCTGCATCTCGTTCCCACAGTGACGTAAGATTAAAGTAATACTGCTATAGGGGTGGTACAGTTCCTGACCGCGCTAGCGTTCACTTACGTCAATTTGTATGGAATACACAATTTTTCCATAAAAATTGACAGTAAGTGAACTTTTCACATGATGGTCAGCAGATGGCGTTAGTTTCAGTACATATTGAAATGGTATAAAAATAAAAAAAGTGTCTCTCGCACTAAAGTCTAGTCGTCTTGGAGCAAAATAAGCACCTCACACAAGCAATATACATAATATTATGTGCCACCTCTTTTATCATTTTATAGGAGATTTAGATGATCTTATACTGTTAAAATTGTTGTTTTGTAGTAAACTAGCTCTAAATCTATAGCTGTTTCAAACAAAAGGCTTCGTAGTCGTAGTCAACAATACTTATGACTGTGATCTTCACAAGGAATGAATTTATTGTGTTCTATTAGCCCTTGTTTGCACAGGCGATTATTTATCGCGCACTGTATTTTCAACGCACAGCTTAGCGCCGACAGTTGATAATCCAACAGACCGTTTTTTTGACGCACTCGGATGTTCTCTGTTAGATTCTCAGAGTTCTCATTAAGAGAGAGTTGAAATCCAATGGGAGATAAAGAATTGTCAAGGCACAGACATACCTTTTATAAAACATACTATTTCTCTCAAATCAGTATTAAAACAATAATTCTGTCATCTACAGACATTTACTATACAATATACAAAATGGTGATTCAAAATGTCCTACGAAGCCTAACATTCCGAGGTTACTAAAGCCATAGCTTACTATTGAGGACAAATATCACCAATAAAACTGAACGCGATCAGCATTTATCTAAACCGTGTTCAAGATTGCATTCAGTGTCAATATTCCACAGCAATGATGACGCTGCCAGCTCTTAAACGAAGTGCGTGTCAAAGATGATGTCAGTTTTTCCTGGTGAAATTCGTTCTTAATGATATGATATAATATATAAACTATACAATTTGTGAAATCCTCCCATTTACATCACACGTACGCATTA
The DNA here is from genome assembly GCA_964057025.1 of Standfussiana lucernea. Classification (NCBI taxonomy): domain Eukaryota; kingdom Metazoa; phylum Arthropoda; class Insecta; order Lepidoptera; family Noctuidae; genus Standfussiana; species Standfussiana lucernea. The sequence continues at coordinate 17,019,372 of OZ059787.1, forward strand.
CGGAGTAATTATAAGCATCGGTGTCATAACACTATTTTATCACTGCAGTCTTTGTTAACAATAGATAATAATATATGATCACAATATATCAATTATTTTGGAATTATTATTAATTTTACAGATTAAAATTTAACCTCGTAAATCCATGTCTATACAATAGACGGTGATACAAGATTACTTGCCACTGAGTCGGACTATTCACTTTTACAGCATGGACATAAAAACAATCACTTTTTGACCGGTTCAAGCTGTCTCCGCATCAGTAAGTCTGGTCAGTCCCTTTGGGGAAAGTTTCATAAAGAAGGTAGGCAGCTGTGTAAAGTACATGAACATTTCACAAGTTATTCTGTGTCACAGTCTTCTGCGATTACAACAAGAGAGTGAATTGCTATTAACCGGGCATAACATTTAGGCTCCAAACTGGTACTGAGAAATTTGTAATGACTAAAGAAACCAATAATACTGTTGGCCTGCCATGACGTTTCAAAGCAGTACTGTTTTAATCATATTCCAGAGCGGATAGAGGGAGCGCTAGACGTCCTTTATAGCTCCGTCTCTTCCCACACTGGAGTGACATTAAAACAATACTGCTTTAAGACGTCATGGCAACCCCCCCCTGGACACAAGGGACAAGCCCAGCATTGAACCCACAAGTCATCTGTAAAACTAATATAATGTCCAAACACTAGCTTTTTAACCTCAATCAACAAACTTTCAAAACATCTGACATATAATAAACGTATTTAATATCTATGTATAAAGCGCTCTCTAGTAACAACACATAAAATGATGTATACTTTTCAGTGGGCTGACCGTAGTAAAGTCACTTTTAAGTCAAATAATGGACAAAGCAGCTATGATTTATGGTTGATACCTAAGGGGAATACAGAAAAAATTAACTACTACTTAAATTGTAAAATGTCTAGAATAGGCCTAAGGGCCAGGACTCTACCAAAGAGGAGACGAACAGAGCAGTGCGGAGTCTTGCAAGATTCAAACACTCACAGGAGACACGAGACTGTGTGATTGGTTGATTCCCGCACGTCTCTTATCCGCTTCGCTTTGGTGGAGTGTGGGCCTCGACTGCCTTTCTACCAGAATGTACGAGGATACGTAAAGAAGTAACTAGACTAGAAGTAACCGATAAGATCGCTTCTTTTTCACAACTTGACCAAAGCTAGCTATGTGATTGGTTAGTTTTACGCACATCCTTCGCTGCACATCCTCATACATGCCTGGTAGAAACGCAGACTATAAGAGACTGTTTCGAGGAGGATTTCTAAATAGATAACACGACTTTTTATAAGACTTATGTCCGTTTTTTAAGGACTATTTTTGCTGCAATCTTTTATGGCCTTACGGTGTTCTTTGCCGATATGCTCGATCCAGCTTCAACGGGTAAGTTCAGACAGTAATATAACTGAGCAGTTTCTTTCAGAAATTTTGGAAGAGACAAAAACCAAGTACACTATGAGTATGCGAATTGCTTCAAATCGGATTTGTTGTTAAAAAAAAATCTGCGAACAAACATAAATCTCTTACTATTAATCTCACGTGTTAGTGTTATTATCTATGGAGACTGAGAGATTTTTTCTAATACTGTGCATGTAGTTTTGTTAAAAGCTTTGCCGATCAAGCGTATCGGGCATGTCGGGGAATTCTACACACTAAGGTGGCACAGAATTTTATTTCACTATTAATTAGTTTGAAGTAACTAACAGTCAAGTTTTGGACGTTTCAGCTCGATTCACACCTACCAGCACGTAGCGTGACTGACAACTTTTCATATAAAAGGTGCTTAATACGATTTGCCGTTTCTTTCATTGCAAATCACGTGGCTTATGGCTAAGTAATAACGGCTGTACGGGTGGATATAAAAGGTTAATCAATGCTTAAAGAACGTTCATAGTTGGGTTACCATCCTTAAGGTTTGTCACCTATTCGATCTATGTAATGACACCAAAACCCCTCTGAATCTTGGATCGCGCGTTATGCTCTTGGTCCCGGCTGTCACTTTAGATCTTAGACAATCGTTACGGGTAGACAGAGGCCTGGGACTCAGTAAACCAGTTCTCACTGAGGAGTGTTGTGTTACCAAGTAACTGAGTTATAGAGGTCAGAGGAATCGCTCTATGTAATAAAAAATACATGTATTCAGCTGCATTCGATTAGACTTGAAATCGACCTCATATCTCATCATGTATCTGCCTAAGTTCTTGTAGATGTAAATCGAGCTTCACGTTATGCAAATGCCTCTTCTTTCAGATATACGCAATGGGAAATACCAAAGTCACTATTCTATAGTTTGCTCATACACTCAGTCAAACCAACACACTTTGGACTAGCACCTTAATGGTGTTTCGTATTTTATATGAGCTTACAATAATCTGGCGACAGTCTTTATGACTATTATATATTTCTATAGCTCTCTGAATCACGCGAGGTTTTATGTAATATTTAGTTTTCATATTAGATACTAATGACGTAAGTATGATTGGCATTTTAAAATGTAATTGTTCGAATATAAAATGGTCAACGAGTTCAGACGTCATTTCGAAAGATTTACTTAAATGTTTACGTCAACATTGACTATTTTCTTTGATTATACACATATCTAGATCAGATTTGTGTGCATGTTACGCACACAAGTAAGCGCAGCTTCTACTGTTTAACAAGCGCGCGCATCACTGGTGGGGCGTAGGTACTGAGTGATACCAGCCCTTGAATATTTCCCAATAAAGGAGGGAAAAAAATATGATTTGCTTTTGAAATAACGATTTATAATTTGTTTTAAATTGAAATTCATTTAATTATGATTTTTTCACATGTTAGGGGTTTGTGCATATGAATTACTAGGTAAAATTATTTGTAATGAAAAAGATATTTCTATTGAGGGTTATTTATTCTTAATATTCTAGTTAAGAATTATTTAACAACAACATTATTATTATATTATGTAACGTCTATCTGTCCCCTTAAGAGATTTCGTGTATGAATAGATAGACCTTATATATTTTAACAAGTCATTAAACTGAAGAATCATTATAATTATGTATATTATCCAGCACTACAGTTAAATGGTGGCTTGAAATCTCGAAATATACTTTTTGGATCATGATTAATCATTTTTTAAATTAGCTAACGCTCAAATGGGAAATTTTACATTCAATTAACAGACAACCCTGTAAACATGGCTGCCAAATGGCATTACATCTTTGGATAAAATTACACTTTATTAATTTAATTGTTACTTTACAACATAGTTATTTAAAGTTTACCTAGCGATGATAGGTAACTTTTTTAGTTGTTTTCAATCGTCCTTTGTAATTCCTGCACACTTTTATAGCGCAAATCGTCATTTTTATATATGTCACTGAACGCGTGTTTATCGTACAATGACAGTGACGCTACTGAGCGGGCGGGACGAGCTTATGAGCCAACAGTTGCCTGATATTTTTTTTGGCGTTTTGACGCTCGAACTGTCTATCTAGACATGTGTATAATCAAATACTATTTTATACTAGAACTAACAAACTCTATTAATATCTACGAAATGACCGTCAGCAATTATAAATAACATAAGCTCCTCGGAGATTACGCTCCTAAACAAAAAAAAAAAAAACACTTTTTACAAGAATGTTCAAAACTTAATTCAACGGTACGCCTTCTTTCCGTAACGAATGTCAACAAGCTATATACTAAACACATAGTCTTTATAATATCACATTGTCGCAACTGTCTGTGTCGAACTAAAGCGTACACTGGCGGGTAAAATAATGAGGCGTTATTTATATACAACCATAATTTCTGTTTATTCAACATCCAAAAACTCGGATCATTAACTATAGTAACAAATCGTTAAAATAAATGGCTGTCCCATATATCTGTGTTCATAGACAAAATTTGTGTAGCAGCCATTTTTTCGCGATTTCCATAACAAACATTGTTCATAATGATTCCGTTTTTCTGGTTTAGGATGAACAAAAACTGGGCTTATAATATTAAAGATACGACGGGAAGCGTAAGCTACGAAATCTTTACACTTATTTTGATCACATTTTATGAACTTTTTTCTCAGACTAGTTTCGGTTATCCGGCCCAATCCGGCCGCCGAATCCTGTCAAAAAAGGCCTTGCTTTCGGGTCCGGAATATTCCAGTTTAATCCGAGAGTAGCTGGGAAGCTTGTTCATGAATTTGTCAATAAAAATATCCTGTAAAATTTTTAGCCTGTATCCTGTAAGCACTTTACTAAATTGAGTTAAATGAGAGAGGCAATTAAAGATTCCTGTAGTCACTTTCGCAGGCCCAACGTATCTTCAGTTCAAACGCGAAACGTAAAACACAATATAATAGACTACAAGCACAATGTCCCACACAGTCACTGTAAAAAGATGTCACTATTATATCGAGTTTATCGTTACGTAGGAACGCCGAATGTCTGCAGGGGAATATAAATCACAAAAAATACGAGTTTACAGTCATGGTATATTTATTTTCGTATCAAGAAATGTTTTTGTCCGGTGTCTAGGACGAGAATCAACTCTAAAATTAAATTAAGTATAAATTTTCATGTAAATAGTTGTGATTGGCTGAGTTTTATCAACAGTCAACCTCATCATTTGTTTTCATTTTTCATTCCAGAAAAAAAATCAAATTTATTTTTACTTTTTAGTGTTGTAATTATATCAATAAATATTTAGAATCACATGTTATTATTATAAACTCGTATCTTTAAATCATAGATCAGTTAACAAATGGAGTTTTGATGTGCGGAAGTATGAAAATGTTTATGGACGTTTATTGTGTAATCAAACTGCGGTAATGGCTTCAAAAGAAAAAAAAAACAATAGTATATCATTGTTTTTGGGGAAATTTTTTGTCTATAAGACACTCGTCTCACTGCCGACGAAAAGCGAGTAGTGTACCTAAAAACAAGTTTTTTATTTAACAGGGTTCTCGCTGGATGTGTGAACAGTCATTAAAGAACTATTAATATACATTTAGGTATTTATTTTACTGACACGGGACCTACAATTTTATATACGTTTCTAGAGCGAGGAAACTGTCTATATCGCTTCATCATAGGCGGTGAGACAGACGCCTTATACAAACGAATTTAGTTTAGGTACAATTTACAAGTCGACACAGGCAATGTCGGTGTAGACACACAGTCCCTCAGTCCCGCGGCGCGCGTCAGGCCGCGGCCTTGAGCAGCGCCTCCGTGGCCATGAGCAGCATGCGCAGCGGGCGCGCCAGCGCGTGCGCGGGCTGCGCCTGCAGGAACGCCAGCAGCTGCTGCTGCAGCTCGCGCACCACGCCCGGCAGGTGCTCGCGCGTCACCGGGTTCGACGTGTCCAAGTTCATCACTGCCTCTTCTAGGTATCTGTGGTCACATGTGTGCTTTACAATTACATGCCTATAAGTATTCAGCTGCATCTGGTTGGACTGGTAGACAACCCCAACATGGTTGGAAAAAGGCTAAACAGAAGATGATCAATTTACATACAAAATTTAATCCTTCTCTCTCATGGTATGATTTCTGCCGACCCAGAAACTACAAATCGTACTCCTTTGCTTCGTTTAAGTTCATTAATTAGTTTTTAGAACTGCTGATTTCTATGTTAAAATACAGAGGTTCTAAAGCTGGACGGGCGTTTTAGGGGATTTCTATTTAATTTATATAACTCTTTCAAAAGGTGCTGATTCTCAACCGCATTTGTAAAAACGACTTTGGATTGATTACTCTATGTTTGTGGTTAGAGTTGTTGCTACTGCAGCATGCTTGTTTGTTTGTTTGTGTGTGTGTGCTTGAACGGACACTTGCCTGTGCTTAAGCGGCGTGTCCCGCTGCATGTCGGCCGCCAGCTGCTGCACCAGCGACAGCAGCACGTGCTGCTTGAGCTTGCAGGGCGGCCCGAACACGTGCGCCGGGTCGGCGGCGCGGCAGGCGCACATCACGAGCGCCAGGTCGGACGCCGACAGCGCCTGTTGGAAGGCGCCGTTCACGTCGCCGCTTGCTATCAGTGACTGGATTTGAGCGACTTGCATCTAAAAGGGAATTAGGTGTCAGTTCGGTGGTTGTGTTGGCTGTGATTAAACTTTTGAATGGTATTTACAGTCCCGTCACAAGTTATTTTATCTCTGACGACAGGAAGCTCAATAAAAGTTTGGTCGATTCGTCTGTGGCAACAACCCAACAGCAATTGGGCCGTAAAGAAGTTAAAGATCTCTATGATATTGACAGAAATGCCAAGTCAGAGGAAAAATAACTATGAAAGGATTGTACAGGAGTAATGATCGCGCGATGCGTTCCGAATCGCGGCATAATCGATTTCTTTTATTATTTTTTGAATAGCTATGCAGGTATTCACAAACAATCGAATCGATCATAGACACTTGTTCGATTATCTGAATTTCTAATCGAATGACTGGCGAAACGCTGTTCATAGATCCGATCGGCATGGTAAAAAATGAACATTTGTGGTAAAAACATTTAATGTGGAATATAAATTATCTTTAATGAGTATTGCTATAAGTTTTACTGCAAATAATACTGAATATCCGTCGAGTAACTATAAATATATTTAAAAACAATTAACAATGATACTATTAATAAATGGATCCGCAACGACTCTTGTTTAAGGTATAGTACAAGATGGCGTCGCAGTTCTGACTATGGCCACGCGCTATAATATCCACGGAGTAGTATTTGCTGATGAGACAATTTCTCCTGATTCTGTTGATAGGCCGACAGTCCCTGGATGGCAGAGCCCGTCGGAACTACTGGTTCGAATTGAAAAAATCTTTTAGTGTTGGATAGCCCATAAAACATCACGCTGCAACCAATAGGAGCGGAGCATTAATCAAAAATGTTACGCAAACGAAGTTGCGCCGATCAGCTAGTGTTAAAATAAAACTAAAGTCACAGATTTTTTTGTTGCTGAATATACAAGGGAATCGCAAGATGGCGACAGAAATTATACAAGTGAAACATATACACAACTATATACAGCAGCCATTTACAATTCAAACACTATGTTACAATTACAAATACTTGTTGATAAGTGAAGACTAAAGAAAATATGGAACGATATGAATGAAAAAGGAAAATGATAGCGTGACGTTTGACAGGGGAGAACGAATGGAAAAAACGTGTTGCGCCGACCCCAAGTAACATGGACCAAGGGTAGGAATATGATAGTACAATAATAAATAAATCGTATTTAGACCGTTAAAATAATGAGAGATAATAAATACCAAGACATCAATGAAAACTACTGCTACTCATGACTATAGTAATAAACAGTTTAGTAAGAACAAAATACTGTCAGTAAAGGAATATTATACTTGTAAGAGGTAAGGTAAAGATTCTTGAACGCAATTTCTTGGGACATTACGATGTGGTCTCTGGAAGAATTACGAAAAGATATATCTCATTCAGACGGACAATACGTTAAAAAAACCCTGTGCGATCCGAAAGAGGCATATAGGTATACGGATGACATTACCAAATAAAATAAGAAACATAAAATATTCATGAAAGAAAACATATGAATGAATTTTAAAATGCATGATTTTCATGCCCAAATTACCACCATTTCCCTAAAATCTATCAAATTTTTAAAACGTGACAACACCATCTTCAGCATTAGTATGCTCGATCGTAAATTGTTTGTTTATGACGTCACTACCCGAGAAGCGACCGGAGTGTCGCCGCCCGCGCCTGTGTTGCCTGTATTTTTTTATGTGTTGTCCAAATAGGATTACATAAATAGAAACTAATCTCGATACCTAATAATACTCTCACGGATCGGACAGGTTTTTTAACATAATTATTATATAAGGTTAATTTTTCTATGAACCGCTACTCATACGAAAATGAACCTTATTCGTTTAAACTTCATGTGCATATTTCTACAAAGTGTTGCTTTGCATCCTCGTCAGATTTAAGGAGGTAACTATGCTAATGATTCACGACCCGTATCAATAATAATTTTTTTTTATATTTTTTCTTAATATCGGAAACCGATAAGTGTACACCATCCGAATTAAAACGCGGTCCGTCTAATACTAGCCCTATAAGCGCGCTTTCACACACACAAACAAACGCAGACGTTTATTCGATTAACGGGTGATTCTCCTCTTTAGAAAAGGGCTTCATTCTGAAATAGTGTCAAATTAAAACAACTTAAAAAGCAGCGTTTATTATTATTGACCAGGTACGGTAATTTATTTTGATTATTTACGGCTTCTATGATATCCTCCTGAATTTTGACGAGGTTGCAAAACTACACTTTGTATAAGCGACTGTCAAGTGTTTCATACGAATATCAACAGTAAAATTATCTAGATGAAGATTAATTTTCATATGAAACGTTCCTGCACTCCAAACGCGTAACACGCATCAATCACAATACATAGGATTTTGAATCCAATTCGGTATGAAGATACCGCCCATGCTTCGGGCTTTAAATTGTGAGTAGTTGTAAGTGCAAGCTAGGCAACTAAGGCAAGCTTAACCTTTTGACCGCTTGTGTCGCATTTATGCGACAGAGAACATGCATTTTTTCGTTCTATTTTCGTCCTATTAACTGCGTGGTAGTTGTACCACGCAGTTAATAAAACCATTATTAAATAGAGATATTATTTACAACAATTATTTAAAATTATGTCTCATAGCTCTAAGTATTGAAAATGCTTATTTATTGTAGGTATTATTTATTTTATCGATTTGTAGCCGCTCGCTAGGGGCACGGCAATCGATATTTATTTAGTCAAGCGGTTAAAAGGTTAAAGGTTGTATGAAGACACCGGCAGTAGTCGGAAGGTGGTCATGGCTGAGGTGGGTCGTGTTACCTGTCGGTCGTGCGCGTGGTGCGAGTGCGGCGTGGAGGGCGAGTGCGCGCGCGACGCAAGCGCGACCGAGCGAGCCTGCTCGCGCCACCAGCCCAGCTCCTTCTCCAGCACGCTGACACACAAGTACATACATTTTCTTAATTATCATAATTTTCCCGACCTTTTTATCTGGCGTTAGGGCAGCATGTCAATCTTGCCCGGGCGGCGGAAGTCGCATTAGATCCCACTGCCTCGTGACGCAAGTGTGCGAGGGAACACCCGGGTGGTTTTAGTAAGTATGCGTCTGACAGAACCTTCCAGTCTCAATTATAATAAGGAAAAAAAAAAGGGGTACATTTAGTGTCATAAGAGATATCGATTTATCTGCGTAGGGCTCGTTACAGCCCCACTCCTCACACAGTGATGAAGCAGCTGTCCCAGCAGTGGGGACATTTTAGTGTAGTGGTATGTAGAATAGGGTGTAAAGTTCTTCATCTCCCATAAAAAAAGAAGGATCCTCCGATCAGACGGGTGTTGTGTCTGGTGGTGGTGGGTGTCGGGTTTTTGTATTATAGTCTTAAGAGCGTTTACGTCTATCGCGCGAAGTCAAGTTTAGGTAATTCAATGCATTTTTTACGCACACAGAAGCGCGCGTGACTGTGTGCGTAGCGCTGGCGCGTTCTCTTGCGCTATAGTCAAACTAACCCACTATGATCCGGTCGAGTGCAATTGTTGTCGTAAAATTTTATTTAAATTTAAACGTACACGGATGACTAAACTACGAGTGCATAAAATAAGTATTTAATAATATATTGCAAGTATAGCTATAATTATGATTAATATTAACGTCGTTTTTTAGTTATTCAAACATGAATTTGTTGATTTAAACTTTAGAAAGAAACCCAAGTTCATTAATTATTATTGATTTGTGATTGATTAATAAATATTTTTTATTCTATTCAAATAAATCACTTTATACGGATTTACATATGTTTATTTTATATTTTAACCTGACGTGATGTTCCTCTTAGTGACACACCTGTTATGAGGGAAATACAACAGGTTGGCGTTAACTTTAAAAACAATGTGTTCTTATTTAAAAAAAAAAAGTTTTAATAAATAAAATTAGAAAGTAACCAAATAGGGTAAATATTTATTGTCTCTTATATTGTCAGTCATCAAAAATAATAATAAAAAAATTACTCATCAAAGTACCAAGATTTTTCAATCACACTGTATACTTCCGCTGTCCTTCTAAGTACGGCAAAGGTCAACACAGGTCAGGCAGAGCGCCGAGCAACGTGTCCTCTTTCTAGAAAGCCTCGAGGCGGATTGATTTGAAATTGCTCGCGCTCAATGATTTATTAGTAGTTTTCAAATAATTATAGAAAAATAATCACTGTAAATTAGTTGAAATTTTAAAGTGGATGTTTTAAAGCATGGAGGATGTTTTTCTTCTATTATATTATGCTATTATTATATTAAATTAAGTAAGATATATCGGTGAAAATATCATTTTAATTCCTTAATATTTCACAATGTTTGAGCTTTAATTTCTTATAGAAAGATACCTAAATCAAAAAATCTATGACATTAACTATTTTCCTTAGGATCTTACCAATTGGTTAAAAAACTAATAAGGTTTGCCAGTGGTTTCCTATAATAAGAGCTTCAAAACTGACGCTGAAAGGGAAATTAAGAAAACCTCTGTTGAGTTATGTTGATAGAATTTACCAATACTCTATTAATTGAAATATTTTTTCCATAACTATTGAGACAACGAAATTTCCTAAAGTTATTAGTAATTAAAATATTTGTAAGATAAAGGGTTGATGGTATTAAAGGGTTTGAAAAGTACTGTTTTGGAGTCAAACAGCGCATGGACGGCGTAAACGCTCTTAAGTCGCGGATAACTTTACTTGCGCAATGTAGGGATTTAATAATTTTCATTTTTGTCTTAGACAGCGCCGTAGTACGGTTTGTACGATGTTGTTGTAGTACCGCTAGAGTAGGAATGTGTGTTACCTGTGCGCTGCCTCGCGGATGAGCTCGGCGACGTGCAGCTGCTGGTTGGTGTTGTGCGCGTTGTTGAGCGCGTCGGCGTGCCGCTCCAGCGCCGCGCGCAGCCCCGCGGCCGCGCCCAGCCCGCCGCGCTCCGCCGCCAAGCGCGCCGCGCGCTCCGTGTTGGCGCAGACTGCACACACACGCTTATTTATGAGCAGCGTCTCACAGAAAGGGTCATTTCATTATACCCTTTCTGTTACACGATATGGTGTGGCCGTGCTACAGACCATCAAACTGAATAACTTTTTCCATGGCACCAATATCGCAATCTATCTATACATATAATAAATCTGTAGACGTGGCATTTCTGTACATTGAAAATATTAAAAAAAAAAATTGTATGGGTGTTAAAGGATAACAAACAGAACCCATTTCTATTTTTAGAATTTTTGTTTGTTTGTCTGCAGTCTGCGAGTCTTCGGCTATGTTCATTTTTTTAAGTATCACGTGAAAATTACAAAACCAATGTAGTTAGTTTCAATGCACAAGTATCGTAACTTAGAGAAGGTATTAGTTTTTGTTTCATTGCAATCCGTGCTCTTAATCAAAAGATATATGAATTTAAAGTGTTCAAGAAGCAATCATCATCATTACTTAAGATACATGCAACGACATCTATTGAATCAAACTGATACTAATGAATAAAGACGAAGTGCTCACAAGATAACTTTAAATCGACTTATCGGATTTTTCAAAAAGTCATGATAGCAAAAGGTACTTTAGATGGCGCTGATTTCAAAATCTTCATAGCCTATACTGTTTGTTTGATCGCGTTCCATGCATTAAATTTTAGCAGTTTAACTCCGTGCTCGATAGACGGCGTTGTTCATTTGACGCCAATTTATGAATCGCAGTGTTAAGATTTTCCGTGAAAGAACGACCCTCGCCGGGTAAAAAATCAAAAAATCAAAAATGTAACGCAGACGAAGCTGCACGGGTCAACTAGTCGCGAATAAATATCTGCTGCTCCATACATTTGGGTTGAATTATAAATATTGATTTTTTTTTCCGATGGAATTCTATGGGTTGTATACCCATGAAACTGAGTCGAACGACATTAAAAATTGTATAGTTGAACTCATTTTTATGGACACCTCACACTTGACCTAAAAATTAAATATGCCAAAAAAAAGAACGAACAAGTGCCTCAGAAAATCCTAAACATCAGAATTTCCCAATACAGTCCAAGTAAAAAAAGTGTATATACTCACACTCTTTGGTCCCATTCTGAAAGGTTTGATTGATCTGCTTGAAGATCTGCGCGTGCGTCTTCTCCATGACAGGCACGACGCTGTCGAACAAAGCCTCGCGGAACGACTCGCGCACCATGTCTGATAAGGACTTCGCTATGGAACTGCTGAGACGTTCCATTACCGTCTGTGGATTATTAAGCGAGTCATAATCTCGGATTAGAAAGGAGCTCGTGGCTGAATAATAACAGCCACATGGGTCTTCAAGGTTAAGCTGCGTTTGCCTAGGTCGGTTCGTTGATGTCTGACCATCCATTACATACCAGTTTTCTCCGTGGCCCTCAAGTCTGACCACCAGTCTTACCAAGGGGTATCGTAGTACCCAGTAATAACTGGGTTGTGGAGGTCAGATAGGCGGCAGTCGCTCCATGTTAAATATTGTTATTCTGCTGCATCTGGTTAGACTGGAAGCCGACCTCAACATAGTTGGGAAAAGGCGACGCAGATGTTGAATCTCGCGGAAAATTGTGTTTGAACGATGCAGGATTTTAGTTCGTATGTTGCGAGACAGATATCGCTAGTGTTACCTTGCTGTTGGCCAGCTTGTCGATGTTCTCCCGCAGCAGCACGTCGGTGGCCGTGAGCTTGCTGGCCAGCTCGTGCTGCAGCGCGGCCGCCAGCGGCTCCAGCGCGCGCGCCGCGCCCACGCCCGCCGCCTGCGCCGCGCGCGTGCTCGCGGCCTCGCCCACGCGCGCGATGCGCTCCCAGCTGGGACACAATACACGATTTACAAACACTCACGGTCAACATGCGCGTTATCTAACAGAATTGAAACATATCTCAAGTTATAGCTTATGATTATTAGTGCTCGATTCACACAACAATCGCTAAAATCGCCGGAGACCAGAGATTGGGTCAATTTAAAGAAATTTGTCGATCATCTCGCGCAGTGACGTCACGTGTGGTGGTACGTACCCGTCCGCCAGTGCGCTCTCGACGGCCTGCGCGGTGCGCTACGCGTGCGCCCGCAGCGCCTCGTCGATCATCTCGCGCGGTGACGTCACGTGTGGTGGTACGTACCCGTCCGCCAGTGCGCTCTCGACGGCCTGCGCGGTGCGCTACGCGTGCGCCCGCAGCGCCTCGTCGATCATCTCGCGCGGTGACGTCACGTGTGGTGGTACGTACCCGTCCGCCAGTGCGCTCTCGACGGTCTGCGCGGTGCGCTGCGCGTGCGCCCGCAGCGCCTCGTCGATCATCTCGCGCGGTGACGTCACGTGTGGTGGTACGTACCCGTCCGCCAGTGCGCTCTCGACGGTCTGCGCGGTGCGCTGCGCGTGCGCCCGCAGCGCCTCGTCGATCATCTCGCGCGGTGACGTCACGTGTGGTGGTACGTACCCGTCCGCCAGTGCGCTCTCGACGGTCTGCGCGGTGCGCTGCGCGTGCGCCCGCAGCGCCTCGTCGATCATCTCGCGCAGTGACGTCACGTGTGGTGGTACGTACCCGTCCGCCAGTGCGCTCTCGACGGCCTGCGCGGTGCGCTGCGCGTGCGCCCGCAGCGCCTCGTCGATCATCTCGCGCGGTGACGTCACGTGTGGTGGTACGTACCCGTCCGCCAGTGCGCTCTCGACGGCCTGCGCGGTGCGCTGCGCGTGCGCCCGCAGCGCCTCGTCGATCATCTCGCGCGGTGACGTCACGTGTGGTGGTACGTACCCGTCCGCCAGTGCGCTCTCGACGGCCTGCGCGGTGCGCTGCGCGTGCGCCCGCAGCGCCTCGTCGATCATCTCGCGCGGTGACGTCACGTGTGGTGGTACGTACCCATCCGCCAGTGCGCTCTCGACGGCCTGCGCGGTGCGCTGCGCGTGCGCCCGCAGCGCCTCGTCGATCATCTCGCGCGGTGACGTCACCGCACCGCGCAGCGTGCGCAGCTCGCGCGTCTGCGCCGACATCATCTCTGGAACAAAAAGAGAAAACGTTACTGAATACTCTTTTGGCGTAATCTATACCACAGATTAAATTATTCATATGAAACCCGATCACAACCGAGCCTGTTTCTCAGCAGTGGGCCCGTTATAGGCTACTATGAGTCAAGCGCTCTTTTTTTTGATATGTTATTGAGATCGTTCACAGGTGTTTTCTTGTTATTGTTTTATTGAAAGGCTATTGTTTAATGTAATAATTTTATTAGGCCAAGCCGGGCTTTTTTACATATTCATGGTGTAACATAAACGCACTGTAATGACGTCATTCCTCTAGGCATGACGGGAACCAAAATTCGAATGTAATAACTACAACTCAAGTAGCGATGATCTCAGATTTCGGACTGCGGTGTTAAGTGTCGCGCGTTCAAACCCCGGCTCTGCCTAGTATGTCTTTTTGTAAGTTCCTAAGTCTTTCTAAACAAACAAAGATAGTTATAATGACCACCGTGAGTTTGAAGGTGACAGAGCACCGCAAACACCAATCAGAGACAGACGTGTGTCGCTCGGTGAGAGCGAACATTGTCAATATACCGCCATTGCAATTTAGTGAATTGGTTACAACACGATATTTTTATTGTAAATTATCCAACAATAAAGGGGTGAGTTATCTTTTAATTACGCCATTAATAGCTGATTACCAGTGCAGTTTATGTTACTTTTACTCAACGTATTATTACCTGCTTGTTACAGCCTACCGTCACGCCCTTTATTGGTTGAGGATTATTTTGGAGATTATCAAGTGCACATGCCAAACCGTATGTAAAATTTGAAATTATTGTTAACAAAAGCCACCACATACTTGGTGAAGACCTACGCCAGCCGGCTGTTCTATTTTGGACTGGAAGGTTCCATGCGCTTTACGCCTGCCAAAATCCTCCTGGCGCCCTCTTAGTTGTAGATAGGTTAAGTTATTAGTTAAGTAATCTTAGTATATTTCTTTGTGTTTACCATATATTAAAACCTGTTCCGTAGCTAGCGTTTTCTTATGCAAACCACCGTCACATTCCGTAACATGGCGCCTAACGTTAAAATTCTAATTAGTGGTTTGTAGTGAATTATTGTTTTTTTTTGTTCGTTTCTTCAGAATTTTTAATATGGTATTGAGTTGTGAGTTTTTTTTTGTATACTCATTACTAAATTTACGTAATAACTTGACATCGTAAGTCTGTTTTTGTGTTGTTATTTAACGTAAGCGGGTAGCTTAGGTAATTTGTAATGATTCGGCATTTGCATATTTTCATTATTGTATTTTAAGTCCAACTCATAGTAGTTGGATTATTTTATGTGCTTCTGATGTATGTTCGACGTGTTTTACTTTGGCAAACTTTGGTGTAAAAATATTTCTAAGTGTATACAGGGTAACCTATTTTTTTTTGTTTCTTTTTTTTTTGTTTCTTTTTTTCGTCATTTGCATATGATTTTAAAAATTGTCATAGGAATATTTGTGCAACGCTTGATGCAAAATTGGTAAAAAAAAGAAAGAGAAAAAAAAAAAAAATCTTTCTTATTGCGAAATCATACCGGGCGGTTACTTTTGTTTTTACCATAAGTCAATTATATATTCTCTTGTCATAATTGAAAATGGATCCTCTCTACCTCTTAAAAGATGAATTAGAGTTTGAACTGGCGTGTCGAGGTGTAGGTGTGAGGGCGGTTGTCCCAGTATTACGGAAACTATTAAAGGAAATACTTGTAAGTGAACAAACTGGGGATTACAGCCATGAAATAAAAGCTCCGAGACAAACTTTAGATTCCACTACGGTGGAACTTGAAACATGCGCGTCAAAACTTAAGGTACTAACACAATATATTTCGGAATTGTCAGACAGGCCGGATAAACCATTATTTAGGAGATTGGTATCTAGATTAATTCATGTTCAAAACAGATTAGCCTTCATCAAACCGGAATCAGACGTCGAAACAAAACAATTATTGGAACTAAAAAACAAGGGAGACAGTTTATTAGCTTTGTTAGAGGAGCGAGATGAATCACCAACAGAAGGTGATTTATCAGCTGAGGACAAACATAATTTAGTAGAAACCTTAGGTGAGATTGGTAACAAAATTATTAAAAAGATGGAGGAAAGTAGCAACGTCGTAGCAGCAACGACTTCCAAGGATTTAAGTCACCCGCAAATAGAAAGGAAGACTTGCACTTTTGAGGATTGTTTTGATGACAAGTTTAAAACTCAAAAATTGTTTCGCTGTTCCACCATGGAGGACGGGTTGATTCATCGATTAATTCCTATCAGTACTTGGGGTATAAAGTTCTCCGGTAGAAATAATTTAAGTGTGAATGCTTTTATAGAACGAGTAGAAGAAATAAAAGAAGCTCGCAATGCTAGGGATATTGATTTGTGGAGATATGCCATTGATTTCTTTGAGGGCGATGCACTTATATGGTATAGGGCGAATAAGGACAGAGTATGTGATTGGGAGGAGCTGGTCTTTCTTCTCAAACGCACTTTTCAATCTCCTTATTATCAGGAAGAACTGTTGGAGGAGATTAAGGCTAGAACACAGGGTAAAGACGAGTCAGCAGTTATTTACATTTTCGTTATGCAGAATATGTTTAAGAGGTTACCTAATAAAATTTCACAAAACGAAAAAATTCAGGTCATAATAAGAAATCTACAGCCATATTTCCAAAGAGCTGTATGTAGGGACATCTTTGGGTCTGTTGAGGATCTGGTTGACGTATTGCAATTATTGGAAAGAACCAAACGTAATTGTGACAACTTTCAGGAGCCACAAAGTCATAAAATTATATTAGAGCCAGATCTGGCTTATAAACCTGGCACGTTTAGTATCAATCAAGAAATTAATGAAACGGCTGTAGTTGCAGAGATAGCAGAAAAAAAAACTGTAGGCAGTCGCTGCTGGAATTGCAGAGAAACAGGTCATCTTTTTAGAGCCTGCACGGCAATTAAGCAACGGCTATTTTGTTATAAGTGCGGTCGTTTTGGGGTTACTTCGAAAAACTGCCCGTGTAAGGGAAACGCTTTAGGGGAAGGCACAAAACCTGCCAAGTAGTGCTTCCCCTACAAAAACAAAGCAAAGAATGGCAGGATTGGTTACATACCTTACAGCATTTCTTCAAACACAATGAAATCTGTAAAATGTTCCACAACGAAAATGACAATCGTAATTTTATTAAATTCAAGGTTATGGGACGAGACTGTATAGGTTTATTAGACAGTGGAGCAAACTTGTCAGTAATAAGTTCTAAGTTTGCTACTGTTTTAACGGCATTAGGCCTGCGCACGAACGTTTTGCCGGGAGCTAGGCTGTCCACAGCAGATGGAACTTATCACACCATTACTGAGGCCTTTGATGTGCCGGTGTCGTTTGATGACCAATTTCATATTATGGCAATGTTGGTCATGCCAGGTTTATCTCAAGATTTATTACTCGGCAAGGATTTTTTTGATGCTTTTGGCATTCAAGTTAAGCTAAAGAGCGATTGCGCCTTAATAAACAAAGAAGTCTCGCTGTTAGAAACGACTAAAACTTCAATCATACCTATCGAAGATTTAAGTGTAAGGCAACAACAGGAATTGGGTTTGCTAGTTTCAGAAATGAGGAAGACTATTGGAGTAGGGTTAGGTAGAACTTCTATACTAAATCATAACATTGACACAGAAAACCACAAACCTGCTTACCAAAGACAATATAACTTTTCACCAATCATAAAGAAACAGATAGAGAAAGAAATAGATTATATGCTCGAGAATGATGTGATAGAGCCATCCATTAGTCCTTGGTGCTCACCAGTGCTGTTAGTCAAAAAACCAAATGGGGATAATAGACTCTGTTTGGACAGCAGGCAATTAAACAAAATCACTAAAAGAGACACATATCCTTTACCTAGAGTTACGACCATAATTGATAATCTTCGCAGTGCGAAATATTTGAGCACGTTAGACTTAAAATCAGCGTTTTGGCAGATACCACTAGAAGAAACGAGTAAAGAAAAAACTACTTTTGCTGTGCCTGGTAGAGGTTTATTTCAGTTTAAGGTTATGCCTTTCGGTTTGGTTAACGCATCCCAAACACAACAAAGATTGATGGACATTTTATTTCAAGCACATAATGATAAAGTTTGGGCATATTTAGACGACATCATCATTTGCACTTCTACCTTTAATGAACATCTAGAAGCATTGAGAAGGGTTATGACTATTTTGAAGGAAGCAAATCTGAGTGTTAACGTTGAAAAGTGCAAATTCGCTAGATCTAGTTTAAAATTTTTGGGGTATATAGTGGATAGGGAAGGCCTCAGAACCGACCCTGAGAAAGTTACGGCAATATTAAATTTTCCGAGACCTAATAATTACACGGAACTCAAAAGATTCATTGGGTTAGCTAGTTGGTATAGGCGATTTGTACAAAACTTTTCTCAGATTGCCGCCCCTTTACATAATCTTACTAAGGGAAATAAGAAAACAAAGTTTGTGTGGTCACAAACTACGGAAGAAGCATTTTTGAACCTTAAGACCTTGCTCACTTCTGCTCCGGTAGTGTCATGCCCGGATTATAATAAACCGTTCATTATACAATGTGATGCATCAAATGAGGGTATTGGGGCTGTTTTATGTCAGAAAACAGAAGACTCTGATCAACCTGTGGCATACCTTAGTAGGAAGCTAAATGATTGCGAGAAACGTTATTCGGCTTCCGAGAAGGAGCTTTTGAGTGTGGTATATGCAGTCGAGAAATTTCGACCATACGTTGATGGAACACATTTTACAGTAATTACGGACCATAAGGCATTGTTATGGCTTCATAAAATGAAAGATCCTCATGGAAGATTAGCAAGATGGGCTATGAAACTTCAGCAATTTTCTTTCGATATAGTTCATAGGCCAGGTAAACTTAATATAGTGCCTGATGCCCTTTCTAGGTCAGTAGACATCAATATCTTGGAATCAAATTTCATAAAAGTATTGGAGAAACACAAAGATGATTGGTATCTAAATAAGGTGAATCAAATTAATGGAAATCCAAACAAAAATACCAAGTGGGCTGTGTATAAAGGTCTGCTCTATAGAATAGTTAAATTAAAACAGTATCCAAGCGATAGTTGCAATTTGAAATTATTTATACCGGATAAACTAAAAGACGAGGTGTTAAAAAAGAGTCATGATGACATAAATTCTGGGCATTTAGGTGTGCGTAAAACATTGTACAGAATAAAAAAGGATTTTTTTTGGTTTAACATGCTAAAAGATGTAAAGAATTACGTTAGTAATTGTGAGACGTGTGCAAAATATAAAGTATCACAGCAACATCCTTTTGGACTGATGGGCCAACATAGAGATGTATCTCGGCCATGGCAAGTGATTTCCTTAGACTTAATGGGTCCATTTCCCCGAAGCAAAACAGGTAATACCATGTTATTAGTTATGTCATGTTGGTTTAGCAAGTTTGTTTTACTCTTTCCTTTGCGAACGGGAAAGGCAGACAAAATATGTGAAATTGTTGAACGTCAAATGTTATTGTTTGGAGCACCTACGGCAATCATTTGTGATAACGGCAAACAATTTGAGTCACAATTGTTCAAAGAAGTAGCTGCTAAGTACCAGACGCATCTATGGTATACACCTCTTTATCATCCCCAAAGCAATCCGACCGAACGGGTGAATAGGGTAGTAGGGACACTAATAGCTGCTAATTCGAGTGTTAAAAAACATAACGAATGGGACATTCACTTACAAGGTATTGCACATTCCATAAATACAGCTGTACACGAGACTACAGGTTATACGCCGTCATACCTATTTCTTGGCAGGGAAGTTTCGATTTCACCTCTTGACATTTCGGCACTAGATTTGGATTATATAGAATTGAGCAAAAACTTAAAGTGTAACTTTGAAAATGTTGCTAGTGATTACGCGACACGACATTTGTACAAAGAGGTTCAGATGAAACTAAAGAAATCCCATAACAATAGCAGAAAACACTATAACAAGAATTTTAGACCGTCAACATTTGCAGAAGGGGAATATGCGTGGAAGAAAACCAAATATTTATCCAAAGCAAGCAATAAATTCATGGCCAAACTTGCACCAAAGTTTGAAAAAGTCAAAATTGTACAGAAACTCTCCAATAATGTGTATCGTTTGCAAAACTTGCAGGGCAAGAACTTAGGTATTTGGCATGCAAACGACTTAAAAAGATAAAAAAAAAAAAATGGTTTTTTTTTTCTTCTGGGAGGGGGATATTTGTAATGACGTCATTCCTCTAGGCATGACGGGAACCAAAATTCGAATGTAATAACTACAACTCAAGTAGCGATGATCTCAGATTTCGGACTGCGGTGTTAAGTGTCGCGCGTTCAAACCCCGGCTCCGCCTAGTATGTCTTTTTGTAAGTTCCTAAGTCTTTCTAAACAAACAAAGATAGTTATAATGACCACCGTGAGTTTGAAGGTGACAGAGCACCGCAAACACCAATCAGAGACAGACGTGTGTCGCTCGGTGAGAGCGAACATTGTCAATATACCGCCATTGCAATTTAGTGAATTGGTTACAACACGATATTTTTATTGTAAATTATCCAACAATAAAGGGGTGAGTTATCTTTTAATTACGCCATTAATAGCTGATTACCAGTGCAGTTTATGTTACTTTTACTCAACGTATTATTACCTGCTTGTTACAGCCTACCGTCACGCCCTTTATTGGTTGAGGATTATTTTGGAGATTATCAAGTGCACATGCCAAACCGTATGTAAAATTTGAAATTATTGTTAACAAAAGCCACCACATACTTGGTGAAGACCTACGCCAGCCGGCTGTTCTATTTTGGACTGGAAGGTTCCATGCGCTTTACGCCTGCCAAAATCCTCCTGGCGCCCTCTTAGTTGTAGATAGATTAAGTTATTAGTTAAGTAATCTTAGTATATTTCTTTGTGTTTACCATATATTAAAACCTGTTCCGTAGCTAGCGTTTTCTTATGCAAACCACCGTCACATTCCGTAACAGCACAACCACTCGTGGAGTGGCTCACACCATGATACTGAACAACTGCTGTTGTATGACTGTCAGTTTTCTTTTTAACCGACTTCTAAAATGGACGATGTTATGTATTCGGTTCGTATTAAGGAGACCTGATGGGTCGACCCCAAATAAATTGGAAGAAGGGCAGTAGAATGATGATGGATGCGTTGTAGCATTGTCCTGCAGAATACCTGTCAGCTTATCCAGCTTGTGCTCGAGGGCCTCCAGCCGGTTCTTGTCCGCGGTACAGCGCACGTCCTCGCTGGCAGCTCGCTCCACGCAGG
Source organism: Standfussiana lucernea (assembly GCA_964057025.1). NCBI lineage: Eukaryota > Metazoa > Arthropoda > Insecta > Lepidoptera > Noctuidae > Standfussiana > Standfussiana lucernea. Next base: position 17,040,727 of record OZ059787.1, read on the forward strand.
ACACACTCAGCATGGTGTTCAGGGACTGACTGCTCGACTTGTCGCTCGAAGCCTTGCGTTGGGCTGCCTCCGTTATTTGAGGGATCGGGATCTGAGGCCAGGTTTCGCTGTCTGTGGAAGAAAATTAAGTTTGAAAAAGATACATAGATAAAGTCCCGACGTTTTACACACGGGAGGCAGAAACTACAGCCTGTGTTACATTCTGAGAAAAAAGAGAGGCAAATTGAACGCGAGTGGAACAGGGTTGGTCGCTGTGACCTAACTTGGGGGATTAGGACTAGCACTGGGGCACGTTATCTTGGATCGAAAAATAGAATATTATAATGAGATAGTTACTGGTGTGCGTCAGCTTGTGCGGGTGCGGCGGGAGCGGCGGGTGCGGGTCCAGCGGCACGAGCGGCGCGGGCGCGGGCGCGGGCGCGGGCGCGGGCGCGGGCGGCGGGAACACGTCGTCGGCCGCGTACAGCGCCTCGGCCACGAACAGCGGCGACGACCCGTTGGTGAGCACCACGGCCTCCACCACGGGCGTCGGGTCCACTTCCTCTTCCTGTAAAAAAAAATGGTGAGTGTCAGCTCACAAAACTGGATGATTTTTCTGACGCTTCTGACTAAAATTTACAAATGACAGCCGGGACCAACAGCTTAACGTCCGGTTTGTAAATGATGGTCACCCATCTACAGACCTCTTTAACCTTGAAGGTTGACCCGTATGGTTGTTATTATTTAGCCAGGAGTTAATCTTTACTCGAGCTAAATATGTAGGACTATGCTGCTTACCTTGAAGAAAGGATGGTCATTATGCGACATGATCTGTTGCACCTCACGGCTGGGACTGGATCCTGCTGACGCCAACTTGCTGACCGCTTCCACTATGGACTCCTCCACTGTAGGACCTACAGGTAAAACATTTTATCTGAGTCTACGCTTTAGACAAGATCAAAGGACATCAACCACTTTGTATGGTGATTGGGCTTGAACATGAACATAAATATATTGCACTATTATTGATTTTATTGAGTGGCTTACAGTAGAAAGAAAACATATATATAAGAAGTTTTGTATCAAATTGGTTAAATAATATAAATAAGTCCATGTAAAGCGGGTTCATTATTCGGAGAAATGCTAGGGTTAACGTTTGAAGCGGGTACTGAGTCCGAGAGTGAGCCGGGGTCGTCGTTTAGAAAATCATCAGAATCCATTTTGAACAGCACAAGTCGTCAAAAATAGCTAAAGTCGAAATAATATTCATAATACGATACGAAAAAGAGCGCAAACGCAAAGCGATAAGCGAATGACATTTTGACATTGACAATTTGACAATCGGGTCTGGGTCAGTGTTGCCAGTTCTCTGCACTGTCAGTCGAACACTCGATTTGAAATCGATTCCATCGTGTTGTGCTGTTTTGTTTTGCGTAATTCTTTTGGTTATGGACCACGCCGCATTCCAATAAGAATCTTCAAGAAAAGCACGTGTTAATAATACCCGCTACCACGACGAACAAAACCCAAATGAACGAAGACGAATTACCAATTACGAACGATTCTTACTATTTTTCCCCGATATAGGCTAAACGACTTTCAACGTTTGTTCTACGTGGGCATGCTATAATCATGGCGGTAAGTCTCTCCTCTTTGAACAGTGTTAGTCAGTCAAAGTCTGACACGCCCTTCCGCTCCACCCTAGAGCGGGAGAAATAAATGGATGATTTAACCATCTCAAAAAAAATGTTGTTCTACGTAAAGTATATCTTTTTATTCATGTAAGGTTAAGATGATGATGGTGATGCTGGTGATGAACCCTCCAACGGCCAGAGCAAAGCTTGGTCTTCCAGGAAAACATTTGAATTTTTCGAAGCTCTCGAATCGAAACATCAAAAATATCGATATTATTTTTTCCGTGTTTTTATTCTTTAGGCAACCCTAACTCAACGCCACTGTCACCATACAAATACAAATCAATTAAAAATCTTTTTTATTCGTTTTTAATATTATTTATATTGACACTCCCGAATAGGGACCAATGTTCAGTAAATATTATTACTAAATTATTTATGAATTCCTTTTTTCCCAATAGAGTTGTTCACGGTTAGCCCATTTTGGTTGAAGTCCTTTAATAAGCCAACGAAATTCTGCAGGCATTATAGGTAACGATAAAATAAAAGAAACAAAAATAACGATTGTCATTTTTTTGTAATGCTAGTTAATTTTTTTTTTTTTTTTGTAAACTTCACACTTAATGGGTATAATTATCTAAAAAAGGAGAATAAAGAAAAAAATACTGATTTCTAAGCTGGAGGAGCTTAGAAATCAGTGTTTTTACAAAAATTCTTTCAACACCCGTCTGCAGAGTTTTGCTAGCAAATCTAATTTGACCTTGTTTTTCGAAAACAAAAGCGAAATCATAAACCTTTCTAAAAATTATAGCCACTTATAAGCTAGCGCGTTTTGTAAGCTTCTTGAGTTTTCGCGTGCCAAAGTAACTAATAGTTTGAAAACGTGCAAAAAAATATACAGCGTGTTTCGTATTCAGTTGCAAAAAAGCAGGCGGCCCACCTGATGGTAAGTGGGCCTCGCCGCCAGAGGGACTGACCTGGCCCTGGTACCACGGGCCTCGCAGCTGTGCAGGCCAGCCTAGGGACAAACGTTACATGTCCCATGTGCCACCAAGGCCCGGCTTACATTGGTCAAGGACAGTCGCGAGTAGCGACTACAAGTACAGTGGCGAGTGGCGCAAATCTAGGCCCGTATTACAGAACGTCACTCAGTACTCAAGCATTAGTTTAGCAGTAGTTGAGTTATTTGCAATTTGCTGGCCAGTGTCAGATTGTATGTTGAATCCCCTTCATAATTCTGTTGTGAATCATATTTTGTTAAATATACAGCCTGACACTGACTGGCAAATTGCAAAAAAACATAAGAAAATTTGAATTTTACAGGCTACCCTGGCGCTTCGACCTTAAAACTAGACTAACAGTCTTACCAAAGGGGTACCGTATTACCAATACTCACTGGGCTGTGGAGACAGTCGCCCCATGTAAAACACTGGTATTCAGCTGCCGGTTAGACTGGAAGCTGGCCCCAACATAGTTGGGAAAAGGCTAGGCAGATGATGATGACTTAAAACTAGATTCGTGCTATTTGATTGGTTGTGACTAGTTTTAAGTAATGCTCGAGTCTTGGGTGTCGTTCTGTAATAAGGGACCTAAACAGTGACTGTTGACTCGCGCCATGGGAAAAAGGCATGAGTTTATTTATGTATGTGTGTTACCTCCGGTGGAGTTGCGCGGCTTGCTGGTGACGTCCGGCGTGGCCGACAGCGGAGGGTCGTCTTCCTCGCGCTTGCCTGGCGAGCTGGACATAAACACAGATACACAAGCTTAGTTTTTGTTCACTGTTTAAAGCTTTCACGGTTCATAACGCAACTTACACTGTCACTTATATCACAATAATTAATAATCACGGAAGATATCCCGTAAGTGCCAGGGTAAGTTTAGTTTTTGTTTATCAAAAACCACTTAAGAGCGTTTACGTCTATCGCGCGAGGACAAGTTTAGGTAATTCAATGCTTTTTTTACGCACACATAAGCGCGCGTGTCTGTGTGCATAGCGCTGGCGCGTTCTCTTGCGCTATAGTCAAATTAACCCACTGTGATCCGTTCGAGTGCAATTGTTGTAGTAAAATTTAATTTGAATTTGAACGTACATGGATTACTAAACTACGAGTGCATAAAATAAGTATTTAATAATATATTACATGTATAGCTATAATTATGATTAATATTAAAGTCGTTTTTTAGTTATTCAAACATGAATTTGTTGATCTAAACTATAGAAAGAAACCGAACTTCGTTCATTATTATTGATTTGTGATTGATTAATAAATATTTCTTATTCTATTCAAATAAATCACTTTATACGGATTTACTTACGTTTATTTTATATTATATTTTAACCTGACGTGACGTTCCTCTTAGTGAAACCTCGTATGAGGGAAATACAATAGGTTGGCGTTAACTTTAAAAACAATTTATGTTCTTATTTACAAAAAAAAAATAAGTAATAGTTTTAATAAATAAAATTAGTAGGTAAAAAATAGGGTAAAAATTTTTTAATCCCTAAAAATATTGTCAGTCATCAAAAATAATAATAAAAAAAAATTATCATCAAAGTACCAAGATTTTTCAATCACACTATAAACGTCCGCTATCCTTCTAAGTACGGCTAAGGTCAAATCAGGTCAGGCAGAGCGCCGAGCGACGTGTCCTCTCTCTAGAAAGCCTCGCGGCGGACTGATTTGAAATTGCTTTCTATAAGAAATTAAAGTTCAAACAATGTGAAATATTAAGGAATTAAAATGATATTTTCACCGATATATCTTACTTAATTTAATATAATAATAGCATAATATAATAGAAGAACATATGCGTTAAAATATCCACTTTAAAAATTTCAAATAATTTAGTGTTTTATTTTTGAGAGAGGACTTGTCGCTCGGCGCTCTGCCTGGCCTAAAGCTGAAAATGAAATATAATGTCCTGTGACTAAACTACTGGATATATTCAATTGAACTTTTGTATACAGACTAGGAACGTTACGAGGTGTAAGAGTTTAATTTATTGTCGGCGCCACCCTGTATACACCTAAAAGTAAATTCCTCTTAGTTATAGACTGCAATTCACCATCGTCGCTTTCGATTTTATTTTATACAAGTGTATACATATTGGTGCTTGCGATGTATGGTACACTTCTGTTCAACCCTTGGAGGATCCAACAAAGCGTGATGTAATATTACCTGAAGGCGTCAGGTGTCATGAGGTTCAGCTGCGGCGCGATGGTGGGCGACTCGGGCCGCGTGCTGATCAGGCTGCCTGGCTGCGTCTAACACAACATATTCAACTTTATTCTTAACTAGCGGATACTCGGCGTGAGCTACTGCGTTATAGTGCCTAATACATTTTTAGGGTTCCGTAGCCAAATGGCAAAAACGGAACCCGTATGTCACAGCCACTATTTTCCGAAACTATAAGAACTATACTGTTGAAACTTAGTTAGTAGATGTATTCTGTGAACCGCATTAAGATTTTCAAACAAAAATAGAAAAAAAAATTTGGGGGTTCCCCTCCCCATACGTAGAACTGAAATTCAAAATTTTTTTTTTCATCAAACCCATACGTGTCTATGGATAGGTCTTCAAAAATGATATTGAGGTTTCTAATTTTTTTTTTTCTAAACTGAATAGTTTGCGCGAGAGACACTTCCAAAGTGGTAAAATGTGTCCTCCCCCCCTGTAACTTCTAAAATAAGAGAATGATAAAACTAAAAAAAATATATGAGGTACATTACCATGCAAACTTCCACCGAAAATTGGTTTGAACGAGATCTAGTAAGTAGTTATTTTTTAATAATGAAGACGGTTACTTGCCGCTACGGAACCCTTCATGGGCGAGTCCGACTCGCACTTGGCCGATTTTTTTAGTATGAGTTAATCTTCGTATTATTGCCTTTCTAATGAAACCGGTTTGGGGCACATTGGTTGGATGGTTTCAAAATCTATATCGGACATAAGTAGAAACTATTTTTTTTGTTTTATATACATAAATAATTAGTTAATAGTGTACTTATAAATAACCTTTCGGAGATTACAGGCGTAGTATAGGGTCGTAAACACCATTAATTCATTATCACAAGAAACAACTTCTCGAAATTAACACCTTATTTATTTTAGGCCTGGAAACCAGATGTTTTCAATAATTTATTTAACACTTCAAGCACAATGTACAGAGGCGGACTTAATGCCATAGGCATTTTCTACCAGCCAAGCTTTGGGTGATGCAGAGACAAACAACGGTAGGTGTGTTATCTGAAAATAACTTTAATCAAATACTAAACTACACTACAAGGATATATAAAATACTATAAATATATATCAATATATATAAAAACGTAAAAAAAAACAAATATACTAAAATAAAAAGACAAACAATGGGGAAAACATTAGCGTTGTGACGATACTGCCAGGTTTTTCCGAATGTAAAAGGTAAATGGAACTACTGTACCGTCAAAAAGAACCGGAGGCAAGGTTGCACCATCCAACTTATTTAGACTGCGAGAACTCAAAATAATGATCGCCTGACATTTATTAGGGTTTACTGCTACACCTAATTTATCGGACCAGTTCTTTATGGCCATCAGGTCCCTATTTAAATTGTCGACCAGATCTCGTATATCGTCAATCCTGCCCAGACAATACAACTGCAAGTCATCGGCATACAGATGATACGCACACTGATGCTCAGGAGTTAGGAGATTAATAAAAATAGAGAACAGACGAGGAGAAAGAATACCGCCTTGAGGAACACCAATTTCCAAATCACACCAACATGATGAGGAATCCCCTACATGAACTAACTGCTGGCGTTCCTGAAGGTAAGAGGAGAACCATTCCAGTGCTCCGGGAGAGACCATAATATGGGATAAAATGGCTAAAAGGATGTCGTGACTAACAGTATTGAAGGCATTCGAGAAATCGACCAGCACTAGTACAGTTATCTTGGCGTCTTCTAGACCTGCCCTACTATCGCCAGTCACTTTAAGAAGAGCGGAAACAGTGCTGTGCCCAAGCATGAACCCAGATTGAAGAGGGCTAATAAGCGAGTTCCGATGAACAAAATTAGAGAATTGTTTGTGAACACAGGCCTCAAGCACTTTGGATAGAAAGGGAAGGTTCGAAATGGGTAGGAAGAGAGGGATTCGGGATCTTGGTTAATGGACAAACATAGGCTTTGCGCCAAAGGGAAGGAAATACTCTGGTGAACAGGGAAAAATTCACAATGTGGGTAATCACAGCTAGGAGATCATCCAGAAGAGTTGTGATGTGTGTGTTGTGTAGTGGTGTGTTGTGAATTAAGGGCCAATTTACACCAAAGTGGCAGCGTAGCAGCTGACAGTTTCACCGTCAAACCATTTTAAGCTTTTTTGTATTAGGAAATGCATAGTATCGCTTGAAAGGCTCGGCCATGGAACATAGACGCCTGCGGCGCGCGAGCCGTCAAATCGTTGAGTTGAATCTTATTGTATAATTCGATTTTTAGTGGCTTTGAAATTAATAAATGGGAGTCATGAGTTGACAAATAAATGTCGTCACTCAGGTGGCTATTGCCATACAAAATCTATTGGGCAATCGCGTTTTGACAGCTCATAAAAAGAATCACATAAATCGGCCCAGTAATCTCGGAGAAATCGGTGTTACATACGTTAAAAAAAAGTACACATGAACATAGAACCTCCTCCTTTTTGGAAGTCGGTTAAAAAGTGTGTCAATTGATTGTTGTGTCAACTGCCCTAATATGTTGGTTAGAAATGGAATGCTGAAGTTACCTGTGAGCGCATGAGCAAGTTCTTGAGCTGCTGGCTCTGCTGCTGCAGGATGCTGGACGCGATGCTGGCGGGCGCGCCGCACTCCAGCGGGACAGCGCTGTCCTCCAGCGCCAGCTCCGACAGGCCTGCGGGACCAGCACTTGTAGTGTCGCCTACAGCGAGAGGGCCCTCGGGCGTTAGCTAGTAGCGTGCGGCGGTACCGTGCGACAGCGCGGCGAGCGGCGCGCGCGGCGGCGTGTACAGCACGCGGCCCTCCTGCAGGCCCTTGGGCTGCACGATGTACAGGCGCACGCACACGCGCCGCCACTCCGACCTGCCCGACCCGCTCGACCCCGTCTCCTGGAACCGACACCCATACTTCAACTCATTTCTATACAGGCTGGCGATTTTGTCACCTGTGTCCTTCAAGGAGGTGAGCCTACCCATCATAATAAACAGCTTTTCCAATTCTTGAAATCAATCGCACGTTAAATTGCTTCCTGATGCGAATGAATGTGGATACTTGCGGCCGGACTTCTCGCTCCGCACAAATTATGCCTTTACGTGACAGAATGAGATACTCTAAAACGCTGAACTGAACATAAAGGTGGAGCTATAGTGTTCACTTACATCATGATGCAGCTCGTAATGAATGGGCGAGTCAGCGTCGCCGCCGGATCCGTTGCGGTATAGCGGCTCGTCACAGCTCGGCTCACACTTGGTTAGCTGTTCCTCTATATAACACAAAAGAAAATCCCACATTAAACATTAAATGCCAAGGTAGACGTTCACCCCTATAATCAGCCATGTTTCGCCAGTTATGTTTAAATCCTATGTAATAGGGGGGAGCCTATTGCCATTAACCGGCGACAAAACCGAACTTCGTGGCTGCTATTGAGAAATATAATATTTTGCCCAACCTGGGAATCGAATCCCAGACCACTAGATCCGCGAGGCTACATTAAACTCAAAAGATAAGTGTGTGGGCTTCAGACTGCTTCGCTGGTTTACTTGTTGCAAGCTCTACTGCTGGGCATGAGGCCCTGGGTTTCATTCCCGGGCAGTGTTATTGGGTTTTTCCATTCTAATATTTTATGAGAACACTTGTAATTGGCCTTCTTTCACTAATGTTCAAGTAACTGTATCTCTCCAATCATATTTTTCAACTAGCTGTAAGTTTTTTCACCCTGAATCGAGGGTTACAGGGGTTACGGGGATTCGAGCGGTGACCAGTTACATGTAATTACATGTAACTGTTAAAACGTGGTTGTACCATTAGGTATACCTCTAACTATCCCTTTTGGTACAGGTGCGATGATGTGTTATGTGTCTTGCTCACATCTAAGCTGCCATAGCGAAAACCGTTCAAAAATTCAGCCAGACAGTCATGTCTGGCTGAATTTTTACAACTTGACATAAGGATAGGATAGTAGACTTACCAGCATCAACAATGCAGAAGCTCAGCACGGGATAAGGCAGCAGGAACTCCGAGATGCTTTTACAATACGCTATACTGTCCTCAGGGTCACGGGCCATGTTCAGGACATACAGACTCCTGGATTTGAAATCCGACAGTAACAGGTAGCTGGCGCTTCTATCCAGCATGGCCTTGAGGCCCAGGGTGACTTCCGTCGCGACGCCAGGGGTGAACGTGATGGTTTGCAGACAGGTCCAGGACTTGCAAGACCAGATCTTGATGGTTGTGTTGTTTTCAGCACCAGTTACAGCGAATTTCCAGAATTGGACGCTGTAAGAAAGGGGTTTACGTTTTACGAACTAGCCGTGTGTTTCATGGGAATTCCCAACGACAAAAACGACGAATTTTCAGCGCCGATCTCGCGGATTACTAGTGGGTTTATATAATCGGTATCAGTAATATAAAAACACTGGCAGTTATAAAACTAAAAGATATGCAACAAAACGCGCTATTTGCAGTATTGAAAAGTACATTATTTTGCATAGGTATTATTTAATGTCTGTGATTTTAAATATCAGCCGGGATCAACAGCTTAAGTGTTTTCCGAGGTCTCGGTTATGGTCATACATCCGCGGACCAGCGTCGACAAGCGTTGCTTAACCTTGAACAACCCCACGGCTGTTAATGAGTAGCCGAGCCCCTCACTTTATGAATATGGTGTGTGCAGTGCACTTACTCCGTGTTGTAGTTCTTGTGGTTGTCTAAGAAGAATAGGCAGCTCAGAGGTTTTCCTCCGTGGGGCTGCCATTTGTGCAGGCAGCGGGGACTGCTGTCGGCATGCATGTACACCTGTAACATAGAGTATGGTATACCACAGAGTGTCTAGGGCTTACAGACGTACATTCATTTGACAATCTGGCTCGTTGGTCTAGTGGTATTGGGTTTTACCATCAGGAATTATTCAGTAGTAGTTACGGAGTTTATATTTGAGACCGGTTGATGACAATAAGTTCGCCCCCTATTACATGGGACTTGAACATAACTGGCGAAATGTGCGTGTATTATTAGGTATAGCTCTGCTTAATCTGGGGATTACCGGCGCGATGTTACCTGGAAGAACATGACGTATCCGTCGGCGGAGGCGGTGGCGAGCGCGGAGCCGTCGGGCGAGAAGGCGGCGTCCAGGATGGGCGCCACGTGCTCCGCCGCGCACAGCGCGCCCGCGCCGCCCGCCCCGCCCGCGCCGCCGCCCAGCGCCAGCGTGTTCCACATGCGCGCTGTACGGGACACATGTTTATTTAAAGGCTTTGCATTATTTATTCAATTCCGCCATTTTTGTTTTTCTTTTTAGATGTGTAATATAAGTAGGTATGTACGTTTTGAGCATGAAGGTTTATGTATAAGAGTAGAAGAAGACCAAAAAAGCGATGGATGGACCGTGCGAAGAATGCTATGGCTAGAAAAAACTTGTTGAGATGACTAGTAATGAAGAAGTATGGAAAAAGACATGCTACACCAATAACGGCAGGAGAATGATGATGTATGTAAGCCATGTCTTTGCGACCAATAAGTTTTTTTTTCTTTCTCACCGATATTATCGTGCGTGGTGAGCAGCAGTCGCGCCACGTCGTCGTCGCTGCCCTCGTCGTCGTCGTCGGGGATGTAGGGGCACCACACGACGCGGTGCGACGAGCCCACCACGCCCGTGTCTTCGCGCACTTCCGCCAATAGCGTGCACCTGAAACACGCAGTCTTTTTAACACTCAAACCCTAAGCATATATTACAAACAAGCTTTTAGACTCGTTCTTGACTGATTGGCCGGAGATCCGAGTAACGATTTCCTAAATTTGAAAGCTCCTGACAAAAAGCCGGGCATTTGTAGAAAAGTCCGGACATTTTACTGTTTTCGGTATTCATTAGGTTTCTTAATTATTTTTTTTCCAAAAAATCTTTTGCTGCAAAGTCCGGTCAAATGCCCGACGAGGAAGTCGAACCTTCAGCGGTCAATAAGTATACCTCAGTCCACTGTCGGTGACTTCGATCTCATGCACATAGAAGTTGCCCTGCTCGTCAATGCACGCTAGCACCACCTGGCTCTGAATGTGAGCAAACGCCAAGTCTTGGACCTAAAGAACAAACAATAAAATATTAGTTTTAGCTTCTTTTTCTTCTTAGCATGTTGATGGTAATCTATATTGTGTCGGTCCAGAACTGAGCCAGGAGTTTGGCGCTCACAGTAGAGTCCATCTGTTCCTGTAATGAACAAACAACAGCCCACCGGGCCCACATCACTAACAATGCCCCCCACAGCTGTCGGGCTCTTTGTGCAATACCTCAACTTTGGAGCCATATTTCCGTTTCCGCCTCGGGTACATATTTAAGCCTATAAGCTACTACTTGAGATAAATTAAAATTCTGTTGGTCATATGTCCAGATTTGACCCCATCCTTGAATATCTGCAAATTGAAAAACTTAAGAGGATTTGAATTTAGCGGGCTACCCTGAAGCTTCCCCTAAAATGGTTGTCCTTGTTACCTCTCCCTTCATGCCCTTGATGAGTGCGCGCCTGTCGGTGCCGGGCTCCGGGTTGTACACCACGCGCACCATGCCACTCCAAGTGCCAGGGTTCACCGCGTTTGGAGCTGCAGGCAAATCAAAACAAAAATATTATGAACTAGAAACTAGTAGCCCACGGCTACGATCGCATGGAAGTCTGAATTAATCCCAAGGGAACGTAGTACCGGGATAGAAAGAAAGTGTGTATCCTATCCAAATCCATTCAGTAGTGTTTACGTGAAAGTGTAACAAACATTCATCCATCCTCTCAAACTTTTGCATTTAATTGTATTTGGTGAGAAAGTCTTTCTTCTTATTTAGAAGATGTAAGAAAGTAACATGACATAATATTAGACCACGTTGATGGTGATCAAATTGTAACCCCTAATATATAATCTGTTCCAAAAATATTTAATGAACTTGTGAAAAAAACTCCTATTCAGGATAAATTCTTACGCATAGAATATGCATACTATCTGATACGAGCTTATTATACGCATATAAAATACACTAGTCTGAAACCACTCTTAGGGTTGGCGACTAAACTTTTTTATGTTGCATTACACACATAGAAATCATTACCACCTGTATCAATTTACCCACAAGTAAGCTGTCACCTGAAGCAGGCTTACTATTGATAGCCATCCAGCAAACTGTGACAATCACATGCTTTCTAGCTGTGTTAAGCTACTTTTAATCTATGCCGTTATTGCAAAAATGGTGCATGCAATAAACAACATTTATCAATCTCTTACACAAGTAGTTCAAATTACAATTATGTATTATCACATCCTGCTTAATTGAGCAGTTAAAGCAGTTTCGGGTTTTGCTGACGATACGCAAGCAATCATGGGTACATAAAATTATCAAAAATCTTATCTTTAAGATAACAATTATTACAATTTTAAAATAACACTTGTTTCCTAATTTGTCCAAATTTTGTTGTGAACAAAATAAATTATAATGAAATTACAGTCGGAGATAGTTACTTTCGGAAATTGCTAAGTGCATAACCATTAGTGTAGTTAATATAATTTGAATAGTAGTACTTAAACACTGTCAGTCATCATTTGCCAAGCCTTCTATGTAGGGGCTGCTTTCCGGTCTCACCGGATGCAGCTGAGCACCCGTATTTTACAAGGAGAGATTTCTTAGTACTATTATGAATAATGGGATACTTTTTATTCCAGCAGTACGATCCCCTTGTCCAGTTACCAAACTAGATGCAGGCGAAGCCGCAGGGCATTAGCTAGTAAAATAATATTCTATTCCAGTCAGTGTCATACCTTTGATAGAATATGCCAGGTACTTTCCACTGGTGTGTATAGCTAACAGCTGTCCAGCGTAAAACTTGGGCTCCCAGTTGTAGTCCACAAGGTTTTTAAGCTTAACCTTGGAACTGCCGTGGTCATGGTTGCCGGCATTGGTGTTCACCATGACATTCATGGAGTACACCTCCGCACTGCACACTCCGTCTCCATCGGAAAATGATCTGGAATAGAGCAATACTATGAATTATGGGGGATATTGGTATGGGAACAGTTACTAGAAAATTAATTATTGTAGTGCAAGATTTGGTGAAAAAAAACCTTACAAATTACTATTTTGTTTTATACTTAATATCATGCTCATATTCTGACAAGGGTTATGCAGAGGTTCAGTGATGTTTTAAGTACTATGTATCAGGGAAGAGCAAATTGCCATCAACTGGATACAAATCAAGAGTCTAAGGTGGTGAAAAACCGCTTATTGGAGAAACTTAATAACACAGCCAAACCTGGGAGATGCACCCAGGACTTCACCCTTGGCAGCCACACTTGCAAACACAAGACGAACAAGTCAGTCTGTGTTGCCTTATACAGATTAAAGGTAATCCAATTGTCATTTAATTGCATTATTACTGGGTAAATCAATTTATTCTAGTAAACTACTGAAGTAAGTTCCCAAATTAGGCACCCACGTCTGGCATAATATAATTTATTAATGGCACTTGAAGTTTTCTTAAGTTAAAACAAACAATCGCATTAGAAAATAGGACATAGTTACTAGTAGGGTAAAAATGAAAAAGATATGGAATTTGGATACTATAAATAATCCTTTGGAACACTGGCTACTACAGGGACTTCTAAGCGAATGGAAACTTTTGTCCTCTATGCAACAAAGATGTGTCATAGGATATTGTACAAACTTTCACCACGATGTATCGGAAAAGCCCAATAAGGGTTGATTGTCTGCGTGATATTCGGGCATGTTAAGCGGATGTTTAGGCAACAGGTTACACCTGCTTAAGCAGAAAGAATGCAAAAATATTCTGCGGCATCTCTTTATACAGCCTTTACTACACTGGATACACATAAAACCTAGTATATAATTGGCTAAGCAATAAAATCAAAAGCGAAATTCAGTTTCAGATTAGTGTCACTTACATCGTTTGAGTGGCATCCGACAGCTTTGGAAGCATTGTTGTTGGTGCCATAATTGAGCTAATCTTCCACTTTCCACATGAATTTTAGAAACTTTAAAGCAAATTCAATATAGAATCGTAATTGCAAAAAATCATGCAAATATTACAACAGCAAACCGCTGATGCCGACCGACATGAGAATGCGTTTTGTTTTCATACTTGGCACACCAATGTCTACAAATTAATTAAAAATATATTTATTCAATTTGCCTAAAACTTAAATTTTAAAAGAATTGTATTTGAAAATAAATACTTGCTGGAATACTTTAGTATAAGAAGTTATCATTCACCAAATAAATAAATCTAAATGACGCTACGAGCAACGAAACGTACAATGGGGGGACCAGAAGTCTGTTTTTAATTACGATTGAAAAGAAATAAGAAAATTATGTCCGGTCTACCCCATGAAAATTATTTTCTAATGAAATAATTTCGTGTCTATTTTAATTAAAAAATACTTTATTTCAGGAATTTAAAATAATGTTGTCATAAGCAACTTTTATTAGACGCGATATGAAATACCACAGATGGGCAACTAGAACAAGCCATTTTTTAGTTGACTTGACAGGTGACAGGGCAGTGAATTGATTTTTTCGAAAATGGTAAGAATTAATCGTAAATATTAAATAATTCCCACTGATATCGTTAAAGAAACCTTATAATCATGTTAATAATTCTTTCAGTCGTTAACAGACAAGCTTACCATGCTTATGGCCCGGCCGGGCGGCGACAATGCCCAGAAAGATGACGTGCCTTGGTGGATGCGCTACGCTGGTCGGGGACTTGGAACAGTTGGCGGCTTCAGTTCGTATTATTTTGCTATAAATGATATATGATACACATGCCACTTTGACGTGACTAATAGAAATAAGGTGTAAGCTAACAATTAAGTGGAGTTGACCAATAGATCAACAATATTATCTTATCTTTAGAACCCAAATCTACAGTACCACCCTTGATTTTAGACAATGAGCTGAATGAGCCTGAAACAACGAAATGTTATGAGTCGTAACATATTGCGTCTTAATTACTCTGACAAAGGGATAATTTTTTGTGCATATTATGATTACACAGTTGACTCTAAGCCTAGAAGATTGATCTATAAAATTTTTGAAAAACTTGTTTGTAGTGAAAACCACCTAAGTTTTCCACAACTGTTATGTTTCTTCAAGAATTTTTTCCAAGCAGAAAGAAAAAAGCAATCTACATTACCATATTGCATCACTGTTGTTGAACTTAATATTTATTATTGATTACAGCTAGAAAACAAACAAGACCTACTTGGGCCACAAGTCGGTCACCTACCTTGATAATTATTTATTATTGACTAGCGACCCGCCACAGCTTTGCATGGCTGCATGCAATTTGCTAATAAAAAAAATTAAAGTGCACTTAACAAAAACTAAACATAAAATATCAACATTTTCTTTCACATAAATCTAAATCCACCACCAAATAAACCACACAAATAAAAAAAATCTGCCATATCAGTCAAGCCATTCTCAAGTGATGATCCTTCATACATGCAGCAATTGATCTTTATTAATCTAGTTATTTGATGCAGCAAATGTGCCATCTCACAGAATCGTAACATTCTAACCTTTTCATCTTCCATTCATTTATTAAAACCTACTTTTTAGTAACAGCTATCCTTCTACGGGAGAAAAAAATGTAGAGCTCCCATACAAAATATCGGTTGACGCAGTTAATATGCAGAATCCATTTTGTTTTTCTTCTTCTCATATTCCTTTGGGAACATTGCCCAGCTTGATGATCTGAATCACCACCTAAGAGGTATTATGCTTAATCTGTTACGCCCTTATTAAGGCAAATTGACCATTATGTACAGAAATGAAGACCTACATAGACTTATGCATAATATAATGCAAATTACTACCTGTAAGTGGAGCGTAAATGCATACTGTAATATAAAAATATCTATTGGTAACTGGTTTTAGTAATTGTCGTAAAAAGTACTTGAAATCAGGTATAGTAAAGTAGGGAGCAGAACTAAGGTTGGATGTGTAGCCATAATGACTTATAGCAATATTTCTGTACTATCATCAATATCGGCTAGGTAAGGTAATTTGTTTTTTTCTAAAATGTTGACCATGGAGAATCAAATCTTTCCAAAGGTCCCAAGTAGAAAAAAAAAATCTACTTAAAAATCTATCTTCCTCCTCCCTTTGCAATTAGCATCCAAAATAGGTAGAACTGCATCAACATTTAGTAAGAATCAATACTTTGATATGTATTTTGTTAAATCATTATTTAAATGATTCACATTTATCCACGACAAGAGGTATTTGATAATATTCATGAACCCTGAATCAAACAGGTTTTAGAAATAAAAATGTATACATTAATATAAATTTGTGACAAAAATGGTTGAACGAGTTCTTTTAACAGTGTTCTGATAACATCAAATGTTAAACATAATCAGATTATCAATATCATACTAAATGTCTTTTCTTGTAATGAAATAAAGTTAATGTAGGTTCTAAAAGCATTGACAATAGTAATTAATTAAAAAAAAACTTAGCTCATGTTAGTTCTGTGAACTGCAATTAAATTAGGTTTAAAATAATTGCATGCAAAAATCAAATCCAAAAGAAAAACCTTAAAATAATCGGGGTTTTACTATCAAAACAATTTCAAAGGCGACAGAAAAAAATAAACATAATGATAAGTACTTAATACACAAAATTGCTTATCAGTGTCATATCAGTGTTTGTGATACCCTAACGAAAGTACCACTCATAGACATTTTTGTTTATTAACATAACATCACTCCTGTCATTCCCGTAGGGTTAGGCAGAGGTGTACCTAATAGTACACTCACATTTCGCCAGTTATGTTTTAGTCCCATGTAATTAGGGGCGAGCCTATTGCCATCAACCGGACACGAATCCAGACTCCGTGACTGCTACTGAGAAATTCTTGATGGAAGAACCCAATAGCACTTTGCCCGACCCGGGAATCGAACCAAGGCCCTCATGGTTATCTTAATTAAACATAAGACCACCCAAAATCAGTAATAGGTATAGTCGACTATCCCCGTAATTCCTTTACCGATCTAAGGTTGAATATCACTTGCACATCATAAAACGACAAAGTCTATTTGTCTATGAGACAGTTGGATATTTTCAACCTTAGTGAACTTTCAATTAACTGGGAATTGTTACCTAAAATAAGTTTTTCCAGCCTGTCACTTCCACTATCAAAATAAACATTATAATCACTGTAAGGACTTATTTACTTCAATTTGTATAAAGTACAAGATAACAGCTGATAATATGAAATTAAGTTTTTATGTCCATTCATATTATAATGTGGATCATTTATTTATCTTTCTATGATCTTTTGGCTAGTACTAATAGCCGCACGGGTCAATCCTCTAGGTTAAGCAACGTTTGCCAAGGTCGGTCCATGGATGCGTGACCCCTCCGTGACTCGGAAAGCAGCTGCTCCTAGCGGCCCGAAAAGAGAGCTAGTCTTGTGGTACCCAGTAACTGGGTTATGGAGGTCAGATAGGTAGACGCTCCATGAAAAATAGTGGCATTCAGCTGCGTCAGTTTACACTGGATGCCGTCTCCAAAATAGTTGTGTAAAGGCTGATGATCGGAAGATGGTCCTGGCATTGGTTTTTGCAGCCAGTAATGGCCTTAGCTGGTTTATTTTTTTTCACAATTACAATAAAAGAGGGCAACCAGGCCGTAACATTTTTTTTAACTCCCAGAAATAAAGTAATGAATAGAAATCATTGATTGCTTTTACGTATAGTGGATCATTTCGACCGTTTCACGAATTGCAACTGGTAACAAGGAACAGTTTGCCTTCGCTTCGTTTTCGCAATTTTTCACTAGCTCCTGCCCGCGAGTTCCGTGGTACTGTCTCGTCGGTTTAGTGAACTCTAGAAGTTGCAAGCACGAGGTGAGGTGAGCATGAGGGTTCGATTTCCCAGTTGGACAAGGTCTTATTGGTATTTTCCATCAGAAATTTCCTAGTATCAGCCCGGATGAATTTGTGCTCAGTTGATGGCAATGGGACTTTTATGGTAATGGGAAATATGATGTAGTTAGTACGTCTGCATAACCCTTCGGGAATAACAGGCGTGATGATATGTTATGTAGAGCAGTAGAAATGATACGACCTTGGTACTGTTCTATTATGCGGCGGATTGAGCATATGCGATCAACTGGTCTCAGTTGCCCAATTGTCGCGTGTGTAGGATGGTCGTTAACCAAAAATGTAACGGGTTATTTTTAGGAGTTGTTTTATTTAGCTGTGGTTCTATGATAGACTATGCTACGAGTTTGATAGTGTAGACAGACAGCTGTAATTTTAATCAAGTTAAATTTTGAGACTAAACCAAACTGCATACCGTTACTTATTTTATCAAAAATTATCTCTTTCCATTAGTTTGCCGTATGCCATTACTACCCATGATTTGAATACAGTATCGAATGATGTAATAATACATGTTGGATTCCTGACTAGGAATATTGATTTTTCAAAAACTCCGAGACTCCTTTGAGTTTTATTTTGCTATTCATCATAGTTTCGGATTTGGCCATCCACGCCCGCTTGAATAATTCACCCTGTATAATATGTAGATGTAGTATGATGAAAGGTCTGAAATAAAATCCTTATATACAATATTATATTTAGTATATGCGAAACCAGAATATAGTTTGTTCAGAATAAGTAACTGAATCGATTAGGTTTCGCATATACTAAAATTGATGTTGTATATGGCTCGACCACTTCCGCATGGTGTCCACTTGGCAATATAAACACTATGATTGGTGCCACGGTGGGTGTCATCAAAACCTACTGAAGATGATGTCGAAGGATGGCAGGCTACTAAAGCATTACATAAGAGGGTGGCATAGTGCCATTCTGGCTGGCTCTTAATACCGACAAACTACGCTCGCCTAAATTATGTCTACGGCTTTGACGACAATTTTCCTTCGACCGTGATCTTAACAGTCTAGTCAAAGCCTATGTTTAGCAGTGTTTGTAATGAGCTGGTGGTATTCCCAAGATACGTTAGTGAAAATTTAAACGAAGTCTGTTCAGCAGTTTTTGAGATTACGGCTTTCAAACAGACAAACGTGGCTGGCTGACTTAACTTTATACTAACTAAATACTTAATGCAATTAAGACTTAACTTTATACTAACTAAATACTAACGCTATTCACAATACATAATCGGCTCATAATGTTCCCAATGGGACTCAAGGCTAGCGAGAAGGAGTAGGTTCCGATTCTGAACACGACCGTAACCATAAATTGCAGCGACGCGCGACGCCTATGTAACTCTATGAAAACGCAACACGTTTTTACGGTTCTACGACATCATCATCATCATCTCTCTAGCATTTTCCCAACTATGTTGGGTTCGGCGTCCGGTCTTGTCGGATGCAGCTGAATACCAGTATTTTACATAGAGCTACTGCTTATCTGACCTCGACAACCCTGCGTAATACTGACCTTACTTCACTTCGTATCTTCACAAAAACTTCCTCCTATTCCAGTTGCCATCGTCCTGGGCCTGATCAACTGCATCAGTATCGTGGTGCTGAACGTGGCCTGCCTCATCGCCGGCATCTGGCAGATGCTGGCCGGCTTCATCGTGATAGTCTGCGAAGCGCCGTGCTGCTGCTTCTTTATCGACTATGTGCAGACTCTCAGCGATAAGGTGGAGACCAGACCCTACTGGAATAAGGCCGCTTTATATATTGGGTAAGTTGATAACGTCCTGTTTTACTTATACGAGATTACGGGCTAGATTACTAGGTAACGGTGTTAACTGTCCCGTTGGTCTAGTGCTAGCTAGAGCAACTGCTGAGCTCGAAGTCCTGGGTTCGATTCCCGGGTAGGGCAAAGTGTTATTGGTTTTTCCGTCAGGAATTTTTCAGTAGCAGCCACGGAGTCTGCATTTGTGCCCCGTTGATGGCAATAAGCGTGCTTTGATGGGACTTAAATATAAACGGCGAAATGTGAGTGTACTATCAGGTACACGCTTGCCTAGTCCTTTGAGGATTTCAGGCTTCATGCTGTCTTACGTCTGCGTTAGCTACGCGGTGCTGGAGATGTGTGGACCCCAGTCACCGGACAAATGGCAGAACCGTCTCAGTTCAGTGTCAAATCATGACGTAGGTACTACTCCATAAATCTCATGGAGGTACTGGCAACATGATTAGTTAATTTTCTCTTAATCTGTCATGGCAGGTTCTGTGGTAATTACGCTCGTACATAACCATATAGATAGGTGGCCCTATCTCCTTAATCAAAATCTTTTTTCTTCGGTCCCATTTACATATCTCTTTATAGGAATGCTAATTGATCATCATCATCTGCCTAGCCTTTGGTTCGGTTTCCAGTCTTACCGTATTCAGCTGAATAACAGTATTTTACTTGGAATATTATTTAATAAAAATCAAAATTAAGGAGTTATTAAATGAATTCATGCGGTCAGTCGGAGAGGAAAATATGTTACTTTTCCTTTGTGATTAACCGATTATATTTACGGCAGCTTATTGTTTAAAAATTAATCATTGCTTCGGTAGCTAATATACGAATAATACTCGAAAAATTTTCGTAACCTAAGGAAATTTTTATTAAAAATCAATGCGACAGTTTTTGTAGTTCAAATACACAAAAACTATTAAGGGTTAAAGTATGAAATTGCCGATTTATAAATAGGCAATTTCGGCAATTTTCTACAAAATTAAAACTCGTTTTTTTGCAATTACGGAGGATAAGAATCATATACTTTCTAACTGCAGCTCCTGTAGAGTTACAACGCTGTCCCGTGCAGTGTGAGGTGTTGCGTTATCATGGAGCAATAATGGTGAAGATCGATTCACAAGTCGGGGCTGTTTCACTGTCAGTTTCGCCATCAGTGTTCGAAGTTCGGCACAGTAAACAACAGCGCAAGTTTCAACACCCGTTTCTTTCTGAAGATCAGTCGAATCATAAGGCACCCATTTTTCATATTTTTTATCTTATTGATTTGATGCAAATGAGTCAATATTGTAGGTAAGGTAACGTTAAACCATGCTGGTAATTCCGGGATAGTTTGACTCGGGTCGACTTCTACCATCTCCTTCAATTCAGCGTTATTCACCTGTGTAGGCGGTCTTCCTCGTGGTTTGTTCTTCAAGTCGAAGTTTCCATTACGAAAGCGTTTAAACCAAGTTGCGTTCATTAGCAGTCTCCTCTTCAAACGTAGCATTGATATTGCGAGCCGGAACTCGTATTCAAAAATTATTCAGATTTTCGAAGTATCAATCTTTTCCGTCTGAGCTGAATAAAAAAAACAATTGGAATTAGAAAATCGAATGTTGCACATTTTTTAAAAGAAAAATCTCTAAGTGTACTTATAATGTAAAAAACGTTTCACTCGAATATCTGACACCATGATGGTTTAATGCCAATTCAAAGTATCTATTACTATAAAACGGCAATTTCATACTTTAACCCCATATTATTAATAAAATATTGTGACAAACGGGAATGTCCAAACTGAAAACATTGGTGCTCGGAAAGTGAATCATCTGATAATAATAACATGATATGTATAAGGTTATCTGCTATACCGTAGACGAGACAGCGAGTAGCTTTCGACTTTTTTCTTACTCACGAATAAAAAAATAATTATAGGTCCCGTGTTAGTAAAAGAAATATTTTTATACAGCGCACAGACGGGTATTTGAGTGATTTGGCCGGTCAAAATTCAATTTCCTAAAATTCAAAGCAGGTAGATAAAAGAAGGGTACTCAGGTAGCTAATAGTTCTAAGAAACGTAAACAATACTTCATTGTTTCTTTTCCGGAACTACCATGCGGGACGGTCAGTCCAAACTTGATCGTTCATTTGAGTGCATGTATTAATGTTTGGTGTTCGCTGCGCAAACGAAAGTTTTGATTACATTTCTATATTTGTTACCAAATTAAATAAAGTGAAAGCTATGGATTGTGATAAAGCAGGTAAATGTGTATACTTTTTATATTTTTCTCGTAATAATAGCTCAGAAATCTATTTAATACAATTTTTCTAGCAAGTGCTGTTTTAAAGGCATTATTTTTTATATTTATTTTATATTTTAGCAATTTTGTTATATTTCCCGGCATTTCCCGATATTGATTTTAGTCATTTCGAATACCCTGTGTTTTAGTCTTGACAATACGTGTAAAATGTTATCCGGTTTTATCCGATATTTGAAAATATAGCTTAATGTAGCCTGACTGGAAAATAAACACCAAAAATATCGATTTCTTATTTGTCACTTTTTTGTTCTAGGGTCGTCAAACGTCCGAGTTATGACTCGAAAACACTTGTTTAGTATTATGATGGCAGAAAATTTAAATAATATTAATGAAAAGTTACAGTTTTTGGAAAGATACGTTCTAAAATTTGGCCCATTTTCTGACGAGGATATGAAAAAAATTAAGCAAGATTTATCACGTTTCAAGTCGGAAATTAAAAGGCGATGGGCTGATTCTCACTATAAAGAAGATTTTTTTCTGAAAAACAATGACACATGGCTAGAAGGCACATTTGTTATACCAAAAGTTGCCATCCGAACAGGACGACCACATAAATGTTTTTCAGAGTTAAGTGAAAGAAGTAAACGAAGAAAAACTGAAGATTTACGCAAACACACTGAGTTACAAGTGCTCACATATGCTACACAATCAAAACTAGGTGAAACTGGAAAGAGAGATGCTTCATCAGTGCTAAAAGAAATACTGACATCGCCAAAACGAGCTACAAAATACAAAAAGGCATTTAGCGAAACAACACAACAGGCTACGCCTTCTCAGTTGACTCCAATACAAGCTTTGTCTATGTTTGTTGAAGCTGACTTGTCTAGAAGACAATATGAAATAATACGCAATACAAATAAAAAGTTATATCCTTGTTATAGTGTCATACAGAAATCAAAACAGGAGTGCTACCCAAATAAAGAATCATATCGGGTAACCGAAACATGTGTCGAAATAAAATTACAGAGTTTAATGGACCATACTGCTACACGATTATTGACTCACATGGAAGAGGTGTTACCGCTCGATGATGAAGAAAGAAGGTCATTACTTTTAATGTGCAAGTGGGGTTGCGATGGAGCACAACAAGCTCAATTTAAACAAAAATTTGAGTGTGATTCTGATTCCGACGCGAATTTATTTCAAAGTTCTTTTGTGCCTCTGCGACTTATTTGCTCCACTAATGATAAGTTGTTGTGGCAGAATCCAACTCCTTCCTCACCACGTTATTGTCGGCCCATTAGAATTCGTTTTATCAAAGAAACCAAAGATGTAACAAATGAAGAAATAAATTATGTCAAAAATGCCGCAAATGATTTGCAGAAGACCGAAGTAAAATTAGGAGAAAAAACATATTTGGTGAAGCACTCTATGATGCTTATCATGGTAGATGGAAAGGTGTGTAATGCTGCCACTAACACAACGTCTACAATGAGATGTTATATCTGTGGTTTGACTTCCAAGGATTTTAATTGCCTAACAAAAAAAGGAGCTGTTAAACCGGAAGCGCTTGACTTTGGACTGTCTATTTTACACGCACGAATTCGTTTTTTCGAATCAATTCTGCATCTTGCTTATAAGCTACCTGTAAAAAAATGGCAACTAAGAACTGAGAATGACAAAACAACAGCTAAACAGAAAAAGCTTGATATACAAGAAGAATTCAGGGTCAAGATGGGTCTGATTGTAGACGTTCCAAAACCAAATTTTGGAAACACGAACGATGGCAACACCAGCAGAAGATTTTTTGCAGATCATGAACTGTCTGCTGAAATCACGGGAATTGATGTAAATTTTCTATACCGCCTTAAAGTAATTTTAGAAGCATTGTCGAGTGGACACACGATCGACACAGAAAAATTTTCTATTTATGCCAAGGAAACAGCAGAGCAGTATGTTGCGCTTTACCCATGGCATCCCATGACGCCAACATTGCACAAAATTCTGATGCATGGATCTGAAATTATAGATAAAGCATTGCTTCCGATTGGTCAATTATCAGAAGAAGCTGCAGAAGCACGTAATAAACATATACGTTTGTATCGCCATAATTTCGCAAGAAAATTTTCTCGAGAAGCCTGTAACATGGATGTTATTAATAGGCTACTCCTTAGTTCTGATCCGCTATTAACAGGAATGCGACCCATTCCAAAAAAGAAAACCAAACCTTTTATGAAGGAAACGATAGGTTTGTTACTTTCGGCTGAGCCTGACATCGTACATAATGATGATGAGTCATCATCAGATACGATGTCAGGCTATGGTTCTTCAGATGAAGAACCGTGGTCTTCTTCTAGTTAAATAGTTTATGGTGATTTCTCTAAGACATTGTAATTATATGTATTCATTAATTAATAAAATAAGTATTTTAACAGTAAAAATGTTTTTTTTTTCATGTAAATGCAACAAAATCAACTGAAATGATAAAAATCCACCTATGAGCACTATTATCATTGATTAAAGTTAAGAAAAAGTTTTGGCCGGCCAAATCGCTCAAATACCCCTGTGTGCAGCGTGTAAATTCGACGGCACGGTTGGCGCAGTGGCTGAGCGATTGACTGCTGCGCTGCGTGTCGCGGGTTCGATCCCCGCACGGAACAAATATTTGTATAGCCTACAGATAGTTGTTCCGGGTCTGGTTGTTTGTGTATGTGAGTTTAAATGTTTGTAAACGCACCCACGATACAGTAGAAATTCCTAGTGTGGGGCAACGTTTTTTTTTTTTTAAAAAATAAAATAAAATAAACGGACCCTTCACGAAGCCGTCAACCGAGCAATCTGTACACCAAACGAAAATAACATTGCGCAAAAATTATTGATGGTAAACGACTTTTTTTTGGTGTGAACACACAACGGTTCAACGGTCACGGTTTGCGTTAGCGCTCAATATGACGCACTCAAAACATTAAGCTGGTGGACGCATTAAACTGGTCATCAAGGACTTGAATGGATTGACCGGGGATCTGACACGGGTCATGGGAGTATTTAAATAAATTAAAACATTTAAAGATTGTATGTAAAAAAAGTGTGAAAAAGTTGTAACTTTGACCTTCAATATCTCCGTAACTAGAAGGTTCCTAGGTATGGTCGTTATATACCAATAGTTGATCCCGGACTGTTCATGCCGCCGCGCCGCCCCAGCGAGAACTCTGCCAAACATACAACTCATTTTCAGTTGCAAGGTCTAATCGCTTCCCGCTAATCGCCGACGGTGGGACCGATGCCCTAACAAGACATCGCCTTTCAAGTAACCCTTATCACAACCTGTTAATGAACTCACTTATAATGACATTAGTTATCTTAGTTGGACTTTTTTACATTTTATTGTTTAATTAATTTATTTATGAAGGTCAAATCCTAATATGCTAGCGAAACTCCGCATAGGAGATGGGTATCGATATCTTGTGAGTCAGTTTGCATCAAGCGGATTTATAATTAAAGCCAATACTCATACAGTCCTTTTTTCAGTGATATGAAAAAAGTGCGCGAGGATTTTTCCGCTTGGAGGAAACTGACCCTAACACGATATTACCGCAGCCGGATAATCATTTTTTTCAACACAATCTGTTTGGGACGATTGGATACTTGAGTGTTATTGGGTTAATCTCAGAGTCGATTAATTTATTTTTGCATCACTGTCAAAATCAAAGCGATCTTTCGTGTCGTCGTAATAAGGTTGCTTTCAGGCTGTCAGTGTTAAAATAACCGTGAAAAAACTGTAAATCGACACCGCTTATGACGTAGTATATCAGTTCCCCAAGTACAGTCACGAGCTATGACATTTCGCCTGATTTCACCCTGTCATAATAATGTAGTTATACACCCTACATACCAGTTTTCTTATTTCGGGTCACCTACCTCAATAATTTAGTTTAACCTCAATCGACGATTTCCTTAAATGGCGTCACGTCCTTCTAATGGTACCTAATCTTCTGATTCAATAAATGCTTTTCTAAAACTACATATAGTTTTGGAAAAACATTTATTTTTACATATCAGACATTATTTTACGCCCGGAGAGTTTGGCAGGGATCGTCACTTACTGAGCGCCTGTGGGAGGAAATCGCCGACGAGGTAGACCGCGGCGAAGGTGGTGTGACAATCTGATCCTGTTTGCGGGGCGAACATGGCCAGATATCGCACAAGATAGAGAGGTTTGGAAGGAGTAAGGGGAGGCCTTTCCCCAGCAGTGGGACACTCAATAGGCTAAGTAATAATAAGACATTATTAGGCTGTATTTCAACGCATTATTCGATACCAAAAATTTATGTTAAAATATTATATGATATATATTTATAAAGTTAATATAATATAATGTTCCTGTTCCTATAATGTTCCTGTTGGGACGTAGGCCTCCGCTCCAGAGACTGTGAGAAGGCATTTTTTCACTTTCGATGGGCAACGTCGATTATTGTAAATATTATAAAAAAAGTATTACGTATTATCTTCGTCAATATTTTAAATTAAATGTGAAGGATGATATGGCTAGAAAGGTGGTAACTGCTGAGATAACGAGTAATAGAGAAGTATGGATGAAGAAGACATGCTGCGCCGACCACAAATAAATTGGGACAAGTGCAGGAGAATGATGATGATGAATGAACGGATTTGGCTAAAATTTCGTATACAGATAGTCCATGATCAGCGTTAGGACTTTCTATCAGACTAGTGCATTCCCGTGGCATAATTTCCGGCGTCTAGTCGAAAAGAAGCCGCGGGATGTTAGTGATGACATGGAACTACGGTATCTAATCTGTCCCGTCACAATAATGAAGCAATAAAATTTCATAGCATGCGTCGCAAATTGTAAGCGACGTCACGGCCGCGATTGAATGCTTTGCAACGCATTGTGTAGGCGCTGTTAAATAATAGCGTTATCCTTTTGTCTGAAAAACATGTGACTCAACGTTTCGTTCTTGTTATCGTTCAGCGAATATATTGAACCGAGTTTATTTTAATACAAAAACAATGTTCCGTACGTTGTGTTTGGTAATCGAATGTAATCAAACAATAAACACTGGTGTATCTTTCTGTATGTCACAGCCACTTTGCTCCGAATCTACTCAACCGATTAAGTTGAAATTTGGTACACATGTGGATTTCTGAGACCCAGGCACGGATGTTTAAAGTAAATCAATGAATTTTGAATATGAGGGTCACTTTTAGGGGGCAAATTTGAAGAATAAAATATATTGCAATTTGTATTGTGTGACATATTAAATGAAATGACTTGTTGTGAGGGTCTCAGCTTAATCTTTTCTTTTTCTTTCGACATCTGTCCTGAAGTCTGAACACGAAATAAATCAAAAGTGAACGTGAAATAAAACAAAAATGAACAATGACCTAGAGTCAATCGAATGATATTAATTTTACCAAGGGATGTTTGCCGTAGCTGTGTTGTATTTCATGTGAAGTACTGGTTTCAGCTTCAGCCGTTTAGACTGGAAACCGACCCTAAATTAGTTGGGAAAAAGACTAGGCACATGATGCACGAATACTTACTGTTACTGTTTGACGGGAACAGGGTGATACCTTTGATCGACAGTGGGACAGTTATAGTTGTTGATGTTATTATTATGCCAATAAGCGGTAGCAAATGCACAATAACAGACACAATGTGATCTGTCAAGTTTGTCTTTGGGGTGGTAACCGGACCCGCGATGCCTTTGACATTGAATTTGCCCATAGACATCGGTGACCACTTAGCTCACTAACATAAACCAAATTTTTAATCTGTTTTTATTCTGTCCATCTCCAGGCTATCAGTTCCGCCATTCTTCATGTGCTTCCTCAGCATGAGCACGTGGTTCGGCAGCGGGCTGATCTTCGCCACCGGCATCGTCTACGGGATGATGGCTCTCGGCAAAAAGTCAGTATCATTCTATTTTCACACATACATGCACACACACACTCATTATAGACTCTACACAAAGCCGTTGGTGGCTTGTCAATTGAACACGTATGAAAGTCGTCGGCATGTCGGCGGTTTTGCTGTTTACAGTCCATAACACACACACACTTAGGAACTTCTAAAAGTGATTTTCTCATACTGTATTGATTGTAATTGTATGTTGCGTAGGTTGGAACACATACGTTTATGAAATAGGTTTCCAAGTTGCAATAGTTATTTCACGAGAAATTCGCTTTTGAATTTTGGTGAGTAGAAAAATATTGGTGCTCTTGAAACATACATAAATAAACTCACGATTTTACTTCCATGAGAATGAGGTGTGAGTTCTACCATCCTACTAGTAATAAATGTATACTTACTGTGTTTCTAACATGATGGTCAAATTCAAGTAATTTACCAAGGTCTTCTTTGCGTGACGATGAACTCAAAGAGGGTACTTTAACGACGGTGCTATGAATAGGTGAAATAATACTTGTGAAACGTAGATTCTTAGTCAGTCTAAAAATAAAGTCGGGGAGATTTCTTGCTGAGCAATTTGCATACCTGCCTTCTTTTAATGTCCGTTTATTTCAATTAAAACTGTCATTCTTTGACACCAGACTGAATTGGCGTAGTGTGTCAATTTGATGTGAAATTAATTATTAAGGTACCCTTGCTGTGCAACATAAAATAATCTGACTACATCTCTACGGTTATTGGTATTTTGTCAAAAATTGGCACCTTTCTCTATACGCATCCTCTTTAACAGATTCCTTGAAAAAAAAAAACGGAATAACTTTACCAAAACAGAACATGGTCTATGACATGGTCCGCAACATGATGGCGAATGTATGTGTACTATGGGTACATCTTTATTTAACCCTTCAGGTATTATAGTCGTGATGTTATGTTATAAAATGAAAGAAACTTGGTAAAGATTTTCCTTTTGTTTAAAAAATAAACCATGCAACTAACTCTTTTTGGGTGTGGGTGTAATTTATCTAACATTTTGTCCAAACCTTGCCTATATCCATGCCATCTTTATTCTGTGAGCATCTAATGTCTGTGATCTTTATTGTCATTGTAAATAAGGTTGCTTTCGGGTTGCTGCTGTCAAAGGTAATATAAATGTGAAAGGCGTGTTGTGTGTAACTAATCCGCTGTGTGCGTGCGGGGCGCAGGGGGTCTCGTGACGACATGGCGGCGATGGCGGCGGGCGGGACTACGCCCCCGGGCGCTCCGTTGGCGGGCTCGCACGATCACAACGTCACCCTCATGGAAGACCCCGACGTGTGGCGCCCCAACTAAACGAGGCACGCATCTATCTAACGTGTTAACACCTGCTTTTTCGAACGAAAATTATCGGCGCTTAAGGGTCCGTTTCCAACAAGCGGGAAAAAACTACCGCTCTTTTTTAATGTCAGTGAATAAAGAACTGTATCAGTACTACCTTTAAGTATAAAATAAGGCGCTCACGCATCCCCGAGCACACGCATCGAACCGCTTTGTCTGCGTCTCATTTTATAATTAAACGAGTAAAGTTGCCATGGTCCGGGTTTTTGTCCGGAATTTTCCGGCAAGCGAGGATTCTATTTTCAATAAATTATATAATAGTTAATATAATATTGATATAATATATAATATTGATATATTAATGAATTCTGTAAAAAGAAGGACTTTCTTAAAAAATAAAGAGTAAAATGTATAATTTCTGGACCCCTTTGCAAAACTTCTGGTTTTTTTACAAGACTTTTTATAATGGCAACTAAACGTGTGTCAAGTAATCCGATTGGCTGTTAATAAACCATTCAACCAATTAGAGCAGTTTGGTTTTAAAATTTACTATCTAATTTCTTCCGGTGTTGATTTTCGTTCCTGAAACTGGGTGTTAGTGTTTCGTCTTTGCTTGTTGTCTGCTAGGGATTGCATGGTGGTGGAATTTATGGTCTATTTTAATAAAAATGTCCACTGTACTGCTAAATATATACAACGCGTTGTAAAATACCGAGACAGCTATTTATTGTGTATCTAAGGATCGACCACAGTTGGCAACACGAAGTCAGCTGGAATTGGTCAGGAAGACCTCAATGTTCATGCCAAAAAAGCGAATAGTCTGACACGGTGTCGAGTCATATCGTTTGTACCGAAACGAAGCGACTAACTCGCTTTTCGCTTTTATTGCATCAAACACACATAAACATACAGGTCTTTCTGATCGGCTCAAGCTGATCCGCGTCGATCTAACTGGTCAGTCCCTTAACACACATAATTTTTTTTTTCTGAATTGGTTGTTTTTATTGAAATATGACTATAACTTTATTCTTATACATAGTTGCATGTTCCTGCTTCGAATAATTTATTTTTCTTTTTGTTTTGCACAGGGTTTCTTTTTTCAGAATTTGGGAGCACAATTTTATTTGTTCTTCGTACTTTGTTTTTTTTTTTTATAAACTCTTGTAATTTTATTTAGTTTTCTTGGACATATTAGTAGGTATTTAATTTTACCTGCCTTTGCACAAACTGAAAGATGGGATTTGTTTATAAAATATTCATATTTGCACTCCATTTTCTTACTAGTCCATGTTCACAACATTCAACATAACATACAGGGTGTAAGCAACATCGACGCAGACTGTTACCATGAATACAGTACATTATTCTAGTTAAACCCACCAGCTTACACATTTTTTGTCGGTTATAAAAAATATTAGCTATTCCATACATTTTGACCGTGCACTTGTGTTGTGTATGAAATAGCAGTTTTTTTTTTTCAAACCGACGAAAAATTGGTTTGAATTAATTGGCCTGCGTAACTTCCGCCATTTCATTTTATTTCCAAAATACCGGCCACGCATAAAACTTATCATTATAAACAAGTATTCTAAGAGGCAAGAACTTCTAAAGCGTCACATTTCCGAAATATAAGTTAATCGAAGTTGTACTGATGGCGAATATTCTGACTTTGATAACTCGGAGACGTGACACTTTAGAAGATTTGAATAGATACCAGCTATTGATACAGGTTTTATACGTGACCGCTAATTACGACCCGAATGGCGCAGCGGTAGTGAGGCTGCCTTACGTTCATAGGGTTCCGGGTTCGAATCCCGGTAGGAGCAAGTGTTTGTGTGATAAGCATGGACATTTGTTTCCGAGTCATGGATGTTTATATGTATAGTACATAAGTATGTATTTACAAACAAAAAAGTATCTATGTAGTATATCAACTATCTGGTGTCCACGACACACGCCTCGTTGCTTAGTGTGGCACTAGATGGCGCTGTGTGTAATGTCCAGCGATATTTATTTATTTATTTTATTTTATTTGAAAATAAAATAGCCGGAAGCTAGGCAGACCAGAATTAATACAAGAATATTCCATCCCCTTTCTTCGCTGTTGGTTTTGGAATCACTTACTAAATTTACGGGAACATTTTGCAAATCGATGACTTACACCTCGTATTTAATATCAAACATAATAATAATCAAATTATTCTCAACAGAGGATCAATAGATGACATGAGGACGTCGGCAGCTAACTTAGAGGCGGGTGCGGGTCAGCCAACCAGCGCTCCTCGCGCCAACCTCGTCACAAACGAACAGCCAATGAGCTTCACCGGCGTCCCTGGGCGCAAGTGATCGCGCCAATCAGCATTCAGTATCACCGACTATCCCGTAGGCCGACTACGTGAGTCTCCTTCACGATATGTGCTCCTAGTACTTTGTAACGAACACAGGCTTTTCATGAACTTTGATAATTATAAAGCGACGGTAACTGTTAAACAAATAGCGCTAGCATGGCTAGTTCCAAACCAGTTTATATTTCAAACAAAATAGCTTGACCTCAATCAATTGAGGTTTGACGGGCCTACCCCATTATTTTGCTCATTTTAAAGCAGTATAAACTGATCTATCTTGAACACGCACAGGGATTGTACCACCTCTTAACGCAGTATTATTTCAATATTACTTCTTTGTTAGAAAGAGATGGCGCCATACGTTGTGTACAGCTTCATCCCTTTCCTCACTTCAAAGAAGTGGTGGTACAGTTCCCGAAAACCATTTCCCTGTACCCATTTCTTTTTCTACCACTGAAAGAATTTTATTCTCATATAAAAAAAGCTATCGATGCGAATGAATGCGGGCTTCTCGCTCTAGCGAAGAATAACCCCTGTAAGTGTTAGAACGAGATGGAGAGACAGACAAATGTTGACGTGTGTGTGTGTGTAAGCATAATTATGGAACAGTTAGTAATTGTACGAACAAAAACAAGTTTTCAGAGTTCATGATAAGCCAGTATATAAATTAGTCGATTTCTGAATGGTGACGGTAAATGTTAATCATAGTTTATAACTTAACCAATATTTTATAAAATTGTTGTCAACTAAATACTATTGAAATGACTGCTGTTTCTAACTGTGTATAATAATTTTTTTCGTATTCTGGTACTACGGAGCGCATACAAATCCCTACAAAGACTTTAATGACGTCTGTAATCAATGGTGTAAATTAAACCATACGAATATGTATCTATTTGAGGCGTTCAGCATTCACAGGTTAAGTCTTTAGTTTAGTGTTGCCAATAAAACAACCAATGTCCTCCATAAAAAATAATAGGATTGCCAGTTTTTTTATTTCATTCTGCTTGTAGATAGTTAATATTCTTGTCTATGATTATATTCAGCATGTATTATAATATTCAATTATTTGTTATATCTATAGAGGTTTATGAAATAAGCACATATTATACCATATCGCTTGGCCCAAGAGTGGAGGTTAAACTAAAATAGATATTATGGTGGTTGCAATAGAGGCTGTTTTGCAATAAGTGGTCTTTTTAATAATAACATGTTCATAATAAAGGACCAATGCATTTGAAATCTATAAAAGTGAACCTCAAACAGAAGTAATTTTGTAGGGGAATAATTTATTTAAATGATTGTCTTGATGGCCAATCGAATAACTGTAAAGTGGCTTCAAAATAAAGTTTATAAAAAAACCTAATGTTACAGACGATTTTGTCTCGTCATAATTATTACGCGGCGTCTTAACCAAAGCAATCTTTCGTGCGAACACGCGATCGTTGTGATCAAATGGCACTCATTAGTCCGGAAAAACTAAAAGCGCCCTCTGTCGGCGAAACTACGTGTATGGATTCGACGAACAAAATGAACGCATCGGTTGTGTGTTCGTGCAACATTCGCTTTGATTACGGCGCGGCTTTATGAAATCTATCTTAATCGCTATGTCAATTTTGAAGTCACGGCGTTTATATTATAATAATATAAAAGTTAGGAGAAAATCTAGAACCTCGAGCTAAGATGTATCCTTTGACTCCATATTTATTCGTTTCTTAGGTAGAGAGTTGTAATCGTAACGTAGTCGAGGGCTGTTAATAGTGTAATTAATTGTTTAATGTTAATTTTTTAGGCGAAAGGTGCCCGATGGCTCATGTTTAGGTTCTTTTGACGTTTTATTACTTTTGATGAGGATACAAATGTGTTAAAGATTTCAATTTCACATCTTACAGTCTATCTGTCTGTAAGTGACACAACTGGAAAACAAAAAAAACATCCCACTTTTCGAATAACATGGTGGGGCAAAATTAAATGTCCAACAAATTTTTGTCCTCTCAGAGGTAATATAAAGCGTCTATATTTCATACATATCTTCACAGTATCCTGGTTGGCATAGATTTTCTATAAACTCTTGTTTTTATTAGTAAATTGTTATAATCTTGTGGTCACACAAATATTATCATTAAATGAATTATAATTATTGCTCATATTTTATCTTATTTTCGTCCATATTGATTATAGGCAGTTATTTTATTTAAATTAAAATTGTACGGATGGTATCGTACGTATTATACAAGAGTTTGATCCAAATTAATAATACTTAGCATAGTAGTTAGCGAAATTTTCTTGACATTGATGTAAAGTGTTTATTACTATAATAATATATTGTATAGCTACGCCTTCCTTCGTGCTAGACATACTGATATTTCATCAAAGATTTAAAACGTTAGAAACGCTCTACCGCGTCAAGAAATATTCACGTTTCTGTTTCGTTGACAATGACATTAGAATAGCATTGTCTCCCTCACCCATACCAAATATCGTATGTGCCGTTCCATTCGGAATATGGGAGCTTCTTCGGTGAGGCACAACTAACGATTTAAATCTTTGTATTTCATCATATCGTAATTCTTATGAACTTGTGATTTGTTTCTTTCGGGAGCATTTTTATAAAGCTGTGTTTGTTAAAGACATTAGGAAAGGATTCTTTTGCATTGTAATGATGGTTTACTTCATAAAAATATGAAAATATGTTTTTAAATCTTCTATAAAAAGGTAAGTTCGTATATCTGAATGCAGAGGGCGCTACTTACGATTGAGTCGTGAAGTCATCACCTGTTTTGACAAGGCATCGGAATCCTAATATCTAACGTATGCATTCCGAAATCGTACTGAATTTATGGGTTCTTTCTTGTTTTCTAAATATACTTATATCTTGCATGCCTCAATATATACGATTTCCTTCTGTTGGTGGTTTAAAACATTGTTACAACAATGTCAATTTGTTGAGATTGTATGTGTTTAGATAATGTTAAGTGTAGTGGGTCGCAATTGAGATACTACACGGAATGATCCCTAACCAATTATATGTGTGGTTGGAGATTGTCACATTATATACTACAATACTTAAAATACGTGTTTTTGGTCCCTATTGAAGTAATAGTATATTTTATCAACAGTTGAACAACCGGACCTTTAATTTAGTGCAAACAAAATGAGTTTTCTTTAGAGCTGTGCTAGGTACAGTCAAAACTTTCTACATAAAGGACTGGTTGATTCAACTGATAATGGACACATTTTTAGAAAATATTTAACACATAGCCATTAGATAAATGTTCTGCAACACTATGAATAGATTAAATTATCACTGTTACTGTAATTGCAAGATATTTTTGTAAAATAACAATTTAAAACGCCACGTTGACTGCGTAAGTATTATTGTGTATAAGAAAGGCCCTAGTCTTAGGTAATAAATTTGCTAGTTTTTAACATTTTTGCTCACACACAGCCAATATTTTAGTGAATGTTTTTTTTTTAATTTGAATTTGTATGAGGTGTTGCCAGTTTCAAAAACAAGAACAGGTTTAAAATGAATTTATGAACTTGCAACACTGATTGGAATGATTGATTACTATGTGGCATGTGCTTCCATAGTTACATTGAATATTTTTTAATTGGATACATCATGATTTTTACATGCATCGATTTATTTATGTATATTAAGCGAATTAATTGTTATAATAAGAATTTACGTTGAGATTGTATATAGTATATGCTATGATTAAATTGATAAGTTGAAATACATTCTTGCTTAGCCTAAAACACTTGCAACTTGGTTAGTTGAATGTTCAGTTAGAAAGATATTTGAGATGAGATCGTTAATTAATATGTTGCTTGTATACTTAGGATTAGTGCAGAGATAAAAGTTAAATATTACTATTTAAGAGTGCACTGTGTAGCCAAATTTTGAAATGAATAAGCTTATTTAGAAAGTGGTTATTACGACAAGGATTGCTGAAAAAACAAAGGCATCTGATGATTGACAGTTAAAAGTATTGGTGTAAGATATTTAACACTGCTGGAAAATGATATTAACAAGTATAACAGAAATTACTATAGTATAGTATAGTAGTACTTATACTTATATTGATAACATAGCTATAGCCAAAACCTGCATTCTATCTTCACTGGTCAGTGGGTCGTCTTAGGGGCGGTGTTTCAAGATTCTGTTCTGGTAGGTCAACAACTGAACCGGGACAAACGACTTATTGACCGGGACACGTATTAAACCGGAACATGTTCCGGTGTACCGGGACGTATGCCAGCCCTAGCTTAGTCGCATGTTGTGTACGTACGCCTATGGCTAGCGGCCTTTTTCCTGAACATTTAGCTACATAATAATATACTCGCTTTACACCTACTGATCAATGACGTCCCCAACAAGTGTGTGGCACGTCTGACCGCTTAAATCCAAGAGTAATAGGCATCGTATTTATCCCTGCACTGAAACCAAGTAGTAAATAGCAAAAATTATTTATAACACTACAATAAGAGCTAAGAGTATACATAGTTGTATAGTGTAAGCAGTTGCAGTTGTTTATCGTCAAGTTCATGTTATATTTAGGAAAGCATATCTGTAATAAATGTGTGTATATTGAAGTTGGTGTTTTCTTTTTGTGCCTTGATGTTTTGAAAAGTATTTACGTACGCAAAATACGCGCTTTGGACGTGGAGTTGCGGACACCAGCCCGCTACACAATACAAGTATTTACATGTTAGATGTGAATGGAAAAGGCCGAGAGGGGACGCCCTAGAAGGACATACACTTATATAGAAGTTCTTTTCAGGCCCACTGGTAGCTGTTTGAGCGCCCGCGTGCAATACTGGTTGTTTATTTTTAACACTTCAAGCACAAACAGAGGCGGACTTAATGCAAGAGGCATTTTCGACCAGTCAAGTTTTGGGTGTTGCAAAGACAAACAGTGGAAAAAAAATGCCGCCCCCGATGGCTTTTCTACAACGGCTGAGCTAGCCAGAAAGCTTCTTTAGTGTCACATTAGGATGTCAAAGGGATTTGAATTATTTAATCTGCCTAACTTCCGCCGTTTTAGTTAATATTCAAAATAACAGCCATGCACGAAACCTGTACTTACTAACCCATAGCTGGTATCAATACAAACATGTTTTGTTTGAGACAAAATCTTCTATAGCTTCAGGTTTCCGGGATAGAAACTAACGAATGGTCAGGTGCGCGATACTCGCAGCGGGATTGCGTGTATGACCAGATGTACGATTTAAAGTTAGTGCTCGAAATTACCGAGAATTGCACTCGTGAGGATCTTTAAAGTTACAGTGGAGCCGTACTAATAAATTGTATTTTAACACCAGTAAGTGTTATATACAAGGTGTAGTTTTGCAACCTCGTCAAAATTCAGGAGGTTGTCATAGAAGACGTAAATGATCAATATAAATTACGGTACCTGGTCAATAATAATAAACGCTGCTTTTTTTAGTTGTTTGAATTTGACACTATTTCAGAATGAAGCCCTTTTCAAAAGAGGAGAATCACCTGTTTATCGAATAAACGTCTGCTTTTGTTTGTGTGTGTAAAAGCGCGTTTAAAGGGCTAGTGTTAGACGGGCCGCGTTTTAATATGGGCGGTGTACACTTATCGATTTCCGTTATTAAGAAAAAAATATAAAAAATTATCTACCCATTTTATTATTGTTTCGGGTCAAGAATCATTAGCATAGTTACCTCCTTGAATTTGACGAGGATGCAAAGCAACACCTTGTAAGTATAAATGTACTCTGTGAGTGTTATGTTATGACGTTCAGCAGTAGGTACCTAAATCACGACCTAGTCAAGCCGTATACACTAGTGATGCAGAGGTAACCGGCGTATTCAGCATCCGTGATCTTGGTGTGACAATCGATTGTCGCCTAACATTTCACGAGCACATCTCCTTAGTGGCCGCCGAGTCATACAGACGACTGGGCTTCGTCTTGCGTAATGCACATGACTTCCGTAACCCTAACATCATCAAAATATTGTCCCTTGGTAGTAGTAAATTGGCGATTGGAGTCCATATGAATCAACATACACTCATTGAAAAAATCCAAATTGGCCTTCTTACTACTTATATAAGAGAAAACACGGGTACTATCCATTTATGTACCCTACGGATTTTTTGCTAGGTATTCTAGGATACAATTCCCTAGCTGTCCGGCGGTCTCGAACGCAGATCATCACTGCAATGAAAATTTTATGGAACGTAATTGACTCCCCAGAAACTCAAACTCAAAGCATTTATTTCAATAAGACCATTACAGGCACTTTTGAATGTCAAAACACAAAAAATAAACTAAGCTACAGTCCCAGTCACAGGGCATAATAAATTGTGAAAGTACTGTAGTTGCCCATTCGAAAGCGTAGATCTCTATGGAGAAGAATGGGCAAGAAACTCCATGGACACTCTTTTAAATCATTGTTGTTACAAAGTCTCGGTTACATCATTCATGTCGAGATTAAACATACATACATGTGAGAACGATGTAGAAAGACGTGCGAGTAAGAGCGTCCAGAATAAAAAGATAAAATTAACAATTCAAAAATACAATAATCCATGGCAACTGCGAGATGACCAGTCACAACTGACAGCGCCCGTGGATCAGCCATCATTCAACTCAACCATTTTGGAGGGAACTAAAAGACCCGACACACGCGCCACCATCAGCGAGACATTTGAGTGAGCATGACATTCTCTCAACCGCCAGGGCAAATTCGAGTCAGTAAAAGATGTAAATGGTAGCTTTATCGTACATAGAACTCACACATGTGCTATGCAATTATATAATACTAAGAGACTGAATCTATACAATGCAAAGGTATGTTTATAATCTTCTGCAGCTTCCACAATAACTTCACAAAGTAATCAATTAGTTTGCCCCTACGGTTGTGGAGTAGGACCAGCATTGAGCCAAGCATTTTTATCATCAATGTAATCTCCCAACGTATAGTATGCTTGCCTACATAGTGTGCGTTTTATACAAGATTTAAACTTCGTCTCATTCAGTTGTAGAATACGGGGAGGTATTTTATTGTAACATTTTAAACAGTACCCCATGAAAGATGAGTCTACTTTAGCTAGCCTGAAACCTGGCTGAATTACACAACATAATTATTATGCACATTTTATGGCCCTGACAATTACCTACGCCACCGATCCAACCGCTGGCATAGACTATTCGCGACCGCACAGAGCCACACGGTGTCCCGTGCGCATTCCCCGCTGTGTCGCATGCGCAGCGTGCAGCGCAATCAATACCCTTATTTTTGACCTACCCGATTGTGACGTGCTGAACGTCAGATTTAACCAAATCATGTCATTGTGCTCGAGCTTTTGTGAAAGACATTGTACTCGGATATGAATAATTGTATGGCCTAATAATTTGTAACCTAACAAAATTTATATTAATGCTGTACCTATCCAGATGAAATTGTACTTTATATAATACATAAGAAATTAATTAATTACTGTTGTTGGTGTATAACCGTTGTAATTAATAAATATTTATATAATGTATGAAGAAGCAAAAGGAGTATGGAGCGATTCCAGCAGTTAGTGTTCTGTAGTGTCTACGCCATGGGGAAAAGCCATGAGGTATTCAGTAAGTTTGGAACAAAATTATATTAATGACACAAAATGAGGAAAATCTTTATAACACAGTGTTAAGTGTTTTTTTTTGCAACTATATGAAAGAGTAGTTACGTAAGTATATAAGATTGGAACTTCTTCTTAGTTGCTTTCACAAACATCCTTGTGTTGTTTTTATATCTTTCTGTGTGACACAGTTGTATATATATTTTTAAAATTAGTTTCTATGTCAAACGCTATCAAACGGTTCACTTCAGCCTTCATCTGATCCGTCAGGGCATTGGGTATTATCGGCCTTTATTTGTTATACTTAACCTTCCCTGTACAGAAATTGAGTAACTAATAATTAACAAACAAGCACAAAAAGTTATAACATATTGTTTATTTACAAAAATACACTAGTTACATTATTATTTTTATATTTAAATAGGTTCATACATTTTATAATAATTATTTAGCATTAACAAAAACAGGAGTTATTTATCTCACAATCTGTGATGGACTGCGATTGGTGGCATGCCAAGGACTATTTTCTATACAGTCTCTTGCGAAGTTATCCATACTTCCTTTTAAAATCTGAAAAAAAAACAACTGTTTAAAACACATTAGTAGACAAGTATTTGTGTGGAAGTAACTTTTAATTCCAGATCAATTTTAAGCTACCATTTTAATTTGCTTATTGTCATTCATTCTAGCTCAATATATGTAACAGCTGATAGAACCTGTGGCCAAGCTTGACAACGTGTATTAGGTCAGATTTAATGCCATTTTGGACATTATGTCTCACAGTGTACTTTCGACTCGCAAATATAACGGGCTGGTGTCTACAACTCCACCTCCAAAGTGCGTATTTTGCGTATTATCAAATGACGAGGTCATGACCAACAGCAATGAGAACGTTGCGTGGAAGCGGAAGCTATCTAATCCAGATGGTCAGTACAAAGTAAAAATCCTTTTAAAGATAACAATAAAACTAACTATGATCTCTGTTTAATTATCGCTCCTGTGATCGTTCCGTGTCGCTGAATTAAACACTGCTTCTTGTCCGTCTCCAGGCAGACAGTGGGCGGCTTCAGATTAGGCTGTATCTTGCACGCCTGTTCCGATATCGCGACCACAATCCCCGCTGAGTCAACGTGGGCTGTACCTTTAGCAGCTAAACAAAGCCCTTGGTGGTCGGCTACCAAGCAACCACTCACGTTCGGCGTCGACATTATCTCTTCAACTACTCTGTCTAATTCTTTCTCCATGATGATTGAGCGTAATTCAGAGTCGATAAGCAACAAAATGGTATATTTTTGTTTACGTTTCTCACAAAACAAAGATCACTAATTTGTCGTTTTCATTGTGTTGTGTCAACTTGGCACATTTCATGTCATTCCAAATGTACGGATGTAGTTATTTCATGCATGTAACTGACATCGATTTAGAAACAATTTATTCACTGTTGTGATAATTTGGGACATTGACGCAGTTGTTTTTAATGTTATTGTTCATTCGTTGGTAAGAAAGTTTCAATTCAAAAAGCTACTTATTTTGTCTCTTCCTGTATCGATATCAAGATATCAAAAGTTTCTCATGATTAAGAAATAGCAGACGACTATCCACGGATCGGAACGCAGAAACAAATGTCAATGTCAAAAAAGAATCGTTCAGAAATAAATGAAAATTATTCACGTTTGTTCAGAATTTAGGGCTGCTTATGAATTTCTGCAAACCCTCAAAATCTTATGGTATCTTTTTTTACAGGTACAAATAAACACCTGTTTCACCAGATTAAGAGGACTCAAAATGGGCTTTACCATGGTCAGCCTATCATCTTAGTTTATACAGTAACTGCGGAAATAGAGCCAAGTGTACATCCGATAGCAAGGTCGTAGAGGCCGCGTCTCATGATTACACTTAAAAAAACCACAACCTTACCTTAATCGATATTAAGCAGTTGACATTGGCATACATTTCGGCTAATACCACCTAATATTATATTATTACAGTTTTTAGCCTTTCCGTTAGAGATTATTTTTTACGCATGACCAAGGGAACAACTAAAAGGCGTGAAGATACAAACGATATTTAGACATTAGTTATTAAAGTCATATCCTGTACACGTTAGTTGTTAATAGCTATTTAGATTAATTTTAGTTAGATATCACAATTGCATAATAACACCATGTATAAGAGTTGTAGACTGTGACTGTAATGACTAAAATCGGAAGATTTTAAGAATACCAAAATTACTGTGGTTTATCCCTCACAGGACAGTTACACGTAAATAAATTCAATCCATGTGACTATAACTGTTAAGTAAAAAACTGAGTAAAGGCACAAAGACTTCAAGTTCAAGGCGGCGTATTTCTTGGTCTTGAAAAACCAGTATTTACCATACCTTAAGTTTTTAGTTGTAATATTATCGTCGGCGAGGCGACTCGTGCCGTAGTGTTTACCGTAGTTGCCATGTTACAACTAATTGTGTACAGTTTACTTATATTCTTAACTTTCCTAGCAGTATTCGATATTGTCAGGCTTTGCACGTATGAGAATGACGGGTCTAAAAGGAGGCTGAGAATGTGGTCTGGTATGTAACTCTACATTGTCTTATCGTACCTGTATGTATTTTGTTTACACGACATAGTGTATTTTTTCCTCGCCAATAAGTATTGTTGAAGCACTACATAAGATTGAGCAGGTGGATAGAAATTTTATAATAAGCTGCCACGATAGCACGACAGATAGGTTCATTCTTCAAGCACGAACCTACTTTCATACTTAGAACAGGTATTTATTTAGTTTTCTTTATAATAATATATTCATATTCTTATTTCTTGAAACACATTATACAGATCACGTCATTATAAATTAAAGGTCAATGAAAAGTATGACAACGTTTTCATTTGGCACCACATGTGAAATTGATATCTATGATCGGTACGTACGGATGATTTTCAGTCCTCAATCTCTCACAAGAGCAATGGTCTATGAGAAAAAGATCCTGGGTCTTCTAATGTCAGAGATTAATTCGAAACAAAAGAGGACTAAGGGGACGTGGCATTACCTAAATATAGAAGGACAACATCTAAGTAACGATTAGAGAGAGGCTAAAAAAATATGTACATGTCTAGCCACTTTTAATGAAACAACATTAAGACGCTGTGAATAGACGACTTTTATGTATTTGAGGGGGTGAAGCAGATGAAAAGGGGACGAGTAGTCCCGCCTACTGCGAGGTGCATCGGCCGACTTTTGCCGATGCGCGACGTCCATTATTTATAGAAGCGTAATTTCACTACTCCAGTAACATGTAAGATTGGCCTAGCGCGCCGCTCTTCGACTTTGAACAGCGCCTCCGCGGCGAAAACTAGGTTCGAATCTCAGCAATCACATATTATTTTGTTTTGATTTATTATTTCTTTATTTATTTTTTAACTTATTTTTTACATTTTATTTCAAATATTCCTATATAAAATCACTATAAAAACATAAAAGATAGTAGTCTAC
The DNA here is from genome assembly GCA_964057025.1 of Standfussiana lucernea. NCBI lineage: Eukaryota > Metazoa > Arthropoda > Insecta > Lepidoptera > Noctuidae > Standfussiana > Standfussiana lucernea. The sequence continues at coordinate 17,083,198 of OZ059787.1, forward strand.
CGGTATCGGGAACAGGGTCAGAGCTACCGGCGGTCAGGGCTCCAGAGAGAGGAACCTCTTAACAATTCGAGCCATCTCGAGGAGTACCGTTTTCTGAATCAAGCCTTTGATCCAGCTGCCTAACGAGCGCCTCCTCAGGTATTGGTCGAGGCTGTTGGCAGTCGACAATGATCGCTGAGTTCACATCCCACATGTCGACAACCTCGCGAGCCAAGTCAAGATACTTGATTTGCTTATCTTTCTCGGCTTTCACGAGGTTCTCGTCATGCGGGACCGTTATATCAACAATCATTGCTCGCCGCTCTGATCGCTCTTTATCAGACTTGTTGGTTGTAATAGTCCCGAGACTGATGATGGATTGATCCCAGGACAGTGTGATATTGCCATTTTCAAGAACTGGATCGGGCCCATTCCGACGACCATTACGACACCGCCAATTCCACAAAGCTGTATTTTGTTGCTGATGGATAATCCTGGCTACAAGGTTGTGTCTATGCAAGTACTCTCCGGTATCTAGACGAGAACACCCGGAGATAATGTGACGGATTGATTCGCCCGGACGGTGGCATGCCCGACATTTTATTATTTCAACGGTGCCGTCCTTCACAATATTCTTATTCTTATTTATAGATGGTGGAAGGGACACCGACTCTAAAATGGTTACCACGTATTGAGTGCATCATTCTGAATCCCCCCCCCCCACAAATAAATTTTTCGTGGAAAAAAAACAGCTGTTCCATACATTACGACCGTGTAGGTATTGCAGTTTTGTAGGAAACAGCTGTTTTTTTATTCCTACATATTTTCGAGAAGTTGTTTTAAAATTCGTTCTTTTTTTCTTATTTTTAAATAATATAATCAATAATTGTTATTTTCTAGAAAAGATTTTAGAGATAATAATTATGTAATAACAGATTCGTCTGACGAATAATAAATCTATATACAGGGTGGAAACTTTCAGTAGGGCAGTAAGGGGAACTACTTTAACTGTTGCAGCTATATGAAAATGGTCTTCGGAGACTTTTTTATAATCTACTCTTATAGATCAGAAGCTCATATTTTTTTTAAAGGAAAACTAAAACTTCCTAGAACTATTTATTTTTAAATAAAAATTCACGAAAACAACACAGTTATGTTAAACCGTTAAACACCTAAATAATTCGAAAGTACTGTTCCCAACAAACGTCTGTCACGTCTGAGCTCCCAAGCAAAACTGACCGGGCCCTGAGACTCCTGAGAGCGCACCGCTTGTATTGTTTCGCCCCCTCTACTCGCTGCGTCACCATGATCACGCGATATCCCTGCCATCTGCGCTGACGAATCCGCTAACCCTACATACATTTTTGTTTCAGAATTTTCTCTCTCCTACTTTAGACTTTAGAGAGGGCCACACATTTTTTACGGCTTCGGAAGCAAATGTCATCAACCATTGACTTAAGAAAGAAAGTGAGCTAGAAACCTCAATAGCAATTTTCAAGAGCTGTCGATAGACACCCCACACAGTTACATGTAGGGAGAGCCACACCTATTTTTTTTTTTTTTCATAATTTTACATCACTTTTATGTAGCGATTCATAGAAGACACCTAGTCTCTAAATTTCAACATTGTGGTACCAATAGTCTGGGAGTAAAATGGCTGTGACATACGGACGGACAGATAGACAGACAGACAGGGCGAATCTATAAGGGTTCCTTTTTTTACGGCTATATAGAGGAATAAAAATAATACTTTCATAATTTTGAAAATTTGCCATTTTGAGAATCTGCAACAAAAAACCATACACAACCAAAAACACCAAAACACTTTGTCGTTTCTGCCTATTTGCCTTTACTATTTCGAATTTGGAAATTTGCGTCTTCTAAACCATACATCCTCTAATTATACAGATAAATTAAATTGAAGTGACAGACACTTCAATTTAATTTAACTTTTATATCACGTGTCAGAAAAGAATTATTGTGAATGGCGGCCAAACAAAGGAGCTAATCGTGCCCTTTCACTCGCACTGTATAATGTGAGACTGAGAGAAAAAGCTAAGTGCGGTAATTTTAGTATCTTTTCTTTAGTGACGTAGGTTACAACTAAATGAAAATTACGGTGTATTCGAATACTAAGTGAGGAAAGACGGACGCGGAGAGACGAATGAAAGAGTGGACTTATGGACGGGGTGATGGGATCGATAGATAGATGTATGAACAGTAAGAATACATAAAGGCAATTGCTCAGTTTGTTAGGATGATCAGGCTAAACGTGGACAAGATCTTTATTAATAAAATACTTGCATTTTAAAAACTACATAAGTATAGGAAAGAAAATATTATAAAAAAGTTGTAGCCAGATGCAAGAATATGCTTCAAATGGCATGTGAAAAATTGAAATTAATTGTCGGTTAAAATCTTTGTAATAAGCATATTATTTTCTATAATCAATTTGCCAGTAGTATTTTGATGTAATCGGATTATTTACATATTATAGGATTGTATTTGGGTGGTTAAAATAAAACTATTAGTTATTATTTGTTATTTTGACTTTATTAAGTCATAAACGTTTATTAAATAATAAAAAGTTGTAAGGAGCTCATCCCAGTTATTTTGTAGCAAATGAAATCTGCATATTCTGCTGTTTTAGGGACATAAAAATTCTAATCTGTGAATAACTTCACCCTTAGCCATGTTGGGACTACGAGTATGAGTCGCTGTGGTGATTCACAATCCGGGCAAAAACAAGGCTTGTGTGTCAGGGGCTCTTGTGAAATTGGGCTAGTTAATTGTAGGTGAAACAATTGTGACAGTCGGAGCAGGACCTGGTACTCGATCAGCTCGTTGCCAACATGGATGGCAAATGCGATCTGAGCCATGAACCTAGAACAATTTAATTCTTAGTTACTGCCATTTCAAAACACTAATCAATTGAGTTTCTAACAATTCATTTTGAATTGTTTTTGCTGCCCAGACATTATATTTAGGAATGAATTCTAACTAAAGAGTTTACAAGTAACACATAAAAAATAACACATTCTTTTATTCTGTTCTATATAAATCAAATGTTGCTCTTTCATGGAGAGTTAGAATAATTTTTCAGTAAACAAGTTTGTGTTATGTAAATACATTTTTAACAGCATAATTCTAATTCACATAATATTCTAATGTAAACTTAATAAAAAGTTAATCCGTCCTTACTTGTTGTGGTGCTATCCACTCGTTGATAGCATTTCTTATATGTGTTTCTCTCTCCGAGTTTGTGTTGAGAATATGAGATCTGGTACACCGTATAGAACATCCGCAATTAACACATAGCTCTCTTCGATGACCACTTGATGTGCTTGGTATATTTCGCTGTCCAGGTAACTTATTCATTGGTAATGTCCAGCATGAGTGACAGACCAAGCAATGAGCTGTAACCTGTAAATAAGACATTATTTTTATTCAGTTTATATAGACAAACGATAAGACAGAAACAAAACTAAACACTAGATAGAAAAATGTACTTAACCTTGAGAAGCAGTCCTTTGCCGGATTATTGATAAAAATTAAAAAAAAAAAACTATGATTGATACAATTCTGGGCACAATGTGGATCTTGTCGGGTTAGTACTGGACTGAAACAAACAAAAAATAAGAATAAATAAATATTGTAATAATTGTTAAAACATAGAATACCTATACAATATATAAACAAAACACACTTGTCAAACATGGCTATGCTTTTAACTGGTGGATACAGTTTAAATACTCTTCATTTCGGCTTTTTGTACGTGTACCTAACCACTATGGGATGTGCAAAAATATTTCTTTCAGAATTAATAATATTGTTTAGTAAAAATATTTTTTACCGGGCATCTTGTCCACGCTTAGCCGAAACTGATCATTCCTTTTAAACAAGCTTATTATTTTTATTTTATTATTTTTGACGTATTTACGCATACGGAGCAAAATCTAAAGCCAAATTTATGTAAATTGAGGAAAGAAAAATTACTCAAATCACAATTCTTCAAAATTTAGTCTTCTGCTACAACAAAGGACGTTTTCTTCGTTGTCGTCTCTTGATGTGACTACTAATGACGATTCTTTTTCTCGTATTGGCATCCCCCGCGCTCGCCGAGAATCGACTATTTCAGGCAAAAGCCAGTCCATGAAAAACGATACCAGCTTTTCCTTCATCTTTTTTTCCCAAAAATCGTCATCTTTTTTTATAATTTCTGTTTTTAGTGGCTTGTTTTCACCACTCCACACAGCAAACAAGCACTTTTCTCTACGTGTTACATGGAGCTGCCCTTGAATCTGATGGTACCAATTACTATTTTTGTTCATTTCAATCAGATCACTTTTTTTATTGTATTTCCATATCTGTATCTTGTTTTCCTTTATACAATCTTCTAGACCCTTTTTGAATGCCACTAAGGGACATTTTACTTCGACTACTGTGTCTTGGCCTATCAAACCATCGGGCGTTGCTCCAATAAAAGGAAATTCATGGTCCACGAACAACCCGCACGGCTCAATGGCGACATTTTCTTGGATGGCAAGTTGCTGTAAAGCAAGATGTTCATTTTCGACGCCATGTGCGATTGCCGCTATATTACTGAGATTAAATTTATATAAAATGTTTTCCACTAACTTAGCTTTGCTGGTATTCTCTCTTCTTTTCACTACTAACCCGAAATTTGATGCTGTTAGCATATTTTTTCTTAGTTCGACCCAGTCATCGCTATCTCTCTGATTTATAGTGGATTTTTGTATTTTATCTTTATCTGAAGTCAGTTGCTTTAGATTTTGAAGGAATGATTCTTTGGCAGCATATAATTCATCCGGTGTCAAATCTGGAGTAGCACTCTGAGCTCCATAATCGTGTTGAACAGCATTGTCTTTCTTTAGCATCCGATTTTTTTTATGAGGTTTTGCTTTGTTTAATTTTTTTTTCATCAGTCTTCGTTCTTCAAACTTTTTCAGAATGCTTTTGGGACTTTTGCCTAAAATTTTTGTATGAAGGAGATGCCTCGGGTAGGGGTTATTAAAAAAAACGACTGCAGCACTGCAACGCGCGCGGTAACCCTGACGAAGAGAGAAATTAATTCTCTTTCCCCCCACAACCTTTGCAATCACACTGTTGAAGCGCTCTACTGCATTGGTATCCACGTCTTCAAGCATGCTTCTTGATTTTGAAAGTAATGACTGGAGTATTGTCTGTATCCTGAACCAAAATATTGTATTTTTTATTTCCATATTACTTTGTTGTGTTTTTTCTTTAGAACAGTAATAGTTCTTACAATTCTCATGATTATCGAAAGCGTGTAGAATAGAATTTTGTATTTCGTTCCTAAAACATGCTACTGCATCCGTTTTGTCTTTTTCTAGCTTGTACTCTTTTATTGATGCAATAACAACCTTTCGGATACTCAGAATTTTTGATTCAGTCAGCATTTTTCTGTGCACCAAGGCATATTTTGTGTCTTTGGCTACAGCCCTCAACTTATTGCACATATTGCGCAGCACATGGTTTCGGCATTCAACTTTTTGAACGGTGTGATTCTGGTAAGGATTTCGCGCTAAGATTTTTGAATATGTAGCCGAGTCGCCGTCAGCAATTAACCTGCCATATATAACATTGTACATCGATACAGATGTTTCAAATCCTTGGCAAATTATTTCGGACTCCATACCGCTAGATGACCCCGTGTAGTTTTTGAAACAAACGTGTTCTGGTGCAGCAATTTGTTTTTTCTGTGCACGAGCACATACGAGGCAGTATTTATTTTTAATGCCTAAAAACAACACGTCACCATATCTACGACCTACGATTGCTCCAGCGCCGGACAATGCCTTATAATTATTGCCGTAGGATCGCGATGACCAACAAGCGTCGGCATATACGTCTATTACAGGTATACCATCCTTGCTCAATGTTCCTTCATCTATCGCTGCATCACGCTCACGCTTAGCTGCTGCTGCCATGGATTCGACAGATGTTGACTCCCATTTTTCATAAACTAAGTTTTGAACTTGAGCATATGTTGTTTTTGTAAATATGGGTACGTTCATGCATGCTGTAATTTCTTCAAATTGCGAAAAACCGATACCAGCAGAAGTTATACCTGTTACGGCACCCACGTTAGCGTTGACATTATGTGTACTTGACATATCTTCGCTTGTGACAGTGAATTCGTCATTACACATATTGCATCTAAACTTAAACCTGGAGATCAAGCCAATCCTTTTTTCTCCTATGAGCGACATTTGTGAGAAGTTACAATTGAACAAAGAATTATGGCTGGATATAGTTTGCAGCTGCTGTATGAGATGCGTTATGTCAACGACTCTTCGCCCATGAACTGGTGGGTATGCATTATCTTGAGATTTGGTCAACGGCTCAACGAATAGCACATCGTCAGTGATTTCTCTGTAATAAAAAACACGTCACTTTTTTATAAACAGAAAAGCAAAATACTTAATTCCAAATCACGGCAGACACAGCGTATTGTGTACGAATGAGTGTAATAAACCCTCCCCTGTTGTGTCCCTGTGTTATAATAAGAGCTATTATTGATTCAGAACAATCGGGCTGGAAGTCGCTAATTTCTTCACACCACCTCTTTTGAAGCCGACCGCGGGGTCATCAGCTGTCCGTCGGATCTCATTGTGTGACGACATTCACCCATCTTTTGATACTTACTCATCATAATTTGATTTTGGATTGGCTCCTGGTGTTACAAATGATGTCCCAGGGTTTTCACGCTCAGAATCCTTTTGTAATCTAAAATTTTAACAAATAAGTTTTTAAAATTGGAAACGATGGACGCTACTGATGGCGCTAAACTAGTGCCTCAGTTCTGGGCCGATACAATTTAGATTAAAGAAGAAGAATTGAAAAACATAATTATTTTCATATTATGTGTTTTTTTTTTGAGAAAATTCAACAATTTCATTCATTTGCGTTGGACATTTGTAAAATTTCTCATTTTTAGAGTTTACCATTTTGTGACTCATAGCTAACTTCAATTTAAATAAATATTGTGGTCATTTTGAGAATTTGTCATTTTGCGCCTAAGCCCACTAAGTCATTTTGAGAAGTGGTCGTTATGCGCTTAGCCCATTATGTTATGTTAAACATGCCTATGGTGAATAAAGTTTTTCTTAGGAGCAGCAAATTTTGCTTAGCGATTTCAGCATTTTTTAAAGCAAAAGGAGGTCATAATATTGAACTCATCATTATGAACAACTTTTACTATGGCTCCAACATAGCAAAAGTTGTTCCTAATGACGAGTTCAAAATTATGACCTCCTTTCGCTTTACTAGTTACTACAATATTCTGGAACACCATTTATAAGCTTACTCATGAAAAGTTTTCTCCAATGGTTCATCTGCTGACGGATTGCTCGCAAACCGTTTCTTTTTACTATAAAGAAAAAACAATTTAATTGCATTATTGTTTTAAAAATAAGAAAAATTATAAAAATTCATTTCAAACAAGAAAATAAGAAAAAACAAAAATTTATTTTATAACAAAAAAAAAACAATTATTTCAAAAGAAATCAACGAAAAGAATACATTTACTGTGATGTCTGAACCCGGGGTTAAACATCGATGCAGAAACTTGAACCACGCATGATCTCATGCGTGGGTCGTTGTTAGACCAATCGAGCTATGGGTATACATATGTATGTATATTTCGAAATTACGCATCTATAAAATAATACATACAATCAAAATAAGGTGTGCACAAAAAGTAAGGTACTTACTTTACAACTTCCATCATGTGTTTTTGTTTCATCGAATAACATCTCTTTATTGTCCTCCGTATATTTTTTTTGTTACCCATTTTTTTATAATTTACACCAGGGCCGAAGGCACCTAAGCCAATTCCTGCCGGTTTCCCTTCAGAAACAACTCTGTGTAGTGTCTTCTATAGTTAAATAGAGTATTACATCACAGTTCTGTACTGTGATGTAAAACTCTATTCCATTTAATACATCATAGGAATGAAAACATTACAAAAATGCCAACTTTTTTCATGTCAAGAAATAACAGGTAGCGCCAAATAAGCCGGCGCTCGGGTGTCAGAATTCAGATCTAAATTTGTATGTACGTGCACACGTGACTTCACGGCTAGCAGCACCGTTTTTTAGGGAATTAGGTAAGCCGAAGATTATCGAGTGACGACAGGAGCAGAAATAGAAAGTATGTAGGGGAGAACAAGACAGATGGTCGATAACGTATTTGGTATCAACTTTTTTTTTTGTTGGCCTATTTATAAAAGATAAAATTACTTTTATTTTGTTCATAGTTCCTCTACATTTTATTTTACACAATAAATGATGAAAAAAAGATCAAGTTGGCGCCTACGAAAATTTTTGCTATTTTAATCATAGGTGTTATTTGCGTGCTTTTCGGGTCACTAATAACGAAATATAAGGCAAAACGAAAATGGAAGAAAATGGGGGTGAAGACAAAAAAATAGTAGTATAATTTTCCTTAGGGTTCTTTTGACTCTTCGCCACTGATGTATACTGATTGTTTATTTACACAAATTATGACTAAAATCGAACGTAAATTTACACCAACACCACAACTTAGAAATAACTAATCACAAAATAAATATAATAAACAGCATTCAACAACAAACAGATACGTAAATGATTTTGAAAAAAATGACACAGATCCGTCAAGCAACACGCCTCGGCGGTCACTGTCACACCGCGTAAAAATGAAAGAGAAGCCAAAAGAGGATGCAATGGCGTGAGGTTTCGTTCGACACGTTCCAATTATTTATCATTGAATATGTTAATCCTTACAATAATCTCATTTCAAACGATAAATAAAAACAACAGTTCCCCTTATTATTATATATTACATCACTGTTTTTAATTTTATAAAGATTTGTTCTTAGATGATAGAGTTACAATTGCTTGAAATTTCAATTTTAATAGTAAGTTTACGATTTTTTTGTATCGAGAAAATTTAACGAAAACGTGTTTTGAACACAACGGTTCCCTCATAAATATGATCAAGATTAACATATTTTTTTTTTGCTGCTCTAAAATGTATACATTTTGCTAAAAAACTGTTTTTGTGAAGCCTATTTTGACTATGCACAGCGCCTTAAGCAGTTTGGATTCGTTTGTCTTTGCATACTATTGTATAAGATCAGATGCGGTGGCAATATTACCTATTTGTTTTTCACAAAATTGCTTCAAGTGTTGTTTCCGTCAGTTCGTTGCATGTCTTAGTCAAAATCATGCTCATTTTTCTTCTTTAAACTTCATCTTCGCCTATAAACGACCAAAGATTTCATACTTTTACACCCAGGGGCACATTTAACCGCCGACCCATCTCAAATTCCATATCGTTTGTTTATGTTAATTTACGCTTTTACTACTAGGCGTAACTTGTTAAGTGGGTTTATCTGCAATAAACAAAACAATCATACCCACGTTTTGTTAACTTCTGTGGTTTGTATTGAACAATAATCAGTCTAGTCAAAAGACATTCTCGCCGCTCGTTTACAAAATGAAGCAAGCATCATTATTCCTTATCATTACGATAGAATTTTGAAGAAGTTGACAAAATTAAGAGCACATTCCCTTGAGTGTAGATGAATAAGTATCTGCTATCTATGCAACTCCTTTATTCCTATACTTCCAGTTTGTTACCAATATCTTATTCCAAACTTCTCTCCTACATTACAGCCTGTGCTTTGATTCAATCAACTCTGTCTACAGATGGACATAGGATTCTTTCACGTTGCTCCACTACACCATGTCCTGCCCTCCGCTTTCATCCATGATCCCGTTTGTCTCAGCCACGTTTTAGGTCATTTGTCTTCCCTATATGGGACTCACTTGATTGACAAATCCGAATCGAATAGGGTCAACAGAAACAAACTTAGCTAAAGAGCCATCGAGTTAAAGGTCACCTTTCGATTGCTTAAAAGCTACCGATACTGTTTCATAATAACAGTACACTTATACTGGAATGTTTTCTTTACGTAACGGATAGGTCCTCGGTGTCCCGCAGGGTCGCATTATGGGTCCGATTGAACTAACCTTTTTATTGAATGTGATACATTATCTAGTCTGGATAGAGTTCAAAATTGTTCTTTTGGCGCCCAGAAATGCAATAGGTACAAGTAAATTGAAATCTCTATTTTGATAGTCCGGACAAAATCGACATTTTTACACGGGCATTCGCATAGAGCTGACAGTTGTTATGAATGACATTGTCAGGAGGACGCCGTTTACTGTTGATAATCATTTATCAAATATTCTGTGGAAATTGTCGTTTGAACCGGTGAAGAAAAACATCCTGAGAACACCAGAATATCCTAGAACCGAAAATTCGAAGAAATTGTGACATCTATAGTCGGCACTAGCCCCGCGTGGTGGATTACATAACAGGCTATTCCTTTTCGTAGAGAAGAGGCCTGTGTCCCAGCTGTGGGCAACATTATAGGCTGATTATGCTTAGTTAGACTATGCTATGGATTTTGTATTGAAAAAGCAAGATGGCGGCGGTGTTAGTTCTGATTTTGGCCACGCATTAAAAGATAAATGTAGGATGATTGCATATGTTACCTATGTGTATCACCGTAAATGTAAAAACTGTGTAACGCAAAATAAAATAAAAATGGTTAGATTATGAAAAGAGCAATAAAAGTTTCTATTAACGATCGCACACAGCCATTGAGTAACGATTGGGACATTGTTATTGTAATTTAATTGTTCTCGTGCGGTTACACGCTTCTCGTTATGATGTGTTTGTAGGTTCTTGACACCATTTTGTTAGAAATACTTAGATTTTTTCGTTTCTTATGTAAATGTAATGTGAAAGGTACTTAAGCGGTGGTTCAGAGTTTTAATATTAACTTATGGCACTAACATGCTAATGAAAATTCATAATTACATACGTATTTGTTTAAAATGTATACATCGCACTAGGTAATACTGTTGTATTGTAGGTACCTATTCGATATAATAAAACTTACAAAGCAGCAAATTATCAGCGCCAATAGTTAAGTTTAGTTTAGTTTATTTATTAATAATTATCAAAATTACATGACAAGTTTTGGAATAAAATAAAAAAAAAACATTATGTGTGTGAATGAGCATCAGACACAAATAAAACATACATTAAAGAAAATATTGAACAAAATAAATACCTTACTCCTTTAACTAAATAAACAAATACATAAAAAGTATCTTTATAATTTGTATTCTGATTCATATAGGTACCTGTAATTAAAATAAGTAGATATTCTGGGAAAATGAGGAAATCAATTTTTTTTTTGAGGCTCCAGCACTTCTACGTTGGGAACAGACGGCAGAGAACTAACATATTAGTATATTAGTACTTACTCGTGCAAAGCGATAGCGAAATATGTAGATCGGAGTGTTAAGCACAGAATTAACACTAGATAGATGAAATGGTGGCAGGTCACGGGAACAATATGCGACTCACACATTCCCCTTAAACTCAAGGTATGAATCTGATGGAATACAAGCCCCACCTCTGTGAGAGTGAGTGGGCCGGAATCAACCACGCGGGCCCTGTTCCCGCTGGTTGATGTCTCATGTCTTCGGATTTTTGGCTCTAGGAGATGCCGAATATAACACTATGTTATCCTTCACCGTTTTTAGAGGATTGATATTGAAAGCTTAAATGTACTATTACTAATATAAACGCGAAAGTTTGTATGTTTGTTACTCTTTCACGCAAAAACCGCTGGCGGAAGCTATTTAATTACATAAAACACTAATAAATTACATAATGTGGTTTCCTGGGTTCGAAGATTCGAATTCTGTGACCTAGCTACTACCCGTAAGTGGTTTATTGGTTAGTGAAAAGTTATTTCAATGCAAATTAGTAAAGTAAAAAACATAAAAGTACTAACAATAGCTATAAAACAAGGTGGCTAAAAATACCAGCTTTATCTATTTATATACATATGTGTATAATATACATAATACATAATAATAAGCAAGAAGTGATATAGTGGTGGTGGATCGATCAGACGACGCGCAATGATTGTTGACATAGCGGTTCCACATGACGAGAACCTCGTGAAAGCCGAGAAAGATAAGCAAATCAAGTATCTTGACTTAGCTGTCGACATGTGGGATGTGAACTCAGCCATCATTGTGTCGATAGTCGTTTCAGCCAATGGCTTAATTGCCAAGAGCCTCGACCAATACCTGAGGAGGCTCTCGTTAGGCAACTGGATCAAGGGCTTGATACAGAAACCGGTTCTCCTGGACACGGCTCGTATTGTTAGGAGGTTCCTCTCTGGTGGCTTGGTTGGACCCTGTTCCCGATACCGGTGGGCTACTATTTTTTTATATCTTTAAATGTTTTTTTTTTGTATGTTTTATTAAGAAATATTTAATAATGTAAAATAATGTGTAAAGGAAATAAATAAAGGAATTATAATAAATCTGTAGACGTGGCGTTTCTGTACATTGAAAATATTTAGAAAAAAAATTGTGGGGGTGTTAAAGGATGACAAACAGAACCCATTTCTACTATTTTTAGAATTTTTGTCTGTTTGTCTGTATGATGGCGTTGTTCATTTGACGCCAGTTTCTGAATCGCGGTGTTAAGATTTCCGTGAAAAAAAATGACCCCCGCTGCGGCCGGGTACACTGCATTGATGTTGGTTATTAGGTGTCTTTCGTTTCGTGTTGTAAAATTATTTGGTTTCATAATTGGTATAAAAAAAAATTGTTGGAATATGTATTGGTCTAAAACGTTGGTCTAAAAAAGTTAAATTTTTGTTGTAAAAGTATTTGATTTCATATCTATACTATAATAAATTATTAATATTTATTTATTATTTTAAAGCTGAAGAGTTCGTTTGTTTGGTTGAACGCGCTAATCTCAGGAACTACCGGTTCGAATTGAAACATTCTTTTAGTGTTGGAAAGCCCATTTGTCGAAGAAGGCTATATAACATCACGCTGCGACCAATAGGAGCGGAGCATTAATCAAAAATGTAACGCAGACGAAGTTGTGCGGGTCAGTTAGTAGATACATAATTAATGATTCATTAGGCAACTGTGCCACCGTCGGCGAATAGAGAGAAGCGAGCACGAGAGCTTGCAACTAAAAAGGAATTGCTTATTTCAGAGAGTTCTCGGTAGGTGTGAAGAGTCGCCAACCAACTAAGTATACAAAGCAAATACGGGTCATGATGATCCTGTCCAAGTCCATGAAGTTTCCACCCCATGACGCCGCGTTGAATGTATGTTATCTCTTTTACTGACACGGGAAGGACCATCTTTTGTTAGTATTTTGAGCGCGAAAATAGTCTATTATAGCTATTCGGTACCTCGTGGGCGGCAGTGGGACTTGTGCCTTATGCTAGCTAGATAAGGAACCTTGAAGAGTCTGTCGAATTTTGTTACACCGTACCGACGGTTGAGGTCTGTCGGTCATTGCGAAACACTATTTTGGTGTCTGATATTTTGACGTTATGTGATGCAATTCAATGTGTCCAAATTCTCAAAGTTTGAAACCCACATTCGAAGATCGATTTGTAACAAAATTGTCCAATATTGCAAAAGCATCTGAAGTAGTTAGTACAAATATGCGCTCTCATCGAGGTTTTGATCGAGTTATTTGCCTATATTTTCGTACTTTTATATAAATACTCAATTTTTTATTGCATTCCATATGTTACAGAGATGGTATAAACAAATTAAAGATCAATATGGACCCTAAAAAAAAACCCTAAAATTCCGATGTTCGTGTATCCGTCATTGTTCTCCTCTCAAGCAGCAGTTCTTATAGCTATTTGTTAGGTAAATTTTAATTAATAATCGGTGGCAAAATATTTGTTCATATCAAGGAAGTAGATTTAAAAGCGTTCGTAATACGTATTTTTAGCATCATTATAATTTATAATTGAATGCGGAATAGTATGCGCCAAGCCCAGACAAAACTACTATGCATAATACATAGCTATTGTAGGTACGTTTAAACTTGTTAAGTTTGTCAACCAACGTTTTTTTTGTAAAAAAACTGTCTGTGTGACTCTGACTGGCATTTCGACAGGAGCCGCAAAATCTTTTAGTATCATAGATAGGAAAGAAATGACGAAGGCGTTTGTAAGTTTTCTCTTGTCTATGAGAGTGGTCCAAAGATAGTCCTTGGGGAAACCCGACCATGATGGCTAGCGTTAGATATGGTGGCTTTAGATATTTGGCTCACGCAAAACAGATCAGGACTCTTTGTTCACACGTATCATTTTAATAACTAGATTTTGAAGTCCCTTGTTTTTTAGCTGCCTCGCTGGTCTTCATAGTTTGGGTTGATTGTCAATAGGCTCGCCCTGAATTGCATGGGACTTACCTAAACATAATGTAGGTGGTCTATAAGTGGTCCTCTGCTTCATCCTTCAACAAGCGTGACGTACACGAATAGTTCGTATTCAAATCGATAGATGGCGCTAACAGTGTTACTTGCGTAAAAATAATTTGATAATGATAATTTTGTTTCAGCTCCTTATGAGGTGGTGAAGAACAAGCTGAAAGGCATGAGGACGCTGAAGGAGGAGGTTTCTCCCGCATGCCCTGACTCCAAACCTTACAGCATATCGGAGACAGTCTGATGTAAACAAGAAAAGACGTTGGGATACTATTGACGTGAATAATAATAATTGTAATTATTGTATGAGTAAGTAGATTTCAGATCGACCTACTTTTTCTTCATAATTAAATACTTAGTTTTATCTAGATCGTTGTAACTTTGTTTATTATTCTTTGTTATTCTATGTTACACATAAAATTAAAAGATACACACAAAATGTGTGTGTGTCAATGTTTACCTGGTTTCGCTCGAAACGTTAGACAGTAATTTGATGATTTAAAGTTTTTTTTTCGTTTTTTTCTTCTATGATTTTTTTTCGTTCATATTGTGTGATTTTTTAAATATTTAAGACCAAAGTGGTTTTTGCAATATGCCAAAGTAAAATACTTTGTTTTTTTTTTTAATCTGGCATGACCATCCAGTAAAATCAGTTCTCTAGTTTACAATTATTGAAATCTTAACCTAAGACATGGCTAAAAGTTCTCAGCAACCAGGCCATTAAACTTATTAAAAAAAAACTCAGTTCTTTAAAATTAATAAGCGTCAACTATCCAAGATCAATTCCTTGGAAAACGGGTGAAAGGTTTATGTGCAGTCATACATTTTGGTAGAACTAATCTCTATTATGAAATGCTGCAGTAAGTAGGAAGTGCTGCGACCCCGTGGCCTACAGAACTGACCAGGCCAGTGATAGTTTACCTTCTATTAACCATTTTTTTTTTGTTGTTTACAACCGCTATGTTACAAAACTAAGATTTAATATACGTTTGGTATGATTGTGGCAGTTTTATTTTGAGAGTTTTCATCACTGCAGGATAGAAAAAACGGTCGTAATGGCAGTCTCCTTCTTCGCGTGTCGATGAACTCAAATAATACCCGACCAGTATTTAGCCACCTTCACAGCCCAATTTTATTTTTTTGGTAATGGCATGTCGCAGGTCAACCTAGGCCTGCACTGGCTTCTGCTTAACCGTACAATCCTATGGGTCCCTTGAAATTAAGGCCTCCAGCCAGGGCAAAGTTATAAACTAAGCGACAACTCGCTGAAGGCACCCCTTGTGGGGTACGGCCCTCGGCTTAGGGCGTCGCTGGGGGAGGGCAGCAAGGGGACAGGCTGGATCTGAGTGATATTATTTAGGGACTGATTTTTAACTACAGGCTCAGCATCGCGGGCTGGCTCTTGCAAGGGTCAGGGGAGAAGTGAACGGGGACGTCGCGACGGGCCTCGGCCGCGACGGCGCGGCGAGGCCGGCATGGCGGTTTGTTTCTGTGTTTTCGAATAGTACTAGTTTCCCTACTACTTTCCTGAAGGACGGTGATGGGGTCGTCGGGAGTGACGAGGGTATGACGGGGACGGCGGACCATGCTAATACGTGATGGCTCGTATCGGGCGGCCGATGCGATCAGAGGGTTGCGATGCTTTATGGAGAGTCAAAGTAACGCTTAGAGCCGTTTCATAAACTGACGGACGGTAGGCAATCTGAGCTCTAAATGTAGACTGTCATTAAGGACATAAAAGGGGGCTCCCGTGATTTTACGGAGGAAACGGTTCTGCAGGGTCTGCGTCCTATAGATGTGACGGGGATGGGCGTGGGCGAATACGACACAAGCATATGTCATAATGGCTACTTGCACTTAAGTGACAACTTGTTCATTGCAGTTAACATTGTGATGGAGTCTACTTATAGCAAAGGCCGCTCGATTACGAGCTGCTGTTATAATTATGCGGCACGAAGTTCAGGTGGTGATCAAGTATGACTCCTAGGTACTTGGCTTGCTTGTCCCAAGGGATCGGCTTGCTGTAGATAGTGACCGGTTCGGAGGGGTTGGGGGGCGTCGTTTTAGTCGTAGCTTGGTGAGGACCGCCTGGCTCGTTGTCGTTGTGCCAGACTGTCTCGAAGGCTTTCGCTATGTCGAAAAATAGCACACCCGTCATCGCTCCATGCTGGCAACCAGCGCTCAAGTGTTCTACGATGCGGTGGGCCTGTTGGATACACGAGTGTCCGGTCCTGAAGCCGAATTGCTCGTTGGGAATGGCACTTTAAAGCCTCGGCATAGTCTTTGAGTCGGCTTATAAATAAGTCTCTCGTAGATTTTGCCGAGTGCATTCAGGAGACTGATGGGCCGGTAGCTCGAGGGCTCCACCTTCGGTTTGCCTATTTATGACGTCTTGCACTTCCTCAGGTGTGACTGAAGGCAGAGGGTCATCAGGGTCTTCCAAGGGGGGGGGGAAGGGCGGCTCTACGTTTGACTTCGGCGTGCACCTCAACGAGTTGTCGTTAGTCTACTGGTTGAGAGCTGTGGGAGAGCACTGAGATTCCAAGCTGTCAGCCAGGCATTCAGCCTTTTCAGAATCGATCGAGAAGAGACACTAGAGGGGGGAGGCGTCTATGGGAATGCAGTGCAGTTCCTTTCTATAATAAATAAGCGTACCGCCCTTGTGACAACGTGACCGATCGTTGCGTACTATGTAATAGTTGACAATTTTAGGATCACGGTGACTGGGTCAGAGGAAGGTCTTCTGAACGAGGAAAATGTCAATTTTATGGTCGCGGAGAAAAGTGGCAATTTCATCGCGCTGACTTCTAATGCCATTGGCATTAAAGACCTGCACAGCTCTTTCGTTGGCTGCGTTTAAATCCTGGAAGGTGCAGGTGAAAGGAGGTGGGGCATATCCTACAGGGGGGCTCCACACTGGCATTGTACTTGGGACGGGACGATAAAAAAAAAAGAAAAAAATTGTAAATAGCAGTGTAATAGGAGGAGGATATCGTAACTTCACGCCTTTACTTCGTAGTTAATTAATACCATAAAAAATGTACGAGTAGAGATATGTGTGCCTACAAATAGATATACTACCCACACTTATTGCCATCAAACGGGCATAAATCTAGATTCCGCCCTGCTACTGAGAAACTCTTGAAGGAAAAACCCGATAACACTATGCCTGATCTGGCTATCGTAGGACCTCATGTTGGTCTATCGAGTGTATCCTTTTTATAACAGGGGAGACTGCGGAGATTACCACAAGGGAATAGAGAAGTATTGAAGCAGAAGGCATGCTTTGCCTACTACATATAAATTAAAGTATTCTTTATTCTTGCACAACAAGTAGCATTAGCAATGCCTAAAAGTAGTTATGTGAAGAACTTAAGGTATCAGAGATCTATGATGATCTATTTTGTATTGTTCAATGTCCAGCAGCTGCAGTCATACCATTGGAACCTAACCTATCCGTGTCGGTGTGCCCTAAGCCCCCTGTGCCCTATATTCTGCTAGTTGGCTAGGCATGAAAATGTATGCAACTCCAAATTATGCCAAGTTATTTTTCTTCGTTGCCAAACTATTTTTTTAGAAGCAAATAGTTAGTCGCCCTTTAAGTTGTTAGTCGCCTGGAATATAATTAGCCTTTATTTATTAGAACTTTGGGGTTATAAAGATACTAAAATCCACCAGTGTAGGCATCACATGTCTGAAACTTGGTGTGCAATTAATAGATAATAATTTCATAGTTTGTATTCGTAAAGGTTTATTTACTTAATATACTTTATTATTTGATAATGAAACTTTATTTTTATTTTTAGCAGTGTTAGAAAATTAAATGTTTTAATAACGTTGAATAATAACAATACAGGGTGGTATAATATTAATTGCATTAGGACTACTATTATGCAAATTAAAAATATTAATAAAAATGACATTTGCTCAAGTAAACACTTAAACTTGTTTATAGATACGGGTGTAAAACTTCTTATTTAATTGGTGACTGCTAAGTACTTTTTCACGAATAACCGGGCATAAAAATGTTCATGAAAATCACATTTATGAATAAAGCGATTAAAAATGAATTCCACAAATATCAGGAAATCTGCTATGTAAAAGTTAAAGGTGGCCATTTTTCTCCAAATTTTTCTATGACGGTCAACGTAAAAGTTATCTTAACAAAATCCTTATTGTATTAGCTATTCCCAGAGAGCTAAAACTAAAAAATATATTCCGAGGTACTCGATAAATGTTGATTATTGCTGACGAAGGTGGAATGGGGCCGCTGCGCGCTGGTAAGTTTACAAAAATAATCGTTGTTATGACGATAGCCATTATTCACAATTTCTATGTATATGGAATTAGTTGCCAGGTTGGGTCTCTGCGGTCCATTTGATACCAATACCGATACCGCTCCCGATTCTTGGCTCCCTTTTTTCATGTTTTACTTTTTCAGCAATTACCTACTAATGTTTAACAAGTATCCCTAGTTCCTAAGACACATTAGATAGCTACGTAAATGAGTATTTGATCAATAATTTTTACATTGAGTTTTTTTTGAAACTTTTTTTTTCAAAATGTTTGGATGACCATACATTATGAAAAAATATCCTTTACTACCATTGACGATTTTCTGATCTTTGCGAATGAATTTTTAGTCATTACACTCATGAATGTGGTTTTCTTAAACATTTTTATGCCCAGTTATCCGTGAAAAAGTACGGGTTACCAATTGAAGAAAAGGAAATTTCCAAAAAAACCTTGAAAAAGACATTTCATCGTCAACAATGAACAAATAAACAGACAAATTAGCATTTAGTGGATGCACACTGGTCACACTATTACGCCACAATATGAATTCAACGAATTTCAAGTTATTCACAAATGCAAAAAAAAATGCAAGGGAATTTTTTTTTTTACTTTCTTCTCCACACCTCTAGGAACTCAACAAAAAAACTCCCATGAAAATCCGACCACTGTAAACATCGTTCCACCTCTTAAGTATTTTTTGGCCAATTGCTAATTATAGTTGAAGACTGGTTTATAAAAAAGCGAATGAACTCAGAAAAAAAATAAACTGTAATCTACACGAAAAAAACCTACCCACTAAAACAATACTTTTTTAATGAGTCGGTAGTTTTTTGCACAGTTTTTAAATATGCCAAAAACACAGTCTGTTTTAATTACCTATCTGAATATTTGTATGAATTAGTAAATTATCCGACAAAAAAAGATCAACTTGTCTATTTACTTGGTTATTTACAGTTCTCATAGATAAATAGGTGGTTATCATACGAATTTAGTTAATTAACCTGACTCTCGTTGCTAGCACGTTGTTAGAAGACCGGGCAATTGTATGTAGATGCTTTTCTATGTAGCTCAAATGCACATGTGAACTGTCGGATGTTCCATGTATTGTAACTTGTTCTACGAGGCGCAATACCAAACTCCAAGCACCTAATCATCCCATTCGTTTCACCTGCTGAGAGTATTCCACCTGGATTGGAGTGACTGTGGCTTGGTGGAGTGACTTTGGACAGTGTTGGTCGGAGCAAGGTCAACCTGGTGGAGATTTTACAACACGTAGACAAGAGTAAAAAATAATGTGGTGCTAACAACGTGACTTGACACGTGATATCGTGTTCTGCGTGCGAACATTACATAGAGGAATTGATGGACGCTAGCGATATCGCGATAATGCCAAATAGACATTACCAATACCATAGATACGCTTAGAAGAGATCATTGTGATTGGACTTAGGGAGGGCCCAAGTAACTTATGTTAGTAAGTATAATTATAAGTTCCTTGGGAAGGGCACCACACTTAACCTACTCGCTCAGGTTAATTTAAATTCAGAACATCGATCGCCTGTCGTAATATTCATCACTTTATTTTGAAAATATTGCATGCATCAAAATTACAGGCGTCATGAGTTTAAAAGGACGTGTAATCTAGATTTTTCTATATGATTTATTATGGTGATAGTAGATAGATCTACTCGATTTGGTAAAGTTTATCTAAAATTATGGCACAAATAGTATAGATTACTAAGGCTTTTCCTGTATTTGATCTTCCGGTAACTAGCCATAGTTGATTAACTATGGATAGTTACCTTATCAATAAGCAGTGACATAAGAGAGGTTTATAGGTCAGCCGTTGTAACGTAACTTGAACGTGGGCAACACTCGCTCGCGCCAGTCGGTGGTCAGTGTGGCCTGTCCCGTCATGCTGGCGCGTCGTGCGCTTTCCCACCAAGAATAAACATTCCATTTTCGAAAAAAAAACGCGCGTTTATTTCGCCTACGACCACAAATTAACTGAATAAGTGCATTTATAATAGAAACAATGTTTTTATTACTAGTTCTAGCGTTAGTTGGGTCTATTGCCCTGTGTTTTATGCTAATAGATTCCCTATGGAGTGTGTTGGAGCTCATATCTTCGTATTTGATGCCTTACTTCCTGCCTTCTGAGGTGCATACTCTGTCCAAGAGGTTCGGAACATGGGCTGGTAAGTAGATTATTTATTTTTGAATTTTATAGCATATGTTTAGATGTTGTTTACATTGACTTGGGTCAGCGCCTGCGCCTTACATCCTTTGGACTTAAAAATCAGGTTTTCTGCCGGTACGGAAAGAGGGAAATACTTCATGACCTTCATCGATTATTCTATTTTAATTTACTCGTTATGTATAGGTAGCTATCTATAATATTGCGATATCTTATAGATAACAAAGAAAGGTTATGAAATTAATTCATTGGTTTGTTTAACATTACCTTAGAATATTGCTTCCCCACCTAGGTACATAAGTACCTACCTATTTGTTGTACCTACTTAAATATTTTTGTCAACTTGTTCGGTATTCATTAGTAATTTAAGGTGGGTACTTACATGTTTAATTAACATTCTCATTTTAATTGCTCATTGATTAGTGATGTGATGACATTTTCCACAGCTGTTAGGTCAAACAACATTCTAGAATCAATAAAGATTATTTAAATTGGATTCAATATTATTTTTATAAAAGAGCTGGGATTACAAAACAGCATACCTTCATCTTTACCTTTAAATGTATTTTTTTTACGTTTTCAAAAAGGGTAGACAGTGCCGTGCCTATGTGTCAATCAACCTAAAGCCAGCCCATAATAATGCAAGCAGACTGTTCAGAGAGAGACCTTAAATCAAGAAGAGTAGGTACTCGTAGTAAGTTTTAAGAGTCAGCCAAGCTTGTATGAAAGTACCGCCACTAGGTAGACTTATTTCCGCATTTTCCGCTATTAATTAACTTAGGCATCAACATCCACAGCCCGACTCCAACTACAGCTGTGTGAGACGTCCCTTTATCTGTGCCAATCTCCACGCTCCTCTGCCAACCATATCCAGGTTTTATGGAGTCTGTGAACATTGCGACGGTCCCTACGTACAAAGCGACGTGTCTAAGCACATGGTTTACAGGAGAGCGTTCTAAGCGCGTGTTTTTTATTCAACATTCATAAGAATGTTAAATAAACATTAATAATCTACCTATACTAATACTAATATATATGTATATATAATATATGTCATATACCTATATATAACATTATAAAGCTGAAGAGTTTGTTTGTTTGGTTGAACGCACTAATCTCAGGAACTACTGGTTCGAATTGAAAAATTCTTACAGTGTTAGGTAATCCATTTATCGAGGAAGGCTGTATAACATCACGCTGCGACCAAGAGGAGCGGAGCATCAATCAAAAATGTTACGCTGACGTAGTTGCGCGGGTCAGCTATTTTAATATAACATTATTTAATGAAATTCATTTTAGAATCGTTTGAATCTTTATTACGCTTTCCTATAAACCATGCAGTGTGTAGTCAGGACGCTTTGTACTCGGGACCGACGATTGTTGAAACTACTCGATTATAGGAATTACGGATCAATTATAGGTAGGTACATAAGTAATCTTATACTCAACGCCAAATTAATGTTAACCTTGAAAACTCGTTTTTTGAAGGTTTATTTACGCAAGCCAACGAATAGATTAATCTAATTCTATACGAATGGTCCACTACTCCAATATGAGGACGCCGAAATCAAAAGGCAAAACAACTGCTTCTCCTCCAAAATAACTATATCCTGAATGTTTTAAAATCAGGCTGAATGTAGGCACCTACAGCCTCAGCCGAAGCTTCCCCCATTTATTTGGGTTTTAAGCAAAATAAAAAGCATAAATTAAATGAATATACGTAATAAAAATAGAAGAGTTTTTTCACATCTAGACAATCGTTATTAGCATATGCAAATAATTATGTGCTTAGTAGATTATTAGTATTTATTACCTAGCTACACTTAAACTTCATTTAATTACTTACCTAATTAATTGGGCATTCGTACGTAATTGGCCCACGAGTATCTGCGAAGCCGCGGTGGGTCACTAGTCTTTCATAAAATAATACCAAACTGGGTATTTCGATCGTCTATGACATAATAATTATTAAGTCAGTACCAGCTAAAGATCAATGCCGTAAAATTGAACATAATCCAACTGTCTCGAATTTAGAAATAGTTAGCCAATTAATCTAACCTTTAATCATTTTTACGTCAAGTTACTTAGTTGAATGTACAGAATGCTTGGTTGACGGCGAGAAGGGTCTGTTTACACCTTCTACAAACAACATAGACTGAGATTATTACAATTACCTTGTCAACAATAACACAAAATGTGTGACCCCTGCCTCCCACCATTCTCATCCTCTTCTTCCATCGCACTCTCGCGTTTTCCAACAGTTTGTCCTATTTCGGAGCTAGCTAGAAATCTTCGGCCTCGGCCAAAACTTAGGCGCACTTCGGCCGAAGCCGAAGGTTTAGTCGGACAATAATTTTGTTTGTCTACCGGGTTGATCTAGCGGTAGCAAACGTTACTCCTAAGCACGTGCTCCTGGGTTCGATTTCCAGGTCGGGCAAAGTGTTATTGGGTTTTTCCATCAGAAATTTCAGAAGCAGCCCGTAGTCTGGACACGTGGTTTATGGAATTAGGTCTTACAACATAATTGTGAACTTTGCATAGCCTTTCGAGTTTAATATAACGACGTTATTATTGTTGCCATGGTTACGAAATTGATGGCTGGAGAGGGAGAGGAAGATCAAAGCAAAGATGAATGGATTGTGTGATAAAATATATAAAAGAAAAACGAGTAAATAATAACGTGGCGATTCACAGGGGAGAATGGAAGAAACAAACTTGTTACGCCACCGGCCCCAAGTAACATGGGACAAGGGCAGTAAGATGATGATGGTTAAAAATACTTTTATACAAAAACAAGTCATTCTATAAAGGGTGTGAAAATACCCCTTTACGAAGCCGAAAGGCACTTGTGCTCCCCGTCATTCCGATATTTTTTTTGTTCTGAACCATACCTGGGAACCTTCTAGTTACGGAAATTATGGAGGTTCCAACTTTTTCACAAGTAATTTTTTTTGATTTTTGATTTTAAGGTAACGTTACTTTAAATACCTCCATGGCCCGTTTGCTATTAAATGCATCTATCAGAACAATGTCTTGAGTGCGTTATATTGAGTTTTACTGTAAAACGTGATTTTCCACCCCAAAAAAAAAGTAGTTTTCCAGCAATATTTTTTGGGTAGGGTTAGATTGTTTGATGTATAGAATGCTTGGTTGACGGCTTCGAGAAGGGTCCGATTACACCTTGTATATTTATATTTAACGGATGAGACGCTGGCCTTCAGCAAAACGTTAAGGATATGTGGTACGGACACGAATTCCTGTGATTATCTGATTGCAAATAGAAATTGAATGGTTGTAAATACTGATTACTTGTTTTAATAAAGGAAATGTAGTAAACACGTGTATTTGTTCTATGCAGAGTTTGTATATAATAAATCAAATCAAAACAAAATGTTTTATTTCACATAGGCTTACATAGGCACTTATAAAACGTTCGAGAAAACGTCCACAGTTCGGGTTGGTCGTTTCCTATGGAGAAGAACCGACAATAAACTCCTTGGTTACTCTTTTAAATTGATTAGGTTTTATTAAGGTTTTTACAATAATATCATGTAACGGCATTAGCAAAATCATAAGCAAAATAATGTCCAAAGCGTTTCATTTGACAATTCAATCATATTTATTGCGTTTTTTACGTTGTCGAGCAGATGAATTTTTCAAACGAAGCGAAGGATTAGAAGATTTTCCTCCAAAATCCTTCTGATTGTGATACGCGTGTGTTACGCAATTCGGGGTGCATGTCATCATGGTTGAAATTTTATAGATATCCTGTATCTTTAAGATGTACGTGACCTTTTATGGGCTCCTCTCAAAACACTAGAACTCGTATCAGATGCAAATGGAAATTTTCAATGCGGGACCCATAGAAACATGATATATTTGAAAATCCGTATAGGTCGCCCCCCGTAATAGCAAGCTTATTGCCATCAATCGGGCACACATCCAAACATCGTGGCTGCTGCTGAGAAATTCCTGATGGTAAAACCCAATAACACTTTGCCTGACCTGGGAATCGATCCCAAGACTTCATGCTCAGCAGTCGCGCTTGCCACCAGTAGACCAACGAGGCAGTCAATGCCAGTCAATTATGAAGAATAAATGATTAAAAATTATGCAATAAGCTGAAGCCTCAACTTTCACTGTCACTTACACTGTATCTTCCGTGATTATTGTCTATTTTGAGCTCCCGATATTGAAGGTGAAGGCTGTGCTAGCCTTCACCTGAGACACTAAGGGCTCATTTACATAGACGCGGCGCGGCCCGCTTTCAATTCAAACATATGACGATGTATGGGAGCGTTTACGGGGAAGCGAGTTTACGCGTAGAGCGGCGCCCGTGGCATTCAACGTGGCGGTGGACGCGCATACACATCAAAAAAAGTTTTCGATCAGTTTGAAAAGTCGAAATAGTTTTTGTTACGGTACAATATGTTATTATTTCTTCTCCTCTTTAGATTCTTTACTAAAAACATATAATAAAGAATAAAAATAACAGAATACAAACCAATAAAACAAATTCATTTGTTTGCAAAGTGATCGCAAACTTTTTTTTTCCTTTTTTCTTTTGGCGCGTTGAGCGGCGGCCAACGCTCAACGCGCCGCTCGACGCGCCGCGTCTCCTTATATGAGCACTAAACCTTCTTTTTGATTTTTTAGACAGAAATCATTCATAATTTACGTTCAGTTTAGTTAAGAATAGTTCAACGAATGATTAGGTTGACATGCCGCTGTGGATAAATACTTAAAAAAAAATTAATAATACAAATAAAGTCCACTAGCACCCGGAGGAGATACGTAAATGCTTGCTATATAATATGCTCTATAATTCATAATAAGTCCCACGGCCTTTTGCAAATTCAAATTCATTTATTTGGATAATATACATGGTTTGATGCTTATATAGGTGTTATAAGGTATTCTTTGGCTTAACATGCTTGACCATGGCTGGTGTACAAATGAGTTCAAAACTAAAAAATAAAAATACGAAGAGTAATAATATAAATAAATGAACAATTAACATTAATATTTAATAAAAAAAGGTAAATAAGTCATGCAATTCAAACTAGATAGAATATATTCAGCAAGTATTTATGTATTTAAAGCGATATTTTTTTTTTTCGTTTTAAAATTCATTGACACTAAAATAGGCTTTTTCTGTCAGTATTTTTTTAATGTTTTCTTGAAATGGTCTATATTTCCACATTTAGGGATATTATTATAAAATATCGGCGCACTGCGTACAACGCTTTTAAGCCGTAGCGCTGTCTTAGCTGGCTGAACACGAAGTTTACTATTATCCCGGCGATTTCATATTACAAATTTACAATGTCCGATATTCGAGGAAACAAATGGGGGTTATTTGTAACAAATTAGGCGATTTCTAAAATACAAAGTGACGCCTTTGTGAGGATTTTATGCTTTGTAAAAAATGCCTTACAGCTCTCAGTACTTCGGATACCGAACATAGCATGTTTGCAACATTTTTGCATTTTAAATGCCATATCTTTATTTGATGAGTTGCCCCATAAGATAATGCCATATCTGAGAACAGATTCAACAAGTCCATAATAAGCAGAGAGTAGCACATCCGTGTTGATCGATGGAACAAGTTGGTACAAAGCATATGCTTGACTACTTGTTCTTTTACATAGTGCGTCAATGTGTTCTTATCTTAGAAGGCATATCTTGCTTAATTTGAGTGTAATCGGGCATAAAATGTCGTTTATCCGAACTTGGCTGAAAAATCAGCAGTTTTTCAACATACAATAACAACGTCAACATTACATACAGTATCCCAAAACGCCCACCCTTGATTTTTCTTGATTGAACTATCTATCTCTTCCTCATGTTGAAGCTGGGTAGACCAGTGACGTATAAACCATACAGATTTGTCCAACAAAACATTACTTTGAAACAGTACACCATGGTTGCACAACGCCCTAACATGTCATCTCCATGGCGAGCCACACTTTCGAGATGTGGCAACACCATACAACTTATAAAGTTATGACATATGTCAACACCGGACATTAGTGGCCAGTTGTGGCTTGTGTAACATTAGGTTGGACAATGATAACCATCCATTTAAGTGTGGCTATAGTCACTAACTACTGCTTACCGAGCGTTTACAATGTATAAGGGACGACTTATCGCTTGACTTGCCACTATCTCGAACAAAACAGGTCGGACGAAAAAAATGAAAAGCTAATCGACGGGGTGGAAGGGACACCGACCGCGAAAACGTAAACCACATACTGAGTACATCATTTTCGTCGGTTATTAAAAAAAATCAGCAGCCTACAAAAGTGCAATATTTACACGAATCAAAATGTATGGAACAGATGATTTTTATTTTAATAACCGATGAAAAATTTCTATTTGGGGTTCAGAATAAAAGGAGTTAAGACTAGTTGTTAGACTTCAGGCTTCGAACTATTCGTAACGAACATGTAACGAATGTCAAAAATCAAAAATTCATGATTTATAACCATTTATAAGGCAAATTATCCAGCGACAGGTAAATAAGCAAGTCATTCGATTTTATATTCTTCGCAGAATTCAGGAAGTACAGTTACGTACATTAATCTGTTCTACTGAGCAGATTGAAGCGTATTCCGTTTTCTGTAATGTCTGTTAGAAATTTTTGTTGAAGCTGGGCGTAATGACGATCATTGAAATGATTTTATTTTCATATGTAAGTATTTATTAAGATCATAACACAAGTATTTGTGGTGATACGGGATTTCCTAGACATCTAGTATGTACCATTAGGTAATAGTTGTAAAACAGTGACTTTTACGACAATTTAAGGCACTATTTCGTTAACTTACTTTTGGACCGGAAAAAATATGAAAAACACTGCTCGTCACATTTGTACCCAAATATTTTATTAAGTACGCAGGAAAACGAGGGATTGAGACATAATTATCTTACTCTTAACTTATCTGGCAGATAGTGCCTATTCGGATACTGCGAAACCAGTAATATTCCAGAAGCTTTCGACATCCAACACGTGATTCTAAAAGCGAACTCTGAGCTTTGCTCCTTTCTAACCT